>PVKE010000150.1:0-159124 GCA_004027555.1 Craseonycteris thonglongyai | reverse complement strand
CCAAGCATTTCTTAAATATCGGTAACACCAGGCATCACCTTAGGTCCTGGCCTTCTCTTGCAGGAAAGAAGAGGATATACTTGGCTCCTCCTTCCCGGGGGGGACAAGGAGCTGTCAGTTGCTGGAACTAAGCCTGGAACCAAGTGTGCTCTGTGAACAAGACTATCTCTCTGAAACCTTAAGGTCGAAGCTTTCCTGCAGGAGGGCCAAGGCCAGAAAAGCTGTCCCTTTCCAAAGGAACAGATTCCTACCTGTGCCCCACACAGACACCGGGGAGTGATCACATTGGTCTAGGGAGGGGCCTGACGTGGGACATCGGTCGGTCTGTCCTCTTGCACCTGGTGAGGGCAGACAAGGCTGTGGGCTGCAGTGGTTCTGTAAAGAGCCAGCTCCAGGAGGGAGCAGGGACGAAGGCTGCTCCTAGTGCCAGGAGGACAGGGAGAACTTGACTGGGTTTGGAAGAGAGAAAAGCAAGGCCAGAGAAAACCCCCTGCTCGCTGCCCTTTCCCACACATCTCATTAGGCCCCACAGCCCTGTGACGTTGTGCTTATACCCACTTCACGGATTACCACGGAGGTGCAAAGGTAAATGACTTAGGCAAGATCTTACAGCCAGTGAGTGACATCTGGGGGTCCCATGCAGAGCCATCCTTCATCCCCTCATTCCCACGGCCTCACGCTGCCTCCTGGAGGCACCAGTGGGCAGCCTCGCAAGCTTGGAGGGTTGGGAAAGGGAGTCCCAGACTTAGCAATGACAACCAGGAAGTAAAGAGGAGATAGCTGGTAACAATTGAGTCATTTTAAAGGAGTCAAAGATATAACAGACCGGATTGGGGGTGCAGGAGGTGGCTTACCAAGAGGAAAGCCTGCCTGCAGGAGGCTGAGCAGCGCTCTGACTGCAACCCCATAACCCCCCAGGCCTCAGACACACTGACTTCTGTCTGCTCTGAGCTCTGACATCTCTGGAATCAACTGCTCCTTTAAGAGTGCCCAGCTTCTACCCTATATGGTGCAGACCTGGCCCAAAATACCAGCTGCCCCTCCCTCACTCCAAGCCCTCACAGTCCAGCGACTAATACTTAACCATTATTGCAAGAATTCCATTTTCACCAGTCGGCTCCTCCCCACTCCTTCCTCCCCTTAAACAGAGAGTCCTGGGGGATGGGACCTGTGTCTCATCATCGCTGAAGCCTCAGGGCCTGCTCCGTGGGGTAGTCAATGCATTCTGCTATCTAAGTTAATAAAACTCTCTACCATACCTAATAGGCAGGCTCTCCAGAAACAATTCTCTCAGTCAGTCAGACCCTCAGGGACGCTGGAGCCTCAGAACTGAGTATGTAAGTGCAGGTGTGAACCGTGCCCTGGTATCTCGCCCACGCTTCTCTGGCGGGCTGCGTGCAGCTGGGTCACTTTGCTTCTGGGACGTGCACAGTTCCCTTTCAGGCACTGGGGGGGCTACAGGGATGCAAGGTCACTGTGCCTCATGGCCCATCCTTCTTGTCCGCTCTGGCTGCAACTGTTACTCCCATGCTGCTGTGATTAGAAAACCTCTGCAGTTTTTGTATTAGCAACTACCAAGTATGTGGTCATTGCTGGCTGAGCACTAGCCCCCCGCGGCTCCCCGAGTGGGAATCACACACCAGCACAGGAGGCCGTGCTCGGGACAGCGCTGCGTTTTCATTCTGCGCTGCATTCCTCAGACGCTCAGGGACGGGGCCTGTGCTGACCTCCCCGCACAGGGACGGACTTCCTTGCTGGGCAGGTCGATGGGAAAATTCCTCTTCCCCGGGAGGGGAATGTGACCTGTGACTGGGCGTCCGTCACAGCCAGGGGGTGTGGGTGCACCTGCGCGGCCTCCCTCCCTCACAGAGGGACGAGAACACGCCTCTGCAAACCTCGCACCACCACCCCCACCCCCACCTCCCCGTCCCCTGCTCAGGCTCCACAGCACATCTGGGCCTGCTCCTACTGGCCGCGCACCTGCATGTGATTAGGGCTCCCACAGCCTCGCGGTCAGTGGCTGCCTGCTGGTGACACGTTGCAATGAACGGGTTTCTCCCAGGTCACTGTGCCTCCCGTGCAGGAGAGCACCGTGCACCCACCACCAGGCCAGGCAGCCCCATCCTCAGCGCAGCTCACCTCGGCTTCACTGTCCTGCTTGGAAATAAGCAGACGTCTTTCTCCAGAGAAAGACAGGTGACCCCAGGATCCAGGACTGACGTGCTGCAGGACACGGGGGCCCCGTGGACGTGTGTCACCAGTGCTGTGGAAACCTGGGTCACACTGGCCCGATCGACGTGCCAGAGGAAGCAATCCTGGTGACAAGTGATTGTGAGGGCAAGTCCCTGTCATCTCACACGACTGCTGTTCTGTCACTGATCCTCTCCCAGAACGTTGAGGGAACCTATGACATAGCCTTCTTCAGTCTCCGTAGGACATAGTCAGGTAGAAGGTCGTGTGAGGAGCTCTCTCCTGCCGGTCTGGGGCAGATGCTGAAGGAAGCAGATCATGTCACCGAGCAGGGTCTTTGTATTCGTCTAGAACAGTGCTGAGCCGAAGGGCCCTGTCGAATCCGCTGTCGGGCCTGCTTGGTTTCCCTAAACCATGTCCTGGGCCCTGCAGAGCAAGCGGCCACGCGTGGGCCTCACGTTCTGGATTTCGGACGCATGACAGCACAGAGCAGAGCGGGCGAGTTTACACCTCTGAAGGGAGGTGGTCCCGCCACAGCCAGTCGTGTGTGAGAACAGGAAGCCTCTCCACTAACCGTGTTCACAGTGATGACGCTCACCCATGACACGGGACCACGCTCACTCTCCAGAGAAAACGGGTCCCCCTGCATTTTGGCCTCTGGTCTCTTGAACCCAAGCTAGACTCTTCTCCCTTCCACACAGTGGCTTCCCACAGAGTCGGGCTGCACACAGTGTCCTGTGCAGTGAGTATCACACCAATCACAAAGCCCGGGAGCAGCATGCCCGAGGCCCGCCTCCCAGTGCACAAGTCCACGTGACAGCCGGAGGGGTTTCAAGGGGGACCGGTCAGCATAAAGAGGTCCCAGGCAGCCCTGTTTAATGCAGCCGTTCCTCACCCCTGCGTGGCTGTCTGTTCTCAGTCTAACACAGATGCGTAAGTAACAAGCCAAAAGGAGTTCTCCAAAGACCAGTTGGGAGCAGTTTTATCCATAAAATATTTAATCAGCTTATCTGTACAAAATATTAAAATGAGTAATGAAGAGTATACAAGCATGTTTAACAAATATATACTGCTATATAGTTGTCAAGAAAAATAGAGATTGCTGTTTTACAGTTCATTTACATTTCAATATGTACAATCTATTTAAACTTAAGAATACATATACACCGTGGACTTGAACCTGCCCTTGAAGAGCTTCGTGCTAGCTGGCCTGGGCACAGGCAGCATTCACGAAGTCGGCTCCTGCTGCCCAGAGGGCCAGGCTGGGCAGCGGGTAAGGAGGTGCGTCTCAAACCCCCAAGCCTCGGCAGTCTGCTCTAGCCAAAGCAGTCCTAGAAGTCTGCCCACAAAGGAAATCTCAGCTGGCCCTACGTGAGCATTAAGAAGCCTCGCCCGCTTCCCCGTCTTACTCCCAAGCCGAGCTGAGAGACAGTGCACATCACTGCAAAATGAAAAAGGACTTTTAACACCCCACCCCTCCAAACAAGTAACTCATTCTGTCTATAAGTGCTGAGGGCACCATGTTAGTGAGCTATGATGGCATCACTGTCACTTGCAGTTGTGCCCGTTTCCTTAAAATCACTGTTCTGGAGTCAGATGCATGTGTCCGTTAAGGAGCAGGGCTCCCAACACGTGATGTGGCTGCCCACCCAGGGTCCCGTAAAGGGCACCACTAAGGTGACCAACCGTCCTCCTTTAGGGAGGACAGTCCTCCTTTTGGAAGTTCTGTCCTCCCTCAAAAAGTATCCTCCTAGATGTCCTCCTTTTCTTTTCTTTTTCCTTTTGGTTCTGCAATCAATTTTTTTTTCTTTTTTTTTTATTGTTAAATTTATTTGGGTGACATTGATTGGTAACAATTAGATACTTTCTGGATGTACAAGTCCACATCACATCACCCATGCATCGCATTATGTGCTCCCCACCCAGAATCAGCTGTCTTCCTTTTCACTGGAAAAAAGTCGGTCACCTTAGGCACCACACTGCCAACCAGGAGGGCCTTCTGGTGAAACTATCATGGTGGGAAGAGCTGCTGCTTTACAGATAAAAAAAACCCCACAAAGACAGAGAAAGCCTTTTCTGAATCCCTGGTTGTCATCTGCTGAAGGGCAAGTTGTGGTCAGCGTGTTAATCCTTGTAAAAAATGCATTAACTTTTCATTTGGGGTGAAATACTTGTGGCTAAAAAACCTAAAGTCACTCAACTATGACTCTTTGTCACAGAGAACATAAAAGTGGTTTGCACCACAGGATAAAGAGACATGGAAGCACAAATGAGTCTGAGGGTGCCCGTGTTCGTTCTGTGGCACATCCAAGATGGAGAATGCCAGAGAAATTCCCCTCACCAGGGTCTCTTGCTGACTCGGAACACTTGAACACAGTATTTCCCAGCCAGAAAACACGTCTCACCCCAAGGTTGCCTTCTTCCTGAGCTGGATCGACTTCTAAACAGAATGCGGAATGGCTGACTTCGCTCTGACTCTGAAGGGCCCTGACCGGGAAATAAGAGTCACGAAGAGACAAGCCCTGCTCCTGGGCACACCTCTTCCTCAAGCCCACGGGCTGCTGACCTGAGCCATGGGCGGGGACGGGGTGGGGGAGGGTGGTCCCCGGACACGTGTATCTTTCCTGTCCTTTGCAGAGATAAACATGCAGACAAGGAAAAGCCTTCAACACGCCTTTCCACTGCTTTCAGACTCGGCCCACTGAAAAACCCAGGCCCGGGCTGCACACGTGTGAGAGGTCTGAGAGAGGCCAGGCTCGTGGGAGAACATACGGACGACAGGCCCAAACGGAGCAGCTCGACCGAGCCTCCAGCTGGCTGGCCTCGCAGCTCCCTCCCCAGCTTGTAACCCCAGGAGGGTGTAGCGTGTGTGCCTTGGGTTGGTGTTTACCTCTAATTCGGCAGGACTCCTCTGAATAAGCCTTACAGGGAGTCCGTGTTTTGTCAGCCACGAGCACACCTCAGCCCCAGGAGGCTCTGCCGAGGTTCTAGATTCTGATGGCCGAGTGTCTGAGCTGGGTCTCGGAAGGAACAGGCACCTTGCCCGCGTCCAGATGCCGCCGCTGGCGTGGAGGTCACTGCCACTGGTCAGATAGAGCAGTCCAGAGATGGTCCTGCAAAGAAGACAGCCCCTGGCCCTCCTCCTGTCTGGCCAAATCCCAGCCACCGCCACGCCACACCCCTGTTTGCCAACAGCTCAGAAGGTGGTGAACCAGAAATGCACAGAACCTGGCCACCCGCAGGAAGGTCTGTGCCCGCCACACCTAAAGGCACCGAGGATGCAACCTTCGGAAGCTTTTCCTTGTTTTTCTAAACAACTAATTTCATGTCCCGTGACTGGCTTAGAACAAGGATGGAAAGTTTCTGCAGAAGGAAGAGTGCAAACTGTGCTTCAGACACCAGCACACAAAGCTATCCAGCCAGCACATTCACCTGACTGCGGAAGCACCTCTTGGAGTGTCCTTGAAAGCTTGCCCTTGGAGGGGGAGGCACGTGACAGGAACCAGCCCTGTCTTCTGCCCACATAGACACACCCCACTCGCGCACGCAGATGCAGGGAGAGGCCTGCGGGACAGCAGGAGGCAGCAGACCACCGCCCACTGAGTGCGCTACTCTGAGGACATATGTGCACTTAACAGCTATCAGCATGGTCTAAAACGCAAGCTGGTTTCCAGGGACCTCACACTCTTTGACTCCACATGTCCTTGGTTGTCACTGCTGCTGCCCCTATGGCCCAAACTCTGTCCAGCCAGAAGGTCCTGCGACCAAGTCCAAGACCACTGTAGACACGGCACCTCCCAGGCAACTGCAGGGTGGGTGGGAAGAAGCCAAGCTCTAGTGAAGCTGATCCGATGAGCAGAGAGCATCCCTGCATGAACGGCCAACTCCCGACCCTCTGCCTGCAGCCATCTCCATGTAGTGGCTCTCCGCAAGCGGGAAGTGTGGCCCTCCCACAAGGAGCAGGCTCCTCTCACCTGCAGCCTCCTGGGCAGCTAACAGCGTGTGCAGTTCTGGGCTCTGAGCACAGATTAAAGTCCAGAATGGCACCAAGGGAGGAGGAGGTCGCTCCACCCTTAAAAGCCAGAAGACTCTGGGTACAAAAGGCCAAGATGTCTGAGAAATTAGAAAATCACATCTTTTTGACTCCCCTCTTCCATTGTTTCTTAATGTTAAACTCTGCCACCATTCCCAGGCCATAAGAAAGAAGAAGAATGTGCTCTTCCGACGCCTGCCCCTGGTTCACTACCCAGCAAGCTGGGCACACAGCCACAGTGATGAGGTGGGGAACTGGGGGGGCAGTCCACACTTAGACGGGCCAGCTTGCCTCACCCAGGGCTCAGGGACAGTCCCGGGTCCCTGTCTGGGCTGCCAGCAAGGCATAGCCTTTTCTTTCCTCTGATGCCCACACAGAGGCCCCAGCAGCAGGTGGAAACCTTCCCAGGGCTTGGTGGCAGAGCTGTCTCGGCCCACGTGTGGCTCTACCCACTGCCGTGTGCGCACAGAACTCAAGCTGGGTTGGCAGTGCCTCTCAGCAGGGACACAGGAAAGGTCTTGGCTTCAGTGCTGAGCCCCATCCTGAGGTCCTGGCCTCTCCTGCACCTGCCCAGCCCCAGGTGGAAATCAAAGTGACACCCATGAAGCACCCACAGAGGCAAAGAGTGTGATGCACACACACTCACACCTGTACACACAGGCAGCCACTGCGACACTTGGGAGAGGTGTTTCTGGGACAAGGATCAGGAGGGGACATTTCCCAGGAGCAGTCTCATTAGCTCTGCCTGTGAACCACGTGAGCAGGCTTTTGGACACCATGCAATCCCAGAACCACAAGGCTGGAGGGCTCCTTACGTTACAGGGACGGAAGCTGAAGCTCTGGGCAGGTAGCTGACTGCCCATAACTGCCTAGACCTCTCCAGGGAGTCGCCTTGTAGCACTCTTGTGAGGCAGGGGCAGGGGGCAGGGGGACAGTTCACTGCTGGGCACACAGAAAAGCCCACAGTGGGCTCAGACTGTAGCGCCTCTCAGACAGGCCCCGAGAGGGACCTAGTTTCTTCCCACTCACTCCCGATCTAACTGCTGGGCTCACTGGCCACTGACTCTTTCCTTCCCAATCCATACGATCCATACATTTTCTGAGAGGACCGTGCAGGCCCTCTGCTCCCGCTGACACGCTGCCGTTTTCCAGGCCCAGGGAAGGCCCTGTATCCCCCTGACACACTCGCCTGAGAATCAGCAAGGCCTCTGAGGGCGTCTGTATTCTGGGCTGCGGTGCTGTCACTTCCCCTCACTGCACTTTCTGGAGATCAGGTTCAAGCAAGGGAAGAGTGACTTCTTCCGTGCACTGGCTGCTCTTCGAAAGGACCCCATTTTCCTCCCTGCTTCAAGAAGAAAATCAGTCTTTGGTCCCTAGTCATTTTCTGCGATGAGTGAGAATGTACCTGCGAACAGGACCAATGACTTGCAGGATTTGAATGATACTCTGACTGCGTCCACAGCATGGTCTGTAGTCGCAGTCCTGTGAGAAGTCACTGTGCTGGGTGTGCTGGGCTTGGCTCTACTGCCACCCAGTCCACGCTCTCCTCTCTCCCACGCACCTCAGCAAGAAAATGTCAGGACGATCGGGGGGAAGGGAGTGGGCGTGCAATACACGAGGACCCCTCCGGCCTGTTCGGGCAAGTTCAGAGGACAAAGCCCACCACCCACTCCCGGGAAGAGGCTGGGGGCAGGACCTGCCTCCTCTCACAGCCCTGACACACTGTACTCCACTCACCCGTCAGTGGGGACTGATTGGGCCCCACTGCCCACTGCCGAGCAGACAGACAGACAGACTACCAACCGTGCTGGCCGAATCCCTTCTTCGAATCCTGACAAACCCCGGCTCACCACATCTCCACCCCCAAAACCCATCTGTCCCCACACGTGGTGGCCCTTCTGCCATCTTACAAAGTGAACGGCATCCTCTCCACCTACCTGCTTTTAGCTCTGAGATGCCAGAGGGCTGAGCAAAGTTGGAAGGGGACACGGGCGGTCCCTGGTGGTCCCAGGAAGCACCCTTTTTGTCGGCAAGCAAAGAACACACTGAAGTGATCAGGGTCACTGAAGGAACTGTCACTGGCCAGAGACAACACCTCCACCCCCACCTGCCCCAAGTGCAGCCTGGATTCAAGATGCTCCATCACGTATAGGTTGGTAGAAGGAGGTCGTTAGAAGGAAATGAAAAATGGACATTTCTTCTCTGCCACAAAAAGCTCAGGCTAACTCAAGACATTTCTCCCCAAAATTATTTTTTCTAGTCACTAAGAAAGTATCAAATGGTTGCTTTTGTCCAAAGACATTAAATACCCTCAAATTTCTTCTAAAAAACATTTAGCTATAGTTTTTCATTAACTCCCTTTCTAAAAGTTCTAATGCTACAACTTTCATTCTTCATTATGGCAAGAATCAGAGCAATCACCATGCAACTGTTAGTAAAACCATCGTTTCAAAAATGTGAGAGAGGCTTTTCTGGCAAAATCCGTAAATGTAAGGGGACCGTCTTGGCCCAGGCACCGGAACTGGATGGAGGTGTACCATTACAGCCACTTTGGGGCTTTTTGTTTTAACCTGAAGAGACTTGCATTTTCTGGTTATTTATAACTACCCACAGAGCCACAGCATATAAATTTACATTATAAACGTGTTCTTTTCCTTTGGGGGAATTTTACAGGACAGAAAAGACTCAGGTGGGGCCCTTAAATAAATTACCTGTATCTAAAGTGTTCTCTCTCTCTCTCTCTCTCTCGATCTGAGAATTAAAATTTGTATAACTGATTCCAGACCTTAGCATCCAAGACAAGGGCAGAATGAATGCCTCCTGGGACCCTGAAGGCGAACGCCCAGCCTTAAACAGGAGCACCCAGGAGAGCTGCAGGGTTTTTCAAAACCCTTGGAGCCCAGACAAGTGAACCCCAATGTAATTCTCTTCCCTCTCCCAACCATTCATACAGGGCACGAAGGACTACCAGACAGGGATGAGCAGAACAGCACTGAAGACTGGCATGCCCAGCCCCCTTCACATGGACAGACCGGCAAGCCTGCCATCAGCAAGATTCTGAGGCAAAATACAGGGACTGGGAGGTAAGACTCACCTCTGCTCCGGGACTCTGAGGCCGGCCCTTCCGAAGGGGCCGCGACACCCCCTGGACAGAGAGCAAGGAGGGGGGCCGGGACCTTCTCCTGCTCTGAACCACTGGGCTGGGGACAGTCGAAAACTCAAAAATGCACTTTTGTGTGGCCTCCCTTCCCGTTACTATCGAACTGCCGAAAACTACAGCAACGGCACAGTGAGTGCGTGTAAAGGCCGACAGACTTGATAGCTAAGCACATGTGGGCCCACTCGGAGTCTGAGCCGTTGGAGGGGCTGCACCTGCCCGAGTCCTCCTCAGGAGCCCACCCAAGGTGGCCTCTGGCCTCTTTCAAGCCCTAAGAGCCTCCTCGGCAGCTCCTTGGGCAAACCTGGCAGAGCTCTGGGAAGAGCCACAGCCTCCCTCCTTTCCCCATCCCCAGCACCCCAGCCCCTGCACCAGCCCCTGCACCAGCTGCGTCCTGACCGCTCACCACCAGGCTGCGCAGCCTAGGAGCTTCTGAACCCGGCCCACGCACCCCACCCCGTGTCCCGTCAGATCAGACCGGCAGTTTAAGGCCTCTCCCCCACTATACTCCGCCCCCCCCAAAAAAAAATTATTTTTCCACTTTTTAGATCATTCCTAATTAGAACTGATTTTTTAAAAAGGGGGCTGGCTGGGCTGCTAACCTTTGCATAGATCTGGGAAGGTCCACCATGCATTCTTTTGGACAAATGTTCTCTTTCAAAACTGAGGGGCCTGTTTGATTTTTTTTTTTAGTCAAAGAAGGGATAAGGCCTTTTGCAGCAAGCGGCTCCTTCCCACCGTGCGCAGCTTCTGTGCACCGCCAACCTTCAGAGGGGGCGACAGAGCCCTCCCATCAGTCCCGGGGGTGCCACACTGTCATTAACTCAGCCACCCAGCCGGCGGGGGCCCCCACTCTGCCAGAAACAAAAAGGGGTGAGATACGTTCACCGATTCTGGAGCTCCCAGTTCCCTAACCCATTTCTTTCTACCCCATGTGGTGCCTGTTGTAACGTTCAAACACCCTCCTATTCCCACCAAGGGGCTGGTTCGTGGGCGCAATGGTGGTCCGTTCGCAAGAGTACAGGTGGCTGTGACATCGGGTAGCGTCCGCTCATCTCTTCCCAGGGCTTTCGGATGCCGTCCGCGGTAAATGTGTGCAAACGTGAACGGGTGTGAGGGTGTGAGGGCTGGTGTCCGTGTGAGCGTGCGCTCTCCCTCCTGGGTGCTGGCGCGGGGCCAGAATCCGGCCGCCGCACCCACACGTGGTGACAGCCCGGGCTCCTCGGCGGCGGCGCGGCTGCCCCCTCCCGGGCCCGGCCCGCGTGCTACCTGCAGCCGCACGCCTCCACCACCATGTCCTCGTATTGCTTGTAGACCACGTTATTGGCCGCGTCGATGTAGAGGATGCTGATGGGGCTGAGGCGCGCGGGCACGCAGCAGGAGGCCGGCGCCGCATCGGGCGCCATGGAGTTGAGCAGCGTCTGGATGATGGCGTGGTTCGTGGGCTCCAGGTGAGAGCGCAGCGGGAAGTCGCAAACGCCCTCGCAGTGGTGCGCCTCGTAGTCGAGCGGGGCGATGATCCAGTCGTCCCAGCCCAGCTCCTTAAAGTCCACGTGCAGCGGCTTGCGGCTGCAGCGGCTCCGGCCCCTGCGCCCGTGTCCCCGGCCCGCGCCCCCGCCGCTGCCCTGCGCCGCCCGCGCCCCGGCCAACGCGGTCCGCCTCCGCCTGCGACCGCCGGTGAGCACCTTGGGCGGCTCCGCGCCGGGGCCCGGGGCGGCCAGCGAGGCTCCGAGCGCGCGGGCCTGGGCGCGGATCTCCCGGAACAAGCTCTCCTTCTTCTGCGTCTGGGAAGAGACGACCAGCAGCGCGCGCTCCGCCGCCGCCGCCGCCGCCGCCGCGCCACCTCCGCCCCGCGAGCCAAAGCCCAGCAGCCTCGGTGCCAGCGGGTCCCGCGCGGGCCCGGCCACCGCGCGCAGCAGCAGGCAGAGCGCGCGCGGGGCGCGGGGCTCGCGGCGGTGGCGCCGGACGGCGTCCGCTACTTCGAACACCTCCCAGCGCGCCTCGTCCAGGGGCTCCGCGGCCCGCGAGTGCAGCAGGCTCGGCGCCTGGGCGGCTCCGGGGCACGTGGACAGCAGCAGCAACGGCGCGGGGGTCGCGCTGCCGGGGCCGGGCTCCGGGGGCTCGCGGCGCAGCACGCGCAGCTCCGCGCCCACCACCTCGTCCGCGTCGGAAAGGCTGGACAAGTCGAACAGGAAGCTCTGACCGGTCTCGGCTGCCGAATCATCTGCAGGAGACGGGCAGAGGTAGAGAGAGAGAGCCCGGTGAGGACTAAGTCGGCACCGTGGCCTGCGGGGTCCTCCTCACTGCCAATGGCCCAACTGGATGGCTGGACCAAGGCCCCTTGGAGCCGGCGGCCACCCCCCAACCCCCGGGCCTCGGCTCCTGCCGGACAGCACCCATCCTGGTCCAAAGCAAAGGGAGCCTTCGCCCCGACTGCCCGGCCCAGAGCTCTGTTCATCGAGTCCAAAGCCCCGCTACCGCCACGAGCCACGGACCGCGGGGCTGGGAAGCGCATCCCCGCATCCAAGACCGAACCTTAAGGCCCACAGCGTTCTGGGCCCGCCCCAGAGCCCCAGGTTTGCGGGGACAAGGGCCGGGCCAGACTTTCGGCCGGTGGGCAGAGCAGAAGGTGTGCGCCCCTCCAAGGCCCGGAGGCCAGGGTGACGGTTTTTTGCCCGAGGCCCTGCGCTGCCCGGGGACTGCTTGTTATTGCCCCGTGGAGTCCCCCGCACAGACGCAGATTCCCGTGCGAAACGGAAAATTCTTGTCTCCTGAAAAGTCTGCTGCTCCTGCTCCCTCTCTTCCCCTGCCCAGCCTGGACGTTCCAGCCGGCCACGGGCCCCCAAGCAGGCTGGGGCCCTGCCATTTGTCCAGAAGGGGAGCGCAACGGGGCTCCAGAGACCTTCTGATGCGCCCAGCCCCTCCGCTCTGCGAAGGGGAACTCAGGCCCAGACAGGGGCCGGGCTCAGCCCAAGGTTCCAGAGCCATGAGCACTCTGGCATCGCCCCGTAACTCCGGCCTCAGCCCGTCCCAGGGTCCCCCTCGACCCCCGATGGAGGAGAAATGCCGCGAAGCAGCGCACGGGACCTTCCTGGAAGGGTCTGTGGCAGCGATGACTCTTACTGCAATGGGCACAGCACGCCAAATGCGGTCTCTCCTCCGGGACCGGCTGGTCCCTTCGCACTTATTCTTTCCCTCCGTTATGACTTATCTCGGGATTTCGGGTTTTTTCTTTGGGGGCTCATGAAAAAAAAACAAAAAACAGCTGAAATTCCACCAAGCAGCAGATAAGGAGCTCCCTTTGAAGAGGGTCATATGGTTTCGCTTTGCCCCAAATGCAGAGAGACTGCAGACTCCCCACCACCACTGGAGATTTGCTCACCAACCACGGACGCCAGCCCTGGGCTCTTGAGGTCTGAAGTCTGGGCGCTGCCCGCGGCCTCTGGGGACCTCAAGAAGCCCTTCTGGAAGTTGAGGCTCAGGGTGGATGGAGGAGGCAGGAGAGGCCATGGGCAAGTGCTCCCCCTCCACGACTTGCTACCGGGAGCACCTCTCTAAGCTTCCCCTGGGCCTCTCCCTGCTTCTAGGTGCTTCCACTGCGCTCCCAAGCCCACCCCCCACTCGTCCAGATGAAGGGGAAGAGCCTGACTAGTCTTGACAGCTAAGGGGAGCATCCCAAGAAAGGAGTTAGCTCGAGTTCAAGCTAAGGTGGGTCTAACCACCAAACAGAGACGAGTGCCTCCCCAGCCTAGGGCATTGCACACCCCAGCTCTCCCCGTGGCCTAGCAGCCCTCGGGATGCTGCTTCCTACCAGCACCCGGCCTCCAGGGGGCACACCAGGTCCCCAGAGGACGCTTGAAAGCTCCCATGGACTAAGGGGCCATTGGGGCCCAGGACGTCCCTGCACCCAAAACTAAGCAGCCAGTGTGTAAGCCGTGTGTGCACGTGTGCGCGCGTGTGCATGGGCCTGTGTGCGTGTGCGCGCGTGTGCATGGGCCTGTGTGTGTGCACGTGCGTGTGCGTGCATGTGCATGGGCCCGTGTGCATGGGCCTGTGTGTGTGCACGTGCGTGTGCGTGCGTGTCGGAAGGAGTGTGTTATTTGGTCGCTGCTCCCAGGCAGGGCCCATCTGCAGCAGCCATTGCTGTCCGGCCCCCCTTGCCTTCCTCCTGCCTTCTCTGCGGGGCCTCTGGCTGGATAGAATTAAGCCGAAATTACTTGCATTTCCGCCTGAAATTAGTTAAATCTTCTCTATCTGTCTGCTTTAATGACTTCAATAGAGATTAATAAAATCCAGATGACACAGCAATCACCACGCCTCAGCCACGTCCTACCTTCGGAGGGCCTGGCCCAGAGTAAGGTGGAGCGCTGGTTCTGGGCGAGGCCTGCATTCCTGCGCCGTTGCCGGCCCTCCTCTCCTCCCCACACGCCCGGTCCTCCACGTCCGGCTCCCCCAGGGCCCAACACAAGCCGCGGGCACCGCGGGCACCGCGGGCACACACCTGCTGAGCCACGCGCCCTTGTGCCTGGTGACGCGGCCAGCCTCTCTGGGACCATTTGCTTTATTTAGCCTGATGCCTCTGCCTCTGTCTCACACGCCCCTGAGTTACCCTCAAATTGCACGGCCCGCACGGGACTGGGAGCTGCCGAGGTGGCTGCAACGAAGCAGTCCCCGCCACGGCCTCTCGGCCGGACCCCCTCCTCTTGCTTCTCCGGGTCTCCGACTCAGCCTGCCTCCTCTAGGGGACCCGTCGGCCGCAGGGCCCAGGGAGCCCCCAAAGGGAGCCGCTCAGCCCTGCGGAGCCGAGCCCTCCGTGAGCTGCCGCGGCTCTCGCCACAGTCCAGGCGCAGCGGGTTCGGGCGCACGGGCCTCCACGAAGTTTCTTGCTAACACCTGAGGCTGGGCCAGGGGCCAGGGGCCAGGGGCCAGGGGCACGGCTCCGGCGCTGGCCTCCGCCTAGGGCCGGACGGGATGGACGGGCGCCGTGGAGGCGTGAGTACCTGGGGTCGCCTGGTCTGCGAAGCCGGTGATGGTGTCCGCGCGGCTGCGGCGCCCAGAGCCCGAGGTGGAGGCGGCGGCTGCCCCGGTCGCAGCCCTCCCAGCCAGGCTCCGGTAAAGCGACATCATGAATGGGTGCGGCACCACCGAGCCGTTCCTGAAGCCCGAGCCGGCGGCGCGGCGCGCAGAGCGGGCCCCGGGAACCGCGGCGGCTGGGGCTGCGGAGGCGCCCGCAGCGGCGGCGAGGGTCCGCGAGCTGCCGCCGCCGCCGGCCCGCGGACTCCCGGCCGGCCCTGTCCCCGCCGCTCGCAGCACGGCGGCTGCTTCGAGCCCGTCGCGGGGGCGGCAGGCGCTCAACAGCCAGAGGCAGAGCGCGGCGGCCGCACTCAGGTCCATGGGCTCCGTGGGCCGGGCGGGCGGGCGGCGCGGGCTCCGTGGCTCCGGGAAGTCCCCCGGCGCCTTTTGAACATAGTGTTTAATAACGGGGGGAAGTGTGCGCAGCGAGCCGCGGCCCCCCCTCACCCCACCCCACCCCCGCCCAACGCCACGAGCAGCGCCCCCTGCTGAACGCTCTAGCGGCCGCGCTGCGCCCCCCACTCGGGCCTGACGCGGAGCCTAGGGCAGGCGCTTCTTCCCCCCCACCAACCACATCACTGCGCCCCCACTCTCCACAATCGAGTGACAGCCGCCAGAGGCTCCCGCCACAACGTGGGGCCCCGCCTCCCTTCTCCACGGCCTCGCGACCCCCCTCCGCCCACGCTGTGCCCGTGCCAAACGCGCCCTCCAGACTTGGAGTCTCCGGGACATCGCCTGTACCCGCCCAGCGTCTCCCCCGCTCCCCTGCGGAGAGACACCCGCCCCGCCCGGCTCCAATTCTGCACAAGTGCCCCCGATGCCAGAGGTGGAGCGGCCAAATGGCCCGGCCCGGCCCGTCTGCGCCGCGACCCCGGGGCCACCTCGCACAGAGAGGCCACCAGGGCGCACGAGGCCAGCGGGGCGCGCAGGGCCGCCACAAAGGCGCGTTTGGGGGCGCCGGTTCGGCTGTCCCCCACCCTGCCCCAGCCCCCCCGGGATCAGAGCGAGTGCCCAGAGCAGATGAAGGGGGATCCGTAGGGAAGAGAGTGAGCCGCTGAAAAGGCAGACCGGAAGGACCGACGGACGATGCACGTGGACCAACATTCGGAGAGCAAAGGTTTGGGCGGCGAACGTGAGCTTAAGCGGGAGCCCAGGTCTCAAACCCGCGCAGGAATCAGGAAGGCAGCGGCGGCGTGATGAGCGCACGCCCGGCGGCAGCGGCGCCCAAGTCACTGCGCGTCGAAAGTGAGACCTTCTGCCCTCCTTCTAGGGGTCGGGCTAACGGAAACAGGCTACCGGCTACGTTGGGGTGCAGCCAGAAACCGGGAGGGCGGTGACGGCTCCCAGGCCACCTCTGTCCTGCTCTCCCCCGCCTCGGTTATCGCCCAGGGCCGGGTTTCTGCAGGGGGCGCTGAGCGCTGGCGGCTCCGCGGAGCGCACTCACGCGGGCTGCGGGGCACTTGGGTCCGTGGCCGGCAGAGGCAGGTTCCCGAGGTCGTGTCTCAAGGGTACACACAGGGGAGGAAGGTCGTCGGCGGGTGTCGGCTCAGCTCCACCCGCATCCCGACATCCTCCCGAGTGGGAAACGTCCAGCGGATGGACAAGCCGCCGTTAGGCAGACGGAGGGACTGAGCCCCACCGACCGACCCCCGAAGCATGGTTGGAGCGTCCTTTAAAATTGCATTTACTACCGAACCCGAAATCTAGACGGAGTCGGTGCGTCCTGGACACTCTGAGTGGGCGATCAGCTTCAAGGGGCTGTCACAGGAGCCGAAGCCGCGCGAGTTCGGACTCTCGCTGGGAGCGGTGCGCCTGCGGACGCCAGGTCGGGGAGGTCCCTGGCAACTCGGCCTAGGCTTCCGAGCTCCCTGCACCGGCAATTTCGCCCCAAGCGAACGCCTCTCCACCACTATGGAGACACTGCGCCCCCTCACGCTGGGACTTTGAGCCACTCCCAACTTGGGACCTAAGGGGGGAGGAGGAGAAGCCTGGTGAGGGGTCACCGTTCAGGGAGGAGAAAGGCCCGGGAATAGCTTGGGAAGGTCTGGGTGGCAGAGGTGACACGAGCCGGGGATGACCTAGGCTGCCTTAAGCCACCCTGTCTTCCAGACCGGGATAGAGAGCAGGCCTCAAGGCGTGGCCAGCGGGTTCTGTCTCTGGGTGGTGATGATACAAAGTTGCCAACAAATAGTCGAGCTCCTCGTGTCTCAGCCTGGGGCTTCCTCTTGGGAGCTGTGGGGCAGCCTCTGGGAGGTGGGCCAGGAGGGAGACCTTGAAGTTGTTTGTGCTCTGCCCGCTGCTAAACGCATTTTGAAGGGAAATTCCTCAGGGGAAGCCTCTGTGTTGCCCCTGCAGTCACTGGGCAGCTGTGGACGAGGCCCAGAGGCAGGTGCGGGAAGTTCCGAGAAGGCTGGGAGAAAACTGGGGGCCGCCGTCTAACTTGGTTCTGCATCAGTCTGACGACCATCCTCCAACCCCTAGAACTCGAGATGCCGGCTGCCTCAGAGACAGGTGAGTTTGTCTCCAAAAGGGGAGGAGGGCGGGGCATGCTTCTTGACTGCGGTGAGGAGGGGTGTTCCCCACATTCTCACCCCCAGATCCTTCCCTCGGAGGGCACTGCTGCTCATCCATCCTCTACAGCAGGGGTCCCCAATCTTTTTGGAACCAGGGACCAGTTTCCTAGAAGACAGTTTTTTCACGGAGCGGGAGGCAGGGGGAAGGGATGGTTTGGAACAGATTCAAGCACATTACATTTATTGTGCACTTTCTTTTATTGCATTGTGATATATAATGAAGTAGTTATACAACTAATCTAATGCCACTGCTGATTTGACAGGAAGCAGAGCTCAGGTGGCAATTCATTGAAGCGATGGGGAGCAGCTATAAATGCAGATGAAGCTCTGCTGGCTTGCTCACCCGTTCACCTCCTGCTGTGTGGACCAGGTTGCTAACAGGACACACACTGGTACCAGTCCGGGGCCCGGGGCTTGCAGACCCCTGCTCTATAGAAGCTGTTCCCCTTCCCTGAGCACTAGGTCTCTGATCCAGGTCACAGAATCCCAGGGTTTGAAAGAACCTTTTAGGTTACGCAGGCCAATGTGCCATGCCATGCCCAAATCCTAACAAACTGCTACCCGGGCAGTACTTGCATACTGCAGAGGCCTGGAGCTCCCTGTGCCAGGCAGCTTCTGACAGCTCCGAATGTGTGGATGTCCTTCATACTGACCCATGACAGCCACAACATCTCTCAAAGGAACCTTGGTTGTAGCAGTTTGCATGCCATCTGGGGACATGAGCCTGAAACACTGTGTTCATACCACTTAGGAAGTTAGTCTGGATTCGGCCAGCAAGAGCCACCTTGCAGTGACCTTCAGTCACTGGGACTTGGCCTGGGCCCAGGAGCCGCCTACTCAGGCTCAAACAAGTGTCTCCTGCCACATCCAGACACTAGCCGCCATCCCCGCCTCCCACACCCACATCGTGTCTGATTATAAGAGTGTGAGGAGGTTCCTGAGAGATGGCCTGCTGCCGGCATTGTTCATTGGAGGAAGCCAAGTCCCTAGGAGGGGGAGGATCACAGAGAAGTAACTGGGGTGTTGGGTCCCCTCTGTGGTCCTGTGCCTTTGCTCTCCACGAAGCTCAGAAGGCCGCATTGAGCTCTGGCCCGGGCACTGTGTAGATGAGGCAGAACGAGGGCTCAGCCTCTGCCCTGTGCACTGTTGGGTTCTGGGTTCCTCAAGGAAAGCACTATTTTGGAAGCTAGAACAGATGCCCCCTGGTGATGATTGCTTGATGCTCCTGAGAATCAAAAGACTGGAATTCAAATCCTGCCTCTAACCTGGGGTCTCAAGCCCCTTTCTGGTTTTAGATCCCCAAATGCAGAGTGAGGCTGGCATTAAATGTCCACTGAGGGTTCACCTGTGAGAGGTGGGGGATAGGTGGGGATGGGGCCGCTGCCAGGGACCTAACCAGGAGCCTGTCCTTGGCCGGGACCCACATGGTCCCTGGCCTTTGTGACTCAGAGATGGAAGGGAGGGTTAGCCTGGGACTTTGCCCTGACCATGGTCTCCCTGGGGGAAGGCGGGAGCGGGGAGATGCGGCTGACATCCACAGAGGCAGCAGCACCTGCTGGCCGGCACTGTGTCTAGAGCTGCTGGTCTCCACTCAGCCAGAGGGGTGCTGCAAACATCCCCCCACCCCCCGGAAGCCCTGGATGGGCTGCCTGGGCCGCAGGTGTGGGGAGATTTCATCAGGGCTCTGGCTGGGCCCCCTGTCTGATGCTCAGTCGGGGCTTTCTTGGGCTCTGAGAAGTCTCTCCCATGCTCAACCCAGGGCTCCCCGCAAACCCCAGGTTACCTGGGCAACCGCTCTGGCATCCACACTGGGATTGGCTGCAGCTTTGTCCCAGGACCACTGGCTCGACCTGTCCTTGGGCTCCCTCCCGGATGTTGCATGAGGGATGGGAGGGGACAAAGAAGAAGGGAGTGAATGGAGTGGCTGCTTTCCCAGAAGTTCCACAGGGGCCCTCTCTCCTTTGGGACAAGTGTAGCGGGCTGGCAGACACTGCCATCTGCTGGTCCCTGGTTGTAACAGTTGTATCACAGTGTGGCTGAACAGCATGCTGGGACCACAAAGACATGACCAGGCTGGGAGGAGACTCAGAACCCCTGCACTGGGACCTCTGCGGTTGAACCAGCTTACCTGGAGCTGTCAGGTATCTTGGGAGATGAGATGACAAGGTCAAGGACCTCACACCACCGCTGAGGTCAGGAAAGAGACTACAGTCTAGGGTCACAGTAAAGGCCTGGCTTCCAAACCACCTTTGCCATGCACTAGTTTTGTGTGATCTTGATTGAGTTAAGCCATCATCCTCCATCACCTTGTCTTTAGATGGAGACAGGGATTCCTGCCTGTCCGGGTATGCAGAAGAGACTTTAAAATAGCTAATGTCCTCACCACAGTGCCTGGCTCAGTAAATGGTGGCTTTTGCCATATTCTGGGTAAGTCCCAGTTTACCCAGTTGGAAGGCTAGTTAATGTAACCTGTCCATCCAGTCTCCTTGATATGGCCACTGTCTTTCAGACCTGCCCCCTCTGTCAGTATGTCCATTATGAATATCAGTTGTCTTAATGTCCTGGAGTTATGTTGCCATTAGCAATTTTCTTAGATTTTTTTTTTTTTTGACATATAAGATTAAAAAAAAAACCAATTCTCCTTTTGGAATAAAAACTGGTAACAGAATGAGCAATGATGTGGAATCTTGGTCAGATAGCAGCCCAGGGATTCTGTTTCTGGACACACAATAAATAGAGGGCCAAACTGTCTTCTTCTGGGATAATAGGGGCTGACAGGGAAGAAGGAACCAGAAGGTGAGTCCCCCAGTCCCAGATGTGAGCACTTGCAGCCACCCCTGAGGATGGGGACAATGGACTGAAAGGTCTCATGGTTCACACACAGAGCATAGAGCAGGAGCATCATGGGGTTGACCAGGGGACCTGGTGTCCTCAGGTTGGGTGGTTGCCTCAGGTCTTTGGGTCACATGGCAAAGGTGTCTCTGAGATTTGTCTGCAGGAGACAGTCTCCCAGGCTGGTATGGACTCCTCAAAGATGTCAGTGTCGTGGGAGATGAGAAAACCTGGGAACAGTTCAGGTAAAGGAGACTAAAGGCATGTGACAATGAAGCACAATGCGTGACCCTCAATTTGATTTTTAATTGGGGGCAGGATGTGGGAGGGGGAACAGTTGTCAATAAAGGGCATTCTTGGGACAACTGAGCAAATCGGAACACAATCATGTGTTAGCTATTGGCGTTGTATCAGAGTCCAATTTCCTGGGTGTGATCACTACCTTGTGGTTATGAAGGATGGCAGGAGCAACGAAATGCTAATAACCGTTATTTATGTCGGGTATAGCATGAGAGGTCATTTTTATTCTACTTGTATTTTTTTTTTTTTTAAGATTTACTCTGTTGTTTTTGAGAGAAGGTGATAGAGAGAGAGAGAGAAGGAAGGAGGGTCGAGAGTAGTCTCCCTAGCTGTACATCATTAGTTGTGATGCAGTTTCATTCCACAGAGGTGGATGTGGGGCCACGTTGGGCAGGACCCGAACAAGGGACCTCCCTCGCGGGAGGCGAGAACCTTTGCCACCGAGCCCTCCTGGCAGTTACCAGCTGCGCTGCAGTTCAGCACGTGGGGTTGCGCAGGCTGGGGCTGGGGATCAAACCCTGGATTTCACGATTGCAAGGCAAGCGCTCAACCTGCTGAGCTATCCCGGCCTCCCCTATTCTACTTTTTTACTATCCACATTTCCTAGTTCTTTTACAGTAAGCATGGACTATTTCTATGTAATAGTTCTATAAAATCCTCTGCCTCCTCTGCTTTAGAATCAAGCTTCTGGATATGGGCCAGCCCAGGAGGGCCTGAAATTGGGTGAGGCAGCGCTCTTCAGCCAAGGAAGCTCCCAGGGAGGACGGAGCAGAGAGCGGCTGGCACTCCCAGCATCTGGGGGGACAGTCCTTCAGTCCTGCAGAGAGGAGCCAACTGCTCATCACGGATGTCCTGTGCAACAGCTAACGCTGCTGCAGTTGCTTTATTCCCTGCTCCCAATTTTCCTGCAGCATTTAAGAGTTATAGACATCGCGACACTTCACTCTAAATACTTCTGAGAACTAGAGCATCATCCTGTGTTTTACTCATTCCCAGGGCCTGGTAAGGCCACAGGCCCTGAGCTGTGCCCACCAGGGAGGTCACTTGGGGAGCCCATATCCCCCGGAGCACTAATGCATCACTTCAGAGAACAGAGACAAATCAGCAGGTCCCCGGAAGACCCACCCCTACAGAAAGAAGGCCACCGGAGGTGCATGGCATGGCCACAGCTCAGCGCGGGCTCCTCATGGGCTGTGGTGTCTCTAACCGCAGTGCACCCGAGGCCTGGGGCGCTCTCCCAAGGCAGTGGGCAGGGGGACTGCTCTGCAATGTGGTTTGTGTTACTGCAGCTTCAGCCGTGGAATGGGCCGCTTGGGTCAGGCAGGAAGCAGAAAATATCAGATTTAGGCCCCACATTCCATGCATCGTATACAAGTATCCACTGCAGTCACGTAGGGGCACATGGGACCCTTAGAGGCAGAAAACGGGATGGCTCTCGGGGACAGGGTCATTTTCACGGGGAACCAGTTGCACTCTTGGCACGCACCAGGTGTGCCAAGTTCCCTCGGGTGTACACTCAGGAACCCTGGGGCCAGGGCTGAGGCTCGTTTACCTGCAAGCGGCTGGTGACACGCATGCTGCCAACTTCATCCACAGCAGGGATCCCCTTTCCTGACAGTCCTCCACCTGTGCTGCCCCTGATCAGAAGTGCTCCCCTGCCGCTCTTGGGCTGTCTTCCCCACAGGCTCTCACCAGTGGGCCAGCCTCGCTCAGCATCAACAGGTTCGTACCCGTGACCCACCCATCCGGGTCTCGAGCTTAGACCTGCCTCCTTGAGAGTCAGAGCCATAGATCCAAGCCCTCAGACACCACCTGTCCAAAATGCAACTCAGCATTCAACCAAAACTGTCCCTTCCCCAGATGTGTTGCCCCAGAGAACGGTGCCGAGCCACACATCCCAGTAGAGGCATCTTAACTCCCCGCTCCACCCACGTTCACCCACTTCCAGATCCTGGCCTGTTCTATCCTCTGCGTGTGTCTCCCGTGCTTTTATCCCCACCTGGGCAGCCCTCACCCTGGTTCAGGACACCGTCGTACCCACTTTGGATTGTTCTGCAGTTCTGCCACCGCCTTGCCTCCAGCCTCCTGTCCTCAGGAAGGGAGAAAAGGAGCAGGAAGGTACCTGAGACAGAGGTCTGCACACAGCGAGAGGGAGGGGTTGTCAGCAGCTGTGACAGGGAAGCTTTGGGTGACAAAGACTGTCCTTGACCAAACTGAGACTCCTGGGAGGCTTTTCTCCAGGAGGCCTTGACCTTGACCCCTGCTCCCCTTCCTCTTTGGCCTGGTCCAGTCTCAGTAAGGGAGCTTGTTCGTTTAGAAAGAATCCCCCTCTCTGGAAATCTGGTCCCCATTCTCCTGCGTGGCACCATTCATAAAATAGCCAACGCTTCTCCACTGCAGTTCTCTGGGTTTAGTATTCGGCTCTGCTAGCGCTGTTGGCTCTGGACACCAGGCCTGACTCCGGAGGGAAGAGGGAGGGGGAGGTGATTTCCAGACACGCCTGGAAATCCCCCTCCTCCTCTGGCCCCGCGCGGTGGCCACTAGAGGGCGGGCAGTGCTCCCGGGGCGGGGACTCGGCAACGCCAGCGCCTGAGGTCCCGTGACCGGTCGCGCCCCGCCCGGACCCGCCACCGTCATGCAGTCCCCGCCGGTACTCGTCACCTCCAGGTGAGCCCGACCCCGGCCCCATGCGCCCGGCAGAGCAGAAGGCGGAGGGCGGCGGCCGGGGAGCCACGGCGGCGGGACGGGCCAACCCAGCGCGCGGCTGTCTGTCTCGGCTCGGCCCCTCCCCCGCCGTGCCGGAGAGCTGGGCGGCCACCAGTGTCCCTATTCTACAGATGGGGAAATTGTGGCCCCCAGAGGGTACTGAACTCAAGACCCAGTGGAAGGGAAGCTCTCCTCTCCCCCAAGCGACCTGCTTTCATTTCTTTTTAGCCCAGAAAGCTCATTCTGCTGCCTGTTAGTGCTCAGCGTGTGCCAAGCCCGGTGCTTAGCAGGGGGAGACTGCAGAGGTGAACGCAGGGGCACAGGTGCTGGGAAGGGTAGTAAGTTCAGGTTGCCATGGGAACGCAGTGCAGGAATGTGCCCAGGGTTCTGGGAGCAGGGGTGACTCCAGCCATGTTCTGCAAGAAGAGTGGGCAGTTGGCCGCTGAAGCTGGGAGAAGAGGGGCAGCTGCTCAGGGAGGTAGCTCAGGAGAAGTGCAAGTAATAGCCAAGACCTTGGGGTGTGGAGGGACCTCAGAAGCGAAGCATCCAGTGGGGCCCACCCTGGTCCAGGCCTGCAGGACCCAGTGTGAGATGGGTCCGGGGGAGATTGGCATGAACATGGTTTTACACGCCCCCCCACCCCGCCCAGCTTTTTAAAATATCTGTAAAGTGACTCACTCCAAATGTTTTCCTATACTCCACCCCTTTTCCCCCTACACAAAATCGTGCGCAAAGATGCCAATGTTCAATTACATAAAATGAACGTGTTACCCAGCTCAACTGCCGTTTTTCCATTCGTCACTGACTTCCCTGTGAGTTCAGGTTTAGAACAACAGGATCCTTTAAGTAAACCTCACGTGAGAAACCTGCCTGGTCATCTCTTCGTTGGCAGAAGAGATTTTTCTGGTGCCACAGAAGTCATCTCTCGCTGAGCCTCGGTTGCCTTTTCTGTAAGAACGAGGTTGAGATTGGCAGGTAGGAGCAGGGCCAGCAGCCCCCCTTAGCCATGTGCAGACTGATGGGGCGTGACTTTGGGCTGTGTGCTTGGGAAGGGCTTTCCTCAGTGCACCACTGCACAGGGCTTGTGCACAGGTGCGGGTGCGGCGGGGCAGGCCAGGTGTGTGGGGCCCGCTCCTGCTTGCCTGTAGGCACCAGCAAACCCGAGGGGCTGCCTGCACACACAAGGCCCAGCCTCCCACCTCCATCACCTCGTGCGTTCCCACCTTCATTCATCCACCAGATCTTTCTCGAGGGCCTCTGTGCCTGGTACGGAGAGGAGGTACTGGTCCATGGGGGGCTGCCTGTCTTCATTGTCTCCCCGTCTTTAAGTGAACCTGAGTGGCAGTGCCCATTAGTGGGGCTACGGGAGGCTGAGCACCTTAGACAGGTAAGGTCCTTAGAGCCTGCAGTGGTGCCATCTACCACCACCCCACCTTTAACCTTTAGCCCGGCTTTGCTCTCCCCCACTCCTAACAGTAACACCCATTGGCAACCCGGGGGGGCAGCACACTACACTCAGTGTAGGGCCAGGAATGCTTCTTGGGTTACAGGTCAAAGCAAAAGAGAGCTGATTTGTTGGGGGTGTTTTTCCTTCTTGCGTAGGTAGAGTGGGGTTTATTTAACACCCGACTAGAGGCAGGATGGCCGGGACCTTCCAGAGTGACTCAGACTCACCGTGGTGTGCGTTGTACCCACGATGTCTTCTCGTGTGCAGAGGGTCGTACAGTCAGTGAATGTGGACACGCACTTCACGTGGAGGCAGGCATATGGCGGTTGTCCTCCCCAGTTGGTGACAAATGGCATCACACTGGTGACTGTCACCTAACGTAGAGAAGGGAGGAATCTGCGTGGAGGAGTATGGGGGAAGGGTGTTGTTTGATGGATTGGAACATAATTCCAGAGCAAAAGAGCCAGAGGCACTGTTTTGTCCCAACCCCTGCCTCCCCCTCAGGGCCTCCCCTTCTGTTCTGCAAGTCCTGTTTAGTGCATAGTTGGTCTTCACCTTGATGGGAATGCGCCTGGTACACCCTGTCAGGGTGCTTGTGTGGCGTATGGTTGCATGCACAGGTCTCCTTGTCCTTACATAGGATGAGAAACGCAGTCAGCTTTCATTCTAACTTCAGAGGAAACGTTCCCTAACTTCTTGGCCTTGCCTGCAATTCAGTATGTTTGCAACTTCTCCCAGAGCTGCCGTGTTTTGCTGGTATCCCCTCGGAGCCTCAGACAGCAGCCTCCTCAGTGCCTTGCAAGGGCCCCGGGCCTGGTGAGGGCCCAGCATCCAGGGCCCTTTCCGTCCTCCCCGCACTGGGCGGGGTCAGTAGCAGCCCTGCGGCCCTCTGGTCAGCTGAATGCGGCCCCCTCCAGATTTGGCGCAGGCTGTCTGTCATCTCTGCTTTGTGTGCACAGAGTCCCCAGGATGCCATCTGCACACAGGGGCTCGAGTGCCGAGTCTGTGAGACTTTAGCTGTCCCTGATCTCCTACCAGCCCCATTTTCTCTGCTCCCGCCTGTTTTCCTGCTGAACGACCTAAAGACAGGGCCCAGGCCTGGGAAGCCACGCTTGTGAGGGGCTGGCGTGTGGCAGGGCTGGTGGCCTGGAGCTGTGACCGGTTCCTGCCTGCATTGCGCTCGCGCAGCCTGCTGGACTTGCACCTGAGCTTCCTTTGCCTTCTTTCCCTTTGACAGGCAAGTTCAGAATGCCCACACGGGCCTCGACCTGGCCGTGCCCCAGCACCAGGAGGTGAGGGGCAAGATGATGTCCGGCCACGTGGAGTACCAGATCCTGGTGGTCACCCGACTGGCTGCGTTCAAGTCGGCCAAGCACAGGCCCGAGGATGTCGTCCAGTTCTTGGTGAGCTGGGGGCTCTGTCGGGATGTGCTCGAGGTGCCCAGCATGCAGGGCTCCAGGTGGGCAGACACACCTGCCACCAAGGTTCGAGTAGCATCAGGGAGCGTGCACTTCTCCACCACCGGGAGTGTCAGGCAGAGCTTGCTGGACGTAAGGACGCTCCGTGGGGAGACTTGTAAGGAGACAGACACAGGCGCACACGGGGAGTGGTGGGAGTGTAGAGAGGGGGCACCTACCCCGCCCTAGTGGAAGGGTTCTGGAAGACTTCTCAGAAGCGGTGAGGGCGGAGCTGTGCTTTAAAGAGCAGGTGGAGCTGAGCAACCGCAGGAGGGGAGAGGGAGTCCTGGGCAGAGGTATCCGCCGAAGGAAAGGTTCGGAGGCTAGAAACAGGGTGTTGCGTGGGGGCCTGTGATGAAGTAGAAGAGGAGGGCGAGACGGGCAGAACCCGGTCATGAGAGGCGTGTAGGGAGCCTGGCTTGTCTTGCAGCCTAGGTGGGCTTTCCAGTAGGGGGCGAACTGGTCCTGTTTGCCTTGCGCTGGCCAGCCTGTGGGGAGAGTGGCGTTGGATTGGAAGGAACCGGGCCAGGCGAGGGTGCTCAGTTACAAGGCTCACACGGTGATGCCCCAGGCGAGGGCAGAGAGCAGGCCAGCCGTAGCTCGTACGGAAAGGAAGGAGAGAGTCCCAAACAGTTCGAGGGAACATGCCCACGATTTGCGGACTGGTTGCTTCTGCTGTGTGCAATAACAAGCCCCGGTGGAGGGGCAGGTCTCAGGGGACATGGCGAGTGTTGAAGTGTCCCCCCGATGGGTACACAAGGATAGAGTGAGGACAAGGTCAGGCAGGACTAGGAGGCACCGCCTCGGAGGTAATGTGGAAAGTCTAGGAGCGGATGAAGTTACCTAGGACATGGACTTGCAGTGTGAGTGTGGAAGGGTGGGCCGAGGAGGAAACCCCAGGGACACGACCCCTCAGGGACAGTCAAGGAAAGGAGGTGCCTCCTGGAGTCTGAGGGAAGAAATGGGGGTGTCAGGAAATCACGGGAGCTGAAGGAGCATTGAGTTTCCAGAAGGGAGAGGCATAGGGGGAGGGGGATACCACAAGGCCACAATTTTATTCGTTTAGTATTGATATGTACCTTTGGTTTCTTGTAAAAGGGCCAGAGCTGTGACCAACAGAGTCAGGCCACAGGATTGTTAGATGAAAGTAAAATGTGCAAGAGTTGCAGCCCAGACAGGAGCAACCTGTCGCAGCTTTGCAGAAAGGAAGTTCTAATCTCCTGGCAGCCAAGACAGAAAGGGAAACAGTGAATTACCTCCCTCTGGTGACCTGTTAGTAGTAGAGACACCAGAGTCTAAGAGAGAAAAACTATGGCACACATCTGTCATGAAGGCGTGTTCAACACATCATCTAAAAGACCTAGAAGAGCATGATGTTTTTCATTTGCTTCTTGGGCTGACTTGGGGAGAACCAAGGAGTCCTATTCGTGATGGTTCTGGGTCTGCCTTGCTCTTCAGGTGGCTTGCAGCCCTTGGTGGTCTGAGGTGACCCCAGGGTGGAACTCAAGCAGCTGTGCTTTCAGGGTCAGGGACAGAAGAGGGGGAGTCTCTGAGGTCGGCGTCCCTGGGCATGACGGAGAACAACGTTCTGGGAACCCCTTGAGGAGTGCCCAGCCGGCCTGCCCCATCCTATAGAAAAGGCCAGCCTCCCATGTGAGGGGGGACGTGAGGATGTCTTTAACACCAATTCCATACTTTCCTGACCAGTGACACCCGCACCCTGTGGGGTGTGCATGTGTGTGCATGGGTGAGGGCAAAGGAGAACGCATTACTTCCCGTGGGATCTAGGAACCCCTTTGACGTTTCATAATTTTGCTAAAAAAAAAAAATGAGCCTTTTGCATCCTAGTCCTTAAAAGGACATACATGTTTAATATAAAAATGAATTTAATTGCTAAACAGAGACTAAACCAGCCTCTGGGAAGGGCCTCTGTATTTGCTTGTGGTTTAGCAGACACCCTTCCCTCTGCGGATGCTGCAGGCACACGCTGCTGAGGGATGCGGGCTGGTGAGAGATGCTGTCTGCCGGGCCACCCTCATACCGGAATAGGGGAGCTCCCACCCTCAGCTCCCAGGCTTCTCCCTGAGCCTCCGGTGGGCCCGTGGACAGAGCCTGCGTGGAGCAGTTACACCAGCAGAGGGCGCTCGGTCCCCACCTGGTCTGCTCCACTTGCTGGGGCTTTGGGCATTGAATGCTCAGAACCACCTGGGGTGGGAGCCTGCTTGTTTCCTGTATCCTCTTCCCTTTCTGTGAAGGCTGTTCTCAGAGATGCCCCCGAGCCAGGCTCTTTCTTGTGTTGACAACTGCAGGCTGCAGTCCCCTGTCCCACGGAGGTCCCCTCTGGAACCCTCCCAGGCTGGGTGTTCTGGTGAAAATGCTGATCGGCCAGGGCTGTGGGCTCCAACACAGCCACACCACAGGAGTGTTCAGTGTCTCATCTGGATGCCCTGCGGGTGCACCAGTGTTCAGTGTGTGCTGTGGCGTGGCCTGGGCTTGGGCGTAGAGGTGAGAATATGCATGTCTTCACTTGATGCTCCCACAGGGAAGGTGGGGAGACAGGTCCAGCCTACCAGGAGAACACAGGGAAGACCAGGACCAAGGTGGGGTGTGCGGTACAGAGCAAGGGCCTCTTTGAATGGCCACATTGGATTATACAGACCACGATGATGGCTCCAAGCACCGTGTATGGCTGCTCACCCACGTGAGACCGGCACCCTCTTGGGGCAGAGACATGCTGGAGTGACCCCGTGCAGTGTAGACGTGCAGCAAGAGCCTGATACATGAACGAGTGGTCCCTCAGCTGCCGGAGGAGTTCTGGGAAGAGGCTGAGAAGAGGCCCTGTAGGAAGCTCAGCACTGCCCCAGGGTGTCACCGAAGACCCAGGGCCACCTTCTAACAGCCAGCAGGAGCCCAGACCTGCTCCTCCAAGGTCCTGATGTGCAGACAGGTCCTGGCTGATGGCAGAGAAACTAATGCAATGTCTGTCTCTTTACCACCTAAGCACGGTGAGGACTGGCCCCTCTGCTAATTGACAGGAGAATGCTCCAGAGATTCCCGCTGGGAAAAAGTGACTCATTTTGTTGCTGGAAGATGACCATCTTGACCGTGAGGTCGTCTCACTAATGCACTGAAGTCCTGGAATGGAAGCCGTGGTTGTGGTCACCTGTGGGCTGGGGTCCCTGTAGCAAACGCCTCTGCCTGTACCTGTACCTGTGACAGTGCCCGAAACACACCATGATTGCATCTTGCCACTGAGACGTTTGTAACTGAGCTTAGTTAGCTTTGCCTGGGAGAGTTAGGGAGCGGAGCCCGAGGCTGCGGCTCCTGGGGGGGGAGGGCTCTCTGAATAGCCCGGCCCTCCCGGGACCTCTGGTTGGGGTGAGAGGAGGTTCACTCTCTTTCATTCCTCACTCAGGAAACTATGTGTTTCTCTCAATCCAGGTCTCCAAGAAGTACAGTGAGATTGAGGAGTTTTACCAGAAACTGAGCAGTCGTTATCCCACGGCCAGCCTTCCCCCGCTCCCCAGGAAGGTCCTGTTCGTTGGAGAGTCTGACATCCGGGAAAGGAGAACTGTGTTCAATGAGATCCTGCGCTGCGTCTCCAAGGACCCTGAGCTGGCCTGCAGCCCAGAGCTGCTAGAGTTCTTAGGTAGCTGAGGTTCTGTCCCAGATCCCTGAGGGCTCCCTGACCCAGAGCGAGGCTGCAACAGGCCCTGGGCCTCAGGCATTCAGGAGCCGCTGCCACTGCTGTGTTCTGAGGCCCCCCACTTGTAACTGCTCCACCCCAGACTTTGCTGGTACCCCCAACCCTCAGGGGGCCACAGCAGGCACCAGAGCCTGGCTGCCCCCCTCTGTCCTGGGCCCAGAACTCCACAGGAAGCCCTCAAGGCCCGGCATGGAGCTTGGGCGTGGCAAGGCAGCTCCTGGTCCCCTGCGGTTGGGGGTCAGACGTCCTCTTTCTTCTCCTGCACAGGCACTGGATCCCCGGGGGCTGCAGATCTCACCCGCAGAGATGTCTCTGTCCTGGACACAGACAGCCAGGCAGGGGACGATGGGGAGGCTTTCGACTTCTTCCAGCCGCAGGAACAAGCAGAGGGGCCA
Source organism: Craseonycteris thonglongyai (assembly GCA_004027555.1). Lineage (NCBI taxonomy): Eukaryota > Metazoa > Chordata > Mammalia > Chiroptera > Craseonycteridae > Craseonycteris > Craseonycteris thonglongyai. The sequence continues at coordinate 129,255 of PVKE010000150.1, read as the reverse complement.
CCCGCCCCTGGCCAGAAGGGCGAGGATGCGGGGCAGTCCTCGGAGGAGGAGGCACTAGACCCTCTGGGCATCATGCGGTAGGTCTCCCATTCTGGGGAGGGGCCCCTTCTGGCTGGTTCCAGGCTCTCTGGGGATGTCTGAGGAAACCCCCTCCCCCTGGGCCATCACCCTCCATGGCTCCCGGAACTGGCTGTCCCGTGTCTTTAGGGCTGGGCTCAGCGATGGTCTGCCCCTCCCTGGTCACAGGTGCCCCCGCCAGCTCAGAAGCTCAGGCGACCTGGACCCACCCAGCCAGCCCAGAGGCCTGGGCTCTGCATCCAGCTCAGCACAGGCCGCCTGTGACTTGCAGCACGGAGCTGGGGCTCCCTCTTGGCCCTGCCTCCCCACAGGCTGGTTGTAAGGCTCCTGTGAGCCACGTGAGTGGAAGGGACTGGTCACCCATAAGGTGTCAACAGTATGTGATGCAGGACATACAGTGAGCCTGGGGGTCCTCTGACCAGAGTGTGCCCCCTTTACACGCGTGTGCACGCATGTAAGGACAGGAAAGCCGGCTGTGGTCTCAGTGGTCCCTTCCGGATGGTGTCCTGCTTCCGCCACCTCCTCAGTCCTCTTGTGTCCTGGCCCCCTGACTGCCTTTGTGCTCCTGAGCCCACACCGTGGGGGCCACCCCGCCTGGATTTGAATCCCGGCTCTGCCATTGACCAGCTATGTGTTCCTGGCAGTTTGCCCCTTTCCTTTGCTTTTCTGCAGCAAAAATAAGGTAATGATAGCACCTATCTTTGGGGGCTCTTGTGAAGGTTAAGGGAGTTAAGATAAATGTTACGGCTTAGTTCTTTTTGTAGCCCCATCTTTCTGCCCCACCACCTCCACAGAATCAGACCCCAGACCCAGCGTGACATCCTCTTTGCCACGATGAGATCGATTTTAGTTCAGGCAACAGATGCGGGAGGTCCGTCTCGAAGGTCCTATTCCAGAAAGGAGTTGGAGCCAATGAGAAATGAGGCAGGGGCAGCTTGACATGAGAAACCGTTTTGAAAGCACTGCCGGTTCTCCCTGGCCTTCCCATCTTGGTGGGGTGTGCGGTGTGGGCACAGAGGGTGGGGGGCAGGGGCAGGGCCTGGCCATCTGGCTGCAGATGATACCCGCCTGGAGAGGAAGAGGAGTCGTTCTCAGAGAAGGGCCCCTGATGCGCAGGGCGGAGCCAGAGGTCCTGCACACCCAGCACCCAGGAGCCAGGCGCCTCCCAGCTGTGCAGGGGCAGCCTTGTCCTGGGGCAGGTCTGTGGCCCCATGAAAGCAACAGCGAGGTGGCTGGTTTCGTCAGAAGCTGGTCAGAGCTGCTCCTGCTGAGCCTTGCACGGGCTGCAGGCCCTTCTTGGCCTTGCCCTTGCTAAGGATGGGGCTTTGTTTGAACTCATGCTCTCCGCTCCGTTGTTCTGAGTTACCACACACCGTGCCAAGCTGAGATGGACCTCGGTGGTTTGTGCCAGCCTTTGGCTGAGGGACATGCTTAGCAAAGCAGCTCCTTTTTTGGGCAGGAAAATGCTCTTTGGGGTTGGCAAGGGCCGCCTTGACTTTGCTCCTTTCTCCTGTAGCGGATTGTCAGGGGGTGTGCCTGCCATCCCAGGACCACCTGTCCCCCAATGCCAGGCCTGGCTGTGCCCCCCAGCGGCCTCACTCCTGAATCCCAGGGAAGCTTAGCACCGGAAGGGATCCTAGAAGCTTAAGACCTTCTGCCAGTTTTTCATTTAATGACCAGCGTGACAATAATCAGTGCTGTCACCTCATCACAGCTAACATTTTTTGGAGAGATTATGACACGCTGCAAACTGGTTGGAGTTTACATGAGTAAATATTTTCTGTGCTATTTTATTTTCCTGTAGGGCCCTGATGCACCAAATTGCTTTCAGGTCCACTGTAGGGCTGGTTTGGGAAATGCTGCCCTAGGAAGCCGATACAGACACGACCTCGTTTTGAGCCTGAGGAAGCGAAGTGCGGAGTCCAGTTGCTCGTCCACATTCGTTCACACACAAACGGCAGAGTGGGGACTTGATGCCTCCCGCCTGCACTGCCCCTCGGTTCTGGTCTTTCAGCAGCCCGAGCGGTGGGCAGGGACGTGGGTTTATCTCCCTTTCAGCTGAGGACAGAGTTGCGTGGAGACCTGACCAGAGCCTTGTGTGTGGCAGTCACGTTACCCCTGCCCTGTGCGTGGACACCCAGGTCGGCCTGTTGGTTTTCTTGCACAGTGCCACCCACTCTGTCCTTGGGTGGGGGACATTCTGTGCTTTGCAGGTGACTTACGCTGTGCATGTGTACTTCTCCGTTGTGTGCCCTCGGTTCCTCTGGAGCCCTGCTTTCCCCGCTGTGCCCGCACCCCGGCTCCCAACGCCCGTCTGGGCCTGACGGTGGTGTCGCGCTCCCCGCCTTGGCCATGGTGGGGCGCTGTTGCTCCGCTGCCGGGCTGCTGGAAGGGTGGGAGCCGGCAGCACAAAGCCACGAGCAGGGACGCGGCGGGCTTTTCTTTGTCTTTTAAACCTGGTTTTGATTAGGGAGAAAGAGCAGTTACTACCCGATGAGAAAGCACTTCAATATAGAAAAGGCCCTCCTTGCCCGGCCCCGCCTGACCCAGCCCTGCGCTCTCCTACGCGGGGGATGTTTGTGGGTCCCCGGTCCTGAGCGACCCACGTAGCTGCAGACGTCAGTGCGTGTTCCTTTCTTGTCTTTGACTCCGTGTCCTCGCGCAGCCGCCTTCCATGCGGTACATAGTTTTCATATTTAACTTTCTATTTTAGAGACTTCACGGTTCTGCGTGAGATGAAGTTGACCGTAATAGTTGCCTTTGGCTGGAAATACTCTACTAGAAACGTTTTTAACTGTAACTTGAATAATATATGATTAGCATGTAAAGATTGTAAATGCAGTTAAAAGTCCTTGAGCCATGAAAGTATACACTTTGGGGTGTTTGAGTTTGATTACCGAAATGGGATTGTGTCCCATGTGCCATTCCATAAGTTTGCTTAAAAAAAAAAAAGCTTATATGCTTGGTCTTTCCAGATCAGTAAATAGACTAATATAGTAGACACTCCATTAATCAGAACCGAAGCAACCGGCAAAAAAAAAAAATTGGCTGGTTGCTTGAGTTCTGGTTAATGGAGCGTCTACTTACATGTATCCAGCATCTGCCAAGCCCCGTGGCTGCTGGTTAACTGAGAGTCTACTGTACATTCTTTTTCTTTTTTTTTTAAGATTTATTTTATTAATTTTTGACAGAGAGAAACAGAGACAGAGAGAGGCAGAGAGAAGGGGGAGGGCCCAGAGCAGTCTCCATAGTTGACAGCATTAGTTTTCCATATAGTTTCACTCCACAGGTGGGCACGGGGCTGCGCAGGGCAGGAACTGGGCGGGGAGCCTCCCGCATGGGCCCCGGCAAGAACTGAACTGGGGGCACACCCCAGCTCAGCATGTGGGTCCGCATGGGCCAGGACCGGGATTCCATCCTTGGTCCCCGGGGCTTCAAAGCGAGCGCTTTACCCCCTGAGCCATCCCAGCTTTCCCTACTGTACATTCTTAAAGTCCATCAGATCAGTGTGCTGTGAGTGACATTGCCAGCCCCCGCTTGGGGACATTGTGTCTTTTGTAGCCTTTTGCTACCTCAGGCACTGAGGAACTTTTTTGTGTACAGAGTGGTTATTCTATTAGCTTCCCCCCAGATAACCTGCACCAGAGCAGGGTTCCGGAAGCTTCTGTGGGGGGCCTTGGCTGTACCACTCCAGTGAAGGGTCCTTTATGGACTTCATTCCCTCTGTTGGGGAGGACTCTCTGCTTCTTCTACCCCTGCCTGCCCACAGTGCCCACTGCCTCGCACCTCTTCCCCTCAGGCACCCCTGCAGCCCCCAGATCCCTGAGGACTCTGCTTCCCCAGGGACAGGCAGGTTCCTGTACAAAGCCGCCTCCTGGGAAGGCTAGGCTTCCCGCATTCTGCTCCGGGGAGGGCCCCGTGCCATGGACCCGAGGGGGGAAGCTGGATGTGTCTCTGTAATGCAGAGCTGGGCAATGCGCCCTGCAGACAGCGGGGTGGCCCCTGACAGGGAAGAAGGGGAGGGGCATGGTGGGGACACCAGGACCTTACTGCCTGCATCATGCTCACGCGACCTACCTGTGAAGGGAAGGAACTGAGCTTGGAGACTAAGTGACTCGCTTCACAGATGAGGTGCGCACCCTGTCCCTGAGGTCACAAATCTGGCATCATCCTTGACACACCCCTTCTGCTCCCTGATCTCACCACCCCCCCCACCCCCACCCTCCCCACACACACAGGTCTGCTCCCCCAGTCCCAGCCCTGGGCATTTCTCCATGGACCATGAGCAAAGCTTCCATGGAGACTGGGTTTCCAGTCACGCCCAAGTCGTGCCCCCACAGACCCCTCAAGGGTCTCTCAGTTCCTGGGCTGGAGTCACTCTTCCACCTTCGCCCACCTAGGTGGCTGCCCACTTCTGCGTCACCTCCTCCCAGAAGCCCTCTGCTGTGCTCCAGCTGTCCTGGGGTCACTGCCCTGAGCGGTAATAGTTGCTTTATGTGTCTGTGACTGCCCAGCTCTGAGTCTCTGGAGACAGTGGCAGGTGTGACTCATCTCTGTGCCTTCATCACCCACACAGCATCTTGCCCATGGGAAGGGCTGGTCATGGAAGGCACTCAGAATGCACAGAGGAGCTGCTCACTGAACGGCCCAAGGGTGGGTGGAGAGACCAGCGCAGGTGACTGACAGCACTCTGGCGGAGGCTTGAGGGGGCAGAGGGCCTGCTAATTAGGGGTCTGTGTCTCAGACAGAGGCTGGGAGCCCCTGTCTCCTCACTCCCTTACCCCTCCTCCCTGGGGGAGTAGGTAGGAATAAGTCGGGATAAGAGATATACTATTACCCCGTCTGTCCCTCTATCTGTTCATCTGTCCTTCTCCCACTTCTGCCATCAAAGTTTGGGGACCGGGACCCTGGGGCTTTTAGCTGTCAAAGTTCCATATTTCCTGCTTGTTCTGTGTCCCCTGGGTGTGGTCAGGGAGAGTCCGGGAGGTAGAGGGTGGCCCAGGGTGGCGTGGGATGGAGTACACAGATGGTTCCACACGGCACAGCCCATGTGCTATAGTGTCATTTTATTTCAGTTCAAGACAACACAAGATAAAAAACGTCTCCAGGGAGAAAACCCAACACCTTTCCTCCAGTTTGAGAGGAAAACTCACATAGCAGGAAAGTCAGGCCTAACTTGTGCTCTGAGATCCAGAACGAGGTGTAAGCAGGGAAATCACTGGGATCTCCGCGTGGCTTCTGCAGAAATCATTAATCATGTTGGGTCGCTCTCACCTCCTTTGTTCTTGCCACGGTTCCTTCTCTCCGTGCTCCCTCTGATTTCTGGTCCATGGGAAGCCTCTTCCCACCCCCTGCTGCAAGGGGCCTGCATGCTGGGTAGGATGCGCGTTTGCTGTCCCCGGGAGCTGTTTCAGGGGCTGCTACGTTTCTGGGCTGTTCATTCGGGCTGTGGCTGCAGGGTGGCTGGACCCAGCCTTGCCTTCCCGGGGAGCTGTAGCCTGGCTGGGGGTTCTCTACCCACCACTGCTGCCGTCCCTGCCGGACCCAAGAGCAGGGTCAAGTGGAGGGTGGCTACAGAGTGTAATTGGGAGATGTCCGTGGGGGGTCGCCCGCAGCCACCAGCTGGTCCACGGGCTCCCAAACCCGAGTGATCATCAATTCCACAGGGACTCACACATCTTCCCCGGCCGCCCATAGGGGTCTGACACCCGAGCTCTTGGCTGGGGCCATCTCCAGCCGGCCTGCCCCAAGGGCCGTGGCCTGTCTTTAGTACCCACATCCCAGGGATCGTTAGAGCTGAACCTGACCAGTGAAACAAAAACGGGAACATCCAGTGAGATCGGCCACCCTGCCTCAAGGTGTGTGAGGGGGCACAGCTGAAGCTTCTAGAAGGCGCCTGCAGCTTGCTGTTAAGGCGGAGTCTAGGCCGCTTGCACCTTCCCCAGCATCACAGGCAGGGCCTGGAGCTGGTGCCCAGCAGAGGCATGACCCTGGTGGCTCTGTGACATGAGCCCATCTGGCTGGTGCCGGGAATAGAAAGAGCAGGGACTGGAGTACGTGGAGTTTCCTGGCGCAACCCCTGCCACTGAGTCTTTGTGCTCCATTACCATCTTCAAAATATGCCCGTCTCCCAGAGCACAGCAAGATTGGGCCTGTTACCCAACCCCATCCTGTATCTCCTGCCCGCTCATGGGACACTGTGGAGGGACAGGAGTTAGGGACCATGAGCATGACTGCCCTCAGTTCTTGTCACAGTGTCACCCTGCCTACTGTGTGGCCTTGAGCAGACTCCTGGCTTCTCTGAACCAGTTTCTTCGTAATGAGCCCAACAGAGATCCTGTGGCCAGAGCGTGGGCCCTGACCACAGAGGCGTGCTGTGTCCTGTGACCTTGCAGCAGGTAGCTCCCCCGCATCTCAGCAGGGAGCCTGACAGCCTACCAGGCGTCTCAATGCAGACCGTGGAATGGTCGCCTCTGCCCTCCAACATGCTGGGCTGCCCTGCTGCTATATTTATCTGCGGCTGGTTAATCTGTGCCATTGTTTGGGGACAGAACCGGCCTCTCGGCGCAGCTTAGCCACACAGTGTTGCCAGCGTGAGCTCAGACAGTGACCTCAGTCCAGTGGAACTGCCCCCAAGGCAGGCAGGCGAACCAGAAAGGCAATTTCCAGTAAAAAGCTTATTCTTGTTTGCAGGAACCTTAGAATGGCTAATTTAGGCATCAGCAGGGGTTGTGTCACCTGTTAAACTAAAACCACATTTGCTTGTTTGCTGGCTGTATGACGCACGCTGACAGTGACGTGTGCCGATCTGCAGAGCTCTGTCCCATGAATGTTTACGAGTGCACTGTGTAACCACCCGCTGGACTGGGAAGTAAAGCCCTTCCTCAGCCCAGAGGCGGCCCTTGCACCCTCTCCCTGTTTCCCACAGCAGTGCCTGGCCCAGAGCAGGGCTTGGGCTGCCTTAGGGGTGACAGTAAGCAGGGCTCTGGGTAACTGAGGGTCCTACTGAAGGAGGTGGGGTTTGCTCAGTGGGACTGACTTGTTTCTGAGTTGATGGAAGGTGCAGGATCTGTGTTGAGGAAACGTAACATTTACCAGGGCTGCTTCCTGTTCTCCCCAGGGACCAGGCCCTGAGGTTTGCAGCCTCAGACTACACCCACCCCCATTTCCAAGTGACGTGCAATGACTCTGAGTCTGGGCCCAGGAAGTGCTGAGGTCGGGCAGCCCCCACTGCCCCCGCTGCCCCTGAGAGGAGAGTGCATTCTCTGACCTGTGACCAGACAGGGAGGCCAGGGGCCGGAGTGGCCCTTCAGGGCTGGGCTTGCCTGGCTGTCGGCCATGTAATCCAAGCACCCACCTGCTGCTCCCTCCCTGACATCCGGACCGTGGTGGTTCCCTGAGTACAGGGCTTGGCCCATCCACTAGCAGAGTCTCACCACCAGTAGTCTCACCACCACCAGTGTCAGGTCCTTGGACCGTTCCTTCTGGACACGAGCTGAAGCCACCAGCAGCTATGCGTGTCTGATCAGGACAGCTGTGCCAGACGTTCTCACCTTGGGTCTTGCCTGTGATTCTCCAGCTCCAAGAAGCCCAAGAAACGCCCAGAGGTGACCACGACACCCAGACCCTTGCCCCGGCTCACCATCTTTGATGAGGAAGTGAACCCTGACAAGGAGCTCTTTGGCCCAGGCAGGAAGCTCTCCACTCAGGGCCCCGCAGAGGACACGCCCCCCAGGGACCGTAAGTAGAGCCCCAGGGTGTTCCCGTCACTCCTGGTAACCCCTCCTCCTGCTGTCCCCTCAGTGACCCCACCAGCGTCTGTGAGTGGCTTTGGACCTGCCCTCTCCTATTTCGACGGGATAGACTCAGCTCCTGGAGATTTTCTGCTGGAGAAATCTAGAACATTCTGGGCTTGTATGTTTATTCTGACCGTCCCTTGGAAGGGGAGCGTCATTTTCTGTGTTGCTTTGAGAAGTGTGGCCATAGCCAGACATGGGCGGGTGTCTGCGACCGTGTAGGGTTTGGTTTGTAATGGGAGGTTTTGTGTCAAAGCGTAGAGAGCCCACTGGAGGCTTCTGTGCAGACGGAGAAGGGAGAGCTGCACAGCCCGGGGACGTCTGCACTTGTCCCTGCGTCTGACCTTTCCTCACCCTGCCCAGGTCCTCATCCAGGGCAGGAATTGATGCCACCTGTTCATTCAGCCAACACATGGTGACCACCCACCCAGGGCCAGGGTTTGTGCTGGGCCTGAGATCATATGGCTGAGTGAGACCCTGTTTGGCCTCAGGACCTCTCATGGGAGACAACGTCAGGGTAGCCTGGATCTGTCACAGGTCTGAGCAGAACACTGGTGCCTGCTTCCTGGGGTGGATGTCCAGTGGGGGCTGTACTCAAGCTGCATCCAGAAAGATAAGTGCAGTTTGCCTGACCTGCCGAATAAAGAAGGCCATCCTGGTGAAGAGGCCACGATCCCCATTCCGGAAGGGCAGCCTTGAGCAGGGGAGACGAGAGGGTGGGGTACACAGGGCTCCAGGAAGGCAGGTATCCGCTCACCACTGCATCCCTGCCCAGTGGTTGGCGCTCAGTAAGCTTTGGTTGGAAGGCTGGGGGGTAGCCTTTGGGCTGAGCTCACGGGTCCTGCCAGTGCAGGTCATGGGAGCCCGCCACGGTGAGCTGGTGAGACTTTTTCCTCCTAAAAGCAGTGGGAAGACCACAAGGACCTGAACTGAGTGATGCCATCAGCTGACTGGCCCAGCACAGAGAGGTGGGGGCGGGGCTGGGAAGACAGGTGTGCTGGCCCCGGCGAGCACCTCCCGCAGGACCCCATCCCTCTGGTTCTTCTGCCCTCTGCCTTGTCTCCTGCTCGCTCTCTCCCAGCCCGGCCAGGAGGCTGGGGCAGCTCATCTCCACCCTGTACCGGCCGCGGAGGCTGGGCCACAGCTTCCCCTGACTGCTCTGCTGCTGCCTTCTCCACAGCCCTGAAGCTGTTTGACGATCCTGACCTCGGTGGGGCTGTGCCCCTGGGAGACCCCCTGTTGCTGCCAGCCACCTGTGAGGGTGCAGGGCCCACACGCCGCCCGGGCCCTGGGGTGACCTCTGAGGAGATGCTCAGGTAACAGCTGTCCACAGTCGTGCTTTTGCAGCTTTGAGAGTGGCCTGGACAGAGCCAGGGACCCATCCCAACCTGGGAGCTTCTCCCCAGCCGTGGCCTTCGAGGGAAGGCATCGGCGCTGGGGAGGCAGGTGCCTGTGGGACGGAGCCGGCCGGGGGGGGCAGCCGTGGAGATTCAATGAGCGGGGAGGGGCCCCGCAGTGTGGAAGGTTCTGGGGAGAACTGTGTGCCCACAAGGTTGTTTGTTTGTTTTTTACCTTTCACCCTCATTTTTTAATAGTTTATATAAAGGGTCACTAAATTATGCAATTGCAAGAGCACGTATAAATGGCATAAACAGGTTTGGGGATAAATCAAACTGACCCTTGGCAGCATGCTGCTCAGCCAGAAGGAGCAAAGGGCGGATGTGCGGGGCGGTGTCCATGCCCAGCCCAGCAGGGACCCATCAGTAGGTTCTCAGAGGGGAGAGCGAGGCCTAACTGGTGTGTGGAGGAAGGTTGGCAGCCTGCGTGCAGAAGTGGCAGCCACTGCTTAGAGAGCGATGCCGTGCTCCCCACAGCATGCTGGCTCTTCCTGTCTGACCTCACTGCTGTCCTCACCACAGCTCTCTGGGTGGCTGCTGGGACTTCCGTTTTATAGAAGATAGCATATGGGAGAGGGACCTAGCCCAAGGCCACCGGCAGAACAGGATTGGAACCCATGTCTTGCCTGTGCCCTGCCCTTCCCACTCTGCCCAGGAGCACTTGGAGGAGGAGAGGCTGGGAGATCCGCCTCCCACCCCCCAGGCAGCTGCGCTTCCAGGGCTCCTGCGGGCGCCGCTGTGCCCTGAGCGTGCTTGGCCCTGCGTGTCCCTCCCTCACGTCACCCGTGCCCCCCAGAACGCAGGCCGTGCTTGGTGATGAGCTGCAAGCCGAGCTGTCTCTTTCCAGGAACAGTTCCGTGGCACTGAGGCATGCAGTCCCTGGAGGCTGTCATCTGCACCCTCGTTAGCAGCCGCGGGCTATTACACAGCCCTCAAAGTGCCCGCCGTGCCTGCGTCACACCAGACAGCTTCTTGTCTTTACATCTCCCCACAGCCCCTGACATCTGTTTGTTCTTTCCCTGTGTCCTCGCCCCTGACATCCCGGCAGGCTGGCAGAAGCCAGGGTTGTTGTTACAGGTTAAGAGGAGAAACCCAGACACAGGGAAGCAGAGTGTAGAAGCAGCCCTGGGGCGTGGCAGGGCCCCACAGGGCATGCCCCACCCCCCACCCCCAGGGAGTCTCTGCTGTCTCCAGGGCTCAGCTTGTCCCAGGGGACCAGTTCAAGTGGGACCTTCCCGGTATAGTTGATGCTAAATCTATGACTGGCACTCTCAGACCCGTGTTCTGCAGAGCATCACTTCAGGGGGTGTTCAAAGGTGTTATCTTCAAAAGAGCTCTGCCCTGACCCCTGGGGCAGCACCTGTGTCAGGCAGGACTCATGTGTGCCCCTGAGTGGCTGAGGGGGAAACCCCACGCAGCATTTCACTGCGTTCGTGGGGCCTATTCTAGCCATGACTCAGGAGCCCAGATGGAAGTGGAGCATTGGGAAAGGGGTGCCCACGCTGCCACCTGTATCCCAAGGGAGGCTGCTACACCCCCACCTCAGAGCCAACGCAGCTGCTGATGAGTTCACCAAGTCAGTACTTCGCCACGCCTCGTAAGCCCTGAACCCTGGCACCACCTCCATTTCTCCAGCCTCCAGTGCGGGGTGCAGGAGCCAGCATCTGCCCCAGGGTTGCTCAGGGCGGCCACGGGCAGGGAGCCAGATACCTCCAAGCTGAGGTCGCCAGAGCAGCGCCTCATGGGATCAACTTGAGCCCAAGACGGCCGCTAATGGCTGGCTGGGTGCTGGCTGGGTGCTGGGTGGTAGAATGGGTCACGTGTTGCGCATCTGGTCTGGAATTGAGTTCCTCCTGCAGGAGCCCCTTAGGCTGAGGGCAGAGGCAGCTGTGGCCTTTCTTACTGGTTCCGGGGGCTGGTCCTGTGTGACCGTCACGTTGCTGTGGTACCTCCAGAGCCGTGGAGGAATCTTGGTGGCCCTGGCTGAGGATGGCTGAGGTCCTCACTGGGCTCTGTCTAGCGTCCATGTGGCCCACAGAGTGGCTCTGTGGGCGGGCAGACCCTATCCCACAGCGGTCGGAGCCCCTCGTTTATTCTTCCCCTGACTGAACTGGGTCTGGATGGGAGCTCAGCTTCTGGAGTCAGACATGCTGGATTCAGCTCAGGCACGGCCACCTGCTGTCATCTCAGGCAGGGCCCTCGGCCTCCTGGGACTTGAGAGTCCGCATCTGCAAGGTGGAGATCCGGCCAGACGCCCCCAACAAGATAACGTGTTCAAGTGCTTGGCACCAAGCAGGGGCTTCACATCAGGCAGCTGTTGCCGATATGTCTTGAGGGGTTGAAGGGAAAGTCACCTCAAGAGGCCAGTGTGTCTCGAGTGGGACCACCTGAAGAGCGGCACCCCAGAGGGGTGGGCTCCGCTCCCGCTGTGCTGTGGGCTTGCAGGGAAGGGAGGCCTGTCCTTCATTTTCTACGTGGGGACAGGCGGTGGAAGGGCAGGTGGGGGTTGGGGACGGCGGGGTTCTCGCCTCTTTCGCAGGAGGTTATGCTCAAGCTGTCTCCCCCTGGTTCCCTAGAGTCGAAGAGGACTTGGACCAGATTCTAAACATGGGGACTGAGCCCAAACCCCAGCCCCGGCCTAAGCCCAAGCCGGCAGTGGCAGCGAAGCCAGCACTACCCAGAAAGCCAGCTGTCCCCGCCAGGGCAGGCCCACCGGAGGCCATGGCCAGGCAGCCGAAGCAGCAACAGCAGATCCAAGCCATGGACGAGATGGACATCTTGCAGTACATCCGGGACCACGACACACCTGGCCACACCACTCCCAGCCTCTTCTGACTCTCCTGCCCTGGCCCTGGGCCAGCAGCCCCTCACCTGTGCAGGGGTGTGTAGTGAGGTGGGGACTGTGCCCTGCAGGCCGGGACCTCTAGTCCCCAGGGAGGGAGGGTGTATGTCTGGGTCACAGGGCCTCTGTACGGCCTTGTTCCTGTGGGGTTATGGGAGGCTGCAGGGTGCAGAGAGGTCACCATAGGAACTGGAGACCATGTGGGGGTACCTTGCTAACCAGGGACCCACTGCCCAGGCTGGAGTGAGACTGGGCATGCCCAGGAGGCTCCACTCAGGGCTGGGAAACTGCCCACTCGTGCCCACTGGTTCTGCCAGCCCCAGCACAGGAGGGAGGGTGGGGGGACCAGAGTCTGGGCAGCATGGCTCCGGGGGCCTGTAGGCTCTGGGAGAGCCCCCCCAGGACAGGGATACTGATTGAGCATGTGCGTGAGCCTGGCTGGGTGGAGCTGCCTCTGGTTAGCAGGTGCTAAGTAGGGTGCTGTCCTGTGTGTCCACCTGACAGCCCTGCACCTCTGAAGTATGGAGGGCCCTGCAAGCTCGGGTCTTCCTCTCTTCCTCTTCCTGGGAAGGCCTGGCCAGGCTGTGACCCCCTCAGGCCTCTGGCCATAGAGCAGGTGTCGCCCATTGCAGCTCTGAGCAGAGCGGTCACAGCATCGTCCAGAGCTCTGCCTGGGCCTGCAGCCTGCCATGTGCCTTCTGTTCAGAGCCGGCCCAGGCCAGGTGCTCTCTGGCTGCTGCCTCGAAGGCCTGTCTGTCCCGTGGCAAATGCTGCCAGGCCTTCCCTGCCCCCGGGGTCTGGACTTGCTCTCTGGCTTGTCACAGGGGGAGCTGCCTTCCCAGGGAGAAGGAGCCCTGTGCCAAGGCAGGGCCAGTGCCTTAGACTTCCCCCAGACCCCACGCACCTGGCACACGGGTCTGGGCCTGGCATGGTGCTCGGGAAATTCTCAGTGACCTAATGATTTTAACGGAGCAAAGCGTCTTTTTTGGACCATAGTCTTCCTATTCAGACCTAGTTTTTAATGAAATACAACCACTGTTGTCCCCTGGCTTGTCCTGCCTGACACAGGCGTTGGAAGGCAGGTAGGGACTAGGATCCCAGCCAACTCGGGGACCCCACCCTAGGACCTGGGCTTGTTGGGACCTGTGCTGAGACCTGCAGGGCCCGGGGGAGCACGCCGTCTCGTCTGTCCTGCGTCTCACCCTCATCAGCCACCCTCTACCTGTGCCAGAGTGAGAGGCCATTGGCAGTCCTGGGCTCTGAGAGCTGAACTGCTGCTCTCTGCCTTACCCAGGCTCCGGGGGCCCCTGTCTCCCTGGGCAGCCTCCGCCCCACAACCAGAACGTGCCACTTCCCACCCACTTCCAGGCCTTCGTGCCCCACACAGCCCTGCCCCTCACCCTTGCTGACTGCAGGAGGAGGCAAGTGGTGAGGTGATGGGCCAGTTCTGCCCAGGCTCTTGCCCACCCTGCTCTCTCTGCTCCCCTTGCCAGCTCCCTGCCCCTCCCTTAAAGTCCCCCCCAATCTCCCACCAACGTGTGATGTGGCAGCAGAGGACACAGCGGGCAGGGCCCTCTGGCGCTGGTCACAGACAGAACCTGCCACGCTGGTGTGGGTCCCCCTGCGGCCTGGCCCCCTCAGTGACCTGCTGTTCTCCGAACACCTCTGAGGAGGCGCGCTTCCAGCTACTGACGCTTGAACTACGGCTGTTCACCACGGCCTGTGACCCACTGGTGAATCAGTGACAATCCTGCAATAAAGCCTGTGTCAGTGACGCATTCCAACATTTGCTAGTGGCATTCTTTCCTGTGCCCAGGCTGCTGCTCAGTGGGACAAGGGCAAAGGGAGGACTCCATTGGGTAAACTGAGGCAGAGGGGCCACAGGCCCAGGCCCGGTGGGAGTCGCTAGTCAGTAGCTGCTCAGCCAGGACCTGTTTGGGAAGAGGACCCTTCCCTTTGCCAGCAGTCTCCTCAGAGTGGGGACGGGTCTAGGAGGCCCGTTCAGCTCTGACACCAGACTCTGTCCATCCATACACAAACCTGCCCCAGCCTCCACACTCCTGCCCAAGTTCCGACTCCTGCCTGAGGTGCTGCTTCATGCCCAGGGGCCCTGAGGTCCTGAGCAGATGGCTCTGTAAGCGGACATCCTGGGAGCCGGGGAGACCGTGCAGGGGCAGCTGAAGCTAGCCCTGCCTGTCCCACCCCCACCACTTGGCTCTGATCTTGTAGCTAAGCTCTAATTGGGGTCTTGGCTCCCAAGGACAAGCAGCTGGGTTGTTCCAAGAAGGACCACTGAGTGCATGAACCTGGAGCTGAGCGTTTGCCATAGAAGGAAAGCGAAGGTTTTAACTGGGGCAGCAGCGCTTGTTTTGAAGCCGTTCTGAGCCCTATGGACAGGATGTGCTGTCTGTGGCAGGTGTCCCGCTCCCTTCCAGCATTGTTCCTCTCAGGAAGCCACCAGGAACTCCGGCCAGTCCTCCTGGAAAGTCCTGATCCCAGTGCCTGGGGCTTCCTGCAGAGGCCACCCTCCTAAGCTCCGGCGTCCTGTGACCATATCAGTGCATAGTGTCTGGAGCCCCAGTCACCTCCACATGTACTGGGGACTACCCCGTAGCTCCAGCCCTCACACCAATGCAGACGAGACAACACATGTCCGGTTATGCTTGGGGGCCATGTGGGCTTAATGCCGAGCCACCACCTTGGCACTGTGTTCACCCACTTTGTGCGGTAGCTGACCTTTCAATGTCAAGTTTTAGATGGTGCCTTAGGGCAAACTCTGTTCACTTCAAACCACTCCCAGCTCAGCACCCTGAGGCCCTACGGTTAAGGTGGCCGACCGAAGGGCCAGTGCAGGAATCAGCTATCAGGCTCTGTGGCCCCCCAAGGATCTAGGTTCCAGTCCATTTGGGCTGCGTGACATCCTCTCACCCCTCGGTACTGAGGGAAGAGACTTCCCTGGGTTCCTGGGAAGGCGCAAGGGAGACTAACGTCATCTTTTTGCCCAAAGGAGCTTCAATGGGCTGGTCACACTAGTTCATCACAGAGGGACCCCTGCCCAGAATAAGCTGGGTGCTGATGGGAAGTGGCAGGCTGTTGGATGGGTGGTCAGGAGGCACTGCCAGCTTCAGCTCAGCCCCACCTCCAGCCCCAGGCACTGCCCATGAACTTCCAGGTGTTGTGCCAAGTACAACACAGTGGATGGGACGCAGGTGTGCAGCACAGCCTGGTATGCAGACGCTGGTCCCTCTCCTCATGACCGGCCTCTGCCTCTTGTTTTCTTTCCATGGCTTTGGCCACTGGTGGAAGCCAAGGCATTTCACTGCTTGGGATGCACTGAGGATAAAGCCGCAGCTTCTGGAGCGGGGATTACGGGCGCAGCAGTGGCCTCAAGTGAGCAGAATGTCTACTGACAACTTCCGGAAGTGCTGACGCTGCTCTGCCAACTCAGCCAATAGCAGCCTCTAAATCGCTTTTTCAGTAAAGCTGGGTTAGTTCCCTCCCACCCAGCTGGCCAATCACATTATCTGTCTCCTCGAATGCAGAGCTCATTCCAAAACACTAAGCATTTAATGGCACCTACTGTGTACAGGCACTGTGACATGTTGAACACTGGGGGATCGGATAGGGTGAGGTCTACCCTGACTTCTCCATCTGTGTGTGTTTCTGTTTTCCCTTTGGCTTTGATCACCACTTGGCTGATTTACCCCTATGAAGTGCTCTCAGTCCCAGAGGGTCTGAGGATCGAATCCCAGTCCCAGCTCGTGAAAACCCATATGCTGAACTGGGGTGTGAGGCCCCCAGTTCGGCCCCCAGCTCCAGGGGCCATGCCTCCCATGCAGGAGGCCCCCTGCCTGGTTCCCGCCCTGTGCGACCCCCTACCTGCCTGTGTGGAATGCAACTATGTTGAAAACTGATGACGTGCAACTATGGAGACTGCTCTGGGTCCTCCCCCTTCTCTCTGTCTCTCTCTCTGTCTCTCTGTCAAAACAATAAAATAAGTCTTTAAAGTTTACCAAAAAAACCCCACAGAAAACAGGTGTTCAAACAAAACTTGCATGAGAATATTCATAGTGGCATTATTTCCAATAGCTAAAGATAGAAATAACTGAAATATTCAGCAGCTGATGAACAAATAAACAAAATGTGATATATCCACACAATGGAATATTATTCGGCCATAAAGTACAGCCATCAGTATCAGCACATGAAGTACATACTCCAATATGGATGAACCTTGACAACATTCAGCTGAGCAAAAGAAAGCAGACCCAAAAGACCGCATATTGTGTGATACTGCTTATATGAAATACACAGAAGAGGCAAATTCAGAGACAGAAAGCAGATCAGTGGTTGCCAGGGGCTGGGGGTGGGCTGGGGGTGGGCGTGGGGGATGGGAATGTGGGCTTTCCTTTCAGGGTGATGACATGTTCTGAAGTAGATGGTGGTGATGGTTGTACAATGTTGTGAATGCACTAAACAGTATTGGATTGTACACTGTCAAATGTTTTAACGTGGTAAATATCATGTGTATTTTACCATACACACACAAGAGTACCTAGGGCACGAAGGGAGAAGCCCAAGAGGCCCGGAGTCACTGGATGGTGGGGAGCAGGGACGTGGCAGAAACCTGGGGGGCCGTGGGGGATGGAAGGCCCGAGGCGAATGAAGGTAATGGGAGGCAGTGGTTTCCCAGCTGATGTTGAAATCCTGGTGAGAGCGGCTGCTGAGCGTGCAGGCCTCCCTGGCTGAAGACGCCTGTGTGTTTGCATCTGGCCTGGGAATGATACGGGCTGGAGCTTGTCCTTCTTGGCTGCATCTAAACAGAAGACAAGTTCTCCCCTGGTTTGGCAGGAAACATTTGAAGCTGTTGCCAAGACATCCGTTTCATTTTCCTTGGCAACAAAAGGCATCCTGAGAGAGACTCAAGGCTTAGAATTGGGAACATCCATAATTCTTCTCCTTTTCTCACAGGGAAGTTTAAACGGAAGCTCCCAATCGCAAGTTTAGAGAAGGTCAGACCCAAGGAGCCAGGGCTGCAGAGAATCCAGAATGTGGGGGAGAAGTGAGTGGGGATGGGGAGTGGGGGATGGGCAGGAGGGCAGAGTCTGGAGCAGAGTCCCTCCTGGGGAAGGGGGGTGAAGGAGCACCCTCTCCTCTGTGACCTGCTTGACTTCCGAAATGAAGAAATCGGGAGACGGGCCCAGGAGAAAGAGCATGGGCTTTGGCTGGGTTTGCTTCCCCCTGAGTGACCTTGGGTGAGTCTGTGTTCTCATCTGTAAAAGTGAGAAATCGCAGCTACTTCATAGGCTTGTTGGGATTAAGTGAGGGAATGTGAGCAGAGTGTAGCACTGGGGGCAGCAAGGGGGGTGCTCAGTAAATGCTCCCAAACCCTCCAGAGAACTGGGCTGGAGAGGCCACTGTGGGCCTGGTTCTGGGCCTCAGTCTCCTTGTCTTGGACATGAGAGGGCCTGACACTGACGTTCTGTGATTTTATATAACTAAGAACTCCAGGCCCAGGTTGTCCCTGAGGACTGATTAAAAGTGAGGTGGCTTATATAGGGGCTGAGAGAAGTAGGGTGCAGGGTATTGATTCCTCAGGTGAGGGCCTAGCAGTGAAATGACCCCTGATAGATAGCCACCTCTCAGACCATCCTGGAGACGATAAGACCCATCCCCACTCTGGTCCAGGTTGCCTGGGAAACAGATGGAAGAGGTGGTCCCAGCTACACTCCAGCCTTCTAGCACCTTGTCTGAGTTTCTTAAACCGAATTCTTATTTAAATATTTAAATATCAACAGGCTGATGGTAATCAACCCCCATAAAAAGGTTATGCAAGGGCCACTCATTTAGGAAGTCTAGCACCATCTAAGGTCATGGAGGACCCACCCTCTGGGCACAGAGGATTCAGTTCCTATGAATGCTGATGCTCTCAGGCCCAGCACAAGCCCACTGTGCATCATGTATCATTGTCTGCTTTTTAGAGAAAGAGCGTTATTTGTCTGAGGGGATTGAACAGCTGGGAAGTGGCTGGGCTGCAGTTGGAACCCAACTCTGTGCTGTCATGTAGACCTGAGTTCCTATTAACAGTCTACTGAGTGGGCCATGCATGGTGACTTCACAGTGTTGTTGTTGTTCTTGTTTTAAGCAGCTTTATTAAGATATAATTCACATACTACACAATCCATCTAAATTGTACACTTAAAATCCACTTAAATTTAAATTTAACCAAAAGTCTATACATCAGTCGTTTTCATTGTATTCACAGAGTTGCACAATCTGTTCTAGAACACACTCGTCACGAGACCCCACACCCCTGAACTATCACATTCCAGCTCCTTCAGTCTCACTAGCCCTAAGCAATCATTAATCTATTTTCTGTCTCTATTTAGTTGTCCATTCTGGACACTTCATATAAATGGAATGATGAAATATATTTTTGTTATTTGCTTCTTTCACTTAACACAATGCTTTCAAATTTCAACTTGTAGCATGTGTCAGCACTCTATTCTTTTTTATGGCCAAATAATATTCCATTCTATTGATATATTACATTTGTCTGTTCGTTTGTTGATGGACATTTGGGTTTTTCTACCTTTGGGCTATTATGGATAATGTTGGTATAAATATTCACCTGCAAGTTTTTATGTAAACATATGTTTTTGGGTGTATACCTGTAAGTAGAATTAATCTTATGGTAATGCAGTGTTCAACTTTTTGAGGAACTGCCAAACTATTGTTTTCCAAAGTAGATGTACCATTTCACATTCTGAGCAGCACTGTATGAATGTTTAGATTTCTCCTCATCTTCCCCACCACTTGTTAACATCTATCTGTCTTTTTAATTATAGCCATCCTCATAAAGTGATATTTCATTGTGGTTTTAATTTGCATTTCCCTGGTGACTAATCATTTCACGTTCTTCTTAGCCATTTGTATATCTCCTTTGGAGAAATGTCTATTTAGACCCTTTGCCCATTTTAATTGGATTATTTGGACTTCTATTATTGAGTTGTAAGAGGTCCTTATATATTCTACGTACAAGTCCCTAATTTAATATCTGTTTGCAAAATTTGTTTCCCATTTTGTGAGCTATCTTTTCACTTTCTTGATAGTGTCCTTTGAAACACAAAAGCTTTAAATTTTTATGAAGTCTAACTTATCTAGTTTTTCTTTGGCAGTTTATGTGTTTGGTGTCATAGACTTCCCAGTTTTTTAAAGAAATACTTAACATAGAGAACCATGTCCAGACCAAAACAGCAATTGATTGGTTTTCTCAAGCTCAGACATTTAAATCATTCTTTCATTATATTCCACTTTATTTCAAAAAATGATTTAATGTTGCTTATGAAAATTCAAATAATAAAAGGATGCCATAAATAAAGAATTCTAGGCAAAATCACAGTATGTATCTGAGACAGAGCCAAGAATAAAGTCAGCCTGTAGAATTACTACATACACAGGGCTTCCTAGTGGCCAGAGCAAAGAGGAAAATGCAATTATTTATAAGATTCACAGGCCCATGAGACAAAGATGTATCTGTAGTCTGGGGGAAGCATCACTTTTCCTGGCACAGACGCCAGAGATAAACTTCTCCTGAAGGCTCCTCCTAAAGGACAATGTTTAGGTTTACCAGCTAGAAGTCCCGTCTATAACGTGCCGGGTAACCTACCTCTTTAGAGCACAATTTCCTTTCCTTTCTGTTTCCAGACCCACCTCTCTTCCTGCCAAGAGTGTTGCCACACGTGAAATTGTTCTTGTTGTAAGAAGCTTTTAAAAACACAGACATGAGCACCTTACTTCCCTTCTTGAAATTTTTCAATAGTTTCCAATTGCTCTCAGGATAAAGTCTACATTCTAAATACTAAATCTAAATATTTATAAGTAAAGTTACTTTATTAAACTGGATATTAAATGCAGCACAAATACTTCATATCATCCAGTAGAACTGAAGATCAGCCTTTTATACAATATAGTAGAATTCAGACCCTTCACAGTGACTAATGGCAAATTCTTTTCACTGTATTCTGTTGTAAGAAGGTAAATGAATATTCACTATTGTTTTCTTAAACACTGGTTAATGTAAAACAAAATTTAAAAAAATATTTATTCTTGAATTAATAAAATATTAGCTATAAAGAAAACTTGCCTCTCCAAAACCATGTCCTCTCGTGGGTTTCATTAACTGCAGTTTGATTACAGAGGGGAAAAGAACGACCACCCTCTAATTCTTGACACCAACTTTTAAGAAAATAAAAGTGTTTTAGGTATACAAGAGAAATATACGTTCATTATAGACAATAGAGATGGACCAAAAGAAAAAATGTTATGTATGATTGTACTTTCCAAATAACCACTACATTTTGAAATGTTTTCTTCTCTATTTTTACTGTATATACCTATGTATATAATTTTTTTTTTTTTACAAAAATGGCACCTTTGTTGACAGTTGTGGTGACCTCATTTCTGTGTATCCTGAGAACTTGCAGTATAATCAACATTGTCGTTTGAATGACTGCAGCCCTTGCTACTGCTCAGCTGGGCCATGCCTTATGTAACAGTCTGTTGGACATTTGGGACGTCTCCAGTGTGCCTGGTCCTCTGATCTGGCTCAGGGTGACGTTGAGGCTGACGCTGGAACCACTCTCTTTAGTGTACTGGGCTCTCAGTGACTTGAAAGCCTGATGCATCTCCTGGTAGGGCTGTTGCGACTTGTAATAATGGTGCTTTGTGGCTTCATGAGAACAGGGCTCTATTAATCCCTCTTTGTCTGACCTCAGCCAACCTCACTCTCAGTGGAAGCAGGATTCTTAGGCCCTTGGGACCCTATTGAGCTGTTGTCATAGTGATTGGTGTGGGGGGCAGGGTCACAGGGGCAATGTCCCTAATCAGACCATCTCTGTCTTAATGACACATGCTGGTCACGGCTGTTAACTCCCAAACTTGGAAAGAGAGCATTTGCTCTGACTGCCCTGAGGCTGGGGGACCCCAGAGGTTTCTGGAACCTGTCATAACTGTCCTCAGGAGAGCAGCTCAGCTCACCTGCCCAAAGAGCCCCAGGGGCGCTCCGCAGTCACACCATGGCCCTGGGACCACTGCCAGCAGCCTCAGCCTGAGGGCTTGCATCTCAGCGGAGACCGCATGGGAAGTGAGCCCTCCCCACCACAGAGAGGGCCCAGAGGAGCCCCGACAGACAGACTGTCCGCTGCCTCACACGCGAAGCTGTGTGTTACCTGATGTCGGCGCTGGAAGGACCTTGGAGACCACAGGTCCATAACTGAGGCCAAAGAAGCCAGATATGATGACAAACCATCCAGCCAGACTGGAGCACTGTCTGAACTGGGCAATCCCAGCCCCATCACTTGAAAAGAAACGTGATCCGAATCTCTTGTGAGACTGTTGATATTTTTACAGTAAGTTCTTTAAGTCTGATCTTAAAAAAAAAAAAAAAAAGAAAGAAAGAAAACAAACCATATTATTATTAGCCAAGTAGTCCATGAATGTGAATACATTTCCCTACAAAAAAAATAATTTTTCTAAAGGGACATTGCAGAAAAGGCTCAAAGCCCCTTCGGCCTCTGTCTCCAATCCTGGTACTCTCTGGGTTTGGTTTGTACCCAAATCTTATTTTAAAGTACCCATATCTTATTTGCTTGACTTGGGTGGTCAGGACAACTGGGGTGACAGAGGCCAATGTCCCCAACTGAATACGAGGCCAGGTGTCTCATTGTGGCTGACAGGTTTGCACACTTGGGATGCATTCCCCTGGTCTCTATGGTGGCTGGAGTATGGGGCAGGGGGCACTGCTGTGTCCACAGACCCTCAACCAGGGTCTGTGACAGCTCTTCCATCTTCTTGCCCAGTTCCTGTTTTGGAATCCAACAGTCCCCGCTACTGGCCTGCGTTAGATGCCAGAAGTCTGAGCAGAAAAACAGACCCTTTTCCAGAGAGGGGTAGCAATCTCTCCAGGAGGCCACAGGTCCCAAGGGACAGGGCTGAGGCTTCCAGTTCCTGTGTCCATCTCTGGTTTGCCTTCCCAGAATCTGTCCCCTCCCTCCTGAGCATCTGGGACCCTCTGCTAGGAAGAAGCCCAGCTGAGCATCTCAGTACCTACTGGAGAAGAAAGAGGGACATTTAAAAGAAGCCACTAGAGGAACAATGATACATCTGAAGAAAGTTCTTATGAGAGAGAAAATCCAACATTGAAGACAAGTCACAAGGAACAAAGAGGCTTTTCTTGCACACTTACCTCACATCAAATGGGGGTCCTTGGGGCTCCCACTTTCGGCTGCCTAACCACCTGGGGCTGAACCCTGTTCCAGGCATTGAGGCCCAGGTTAAGGAGGCCACTGGGAAGGCTAATGAGGGTCATGAAAACAACAGTTTACAAGCTGGGGAACAGGAAGTAGGTCTCCCCTGGAATTCTGCCAGTCCTAATCTTTGAGAACTTACTACAATTTCAGTTTAGATTTTTAAACACACAGAAATTATATCCAGCCGTTTTCGGGATTTGTTTTGTTTTGTTTTGGTTTTGGTTTTTGTTAACTCAGGGAAAACCTTTATTTTCTTCTCAGGCCAAAAATCATACCCAGATCTTTAATGTGTCTAGTGTATAAAATCAGTAAGAGAAGCTATCTCCAAGGCCAAGTATTTTGCTTGACAAAAATACTCTAATGTCTATGGAAACCCTAAGGTTCTTATAGTCCAACTTCAATCACCTCTCACTGAAATCTTTTGTAGCTAAGAAAAGGGAGAGAGATGGCTGGGGTGGAGGGGTAGCTGCTGAAGCCCCTCCAGCAAGTCAGTGGCAGATTCAAGACTGCCCGGGATACCTGTAAATCTGTCCAGAGCCTGAAAACCGGCCCAAGTCCTTCCTTAGCCTGAAACGGAAAATTTGGGCAAAATTCGAGTTTATAGGGATACTTTGCTAGTCTGAGGCTTTGGGGAATGATGTTGCCATGGTTACTCTGGCCCAGGAAGTGACCTTTGCTCCAGAGTCCTTGAACAGATGCCGGTTTCCTGCTGGGCTGGGGGAAGTGGCCAGGACTGAGGCCCAGGACCTCATGCTGCCAGTGGCCTATAAACGTTGTTTTTCAAGGCCGTGCCATAAACAGGGAGGGAGCTCCAGGACCTTGGGAAAGGGGCTGGGGGGTGGGGGCGGGGGTGAGGCACCTTTGGGCAGCTAGTCTTGAGGCCCTCCTCCTCTGGGTCTCTCTCTCCAAGCAGAGATTAACAAGGAAGCAGGTTCAGCCACTTTGTGTGGCCATGAGCTAGACCGTAAACACTCTCAAGTGGCCCAAATCTCACCCAGAGTCCAGTCTGCAGAGGCCCCTCGTGGCTGCCTCAGGTCTGCATTGAGCAGGCACCCATGGGGCACCCACATGGGCCTACCTCAGGGAGTACAGACGTGGAAAGACACCAGGCTCCGAATGAGCCCAGACACGTGTGGGAACACACAAGAAAACGGGTACTTCAGAAACAGTAGAAGGAATACTCTGATGGCGGGGAGAATGGAATAGAGAGAGAGAGAGGAGAAAGGGACCATTTTGCCTGTGTGTGGGAGGGAGGGGAAGAGATCACGGT
This sequence comes from Craseonycteris thonglongyai, assembly GCA_004027555.1. NCBI lineage: Eukaryota > Metazoa > Chordata > Mammalia > Chiroptera > Craseonycteridae > Craseonycteris > Craseonycteris thonglongyai. The sequence goes on along the minus strand of PVKE010000150.1, from coordinate 105,562 downwards.
AAGCTTCTCAGAGGAAGTGGTATCCTAGCTGGGGTCTTGAAGGATGACTAGAAGTTTTCCAGGAGAAGAATGAGAGGGCAGGAGGAAAAAAGGGACAAAGACTAGGCATTCCATAATGACTATGCTGATAGTGTCAAAACACATGAGGGCCACGTCAGGAACGGGGATATCTGGTGTGGCCAGAGGTGAGGTCCAAGAGGTGTTGAGGGGATGGAGGGGACAGTTATGAAAAGATTTTGAAGTTTGGGTTATATCTGATGGGTCAGTTGTTTTCGAACTACTGGTAACCCAAGGAGCGCTAGGTTTGGTGCAAGTGTTTCAGTCACTCCTTTAGTTTTATATTCTGGGGCTCAATGCAGGGAAACTTTTGAACTAAGTTCCCAGCAATTAAAAAACCACATGAGAAATCCAGTGTTAAGTCATGCTAGAAGCTCCCCTGTTCCTAGGCCTCCCTGCCTCGGTAGGACATAAGTAATTGTAACGATGACCATAGTGGTTCATGTGACATGAATTGTTAGTTACATATACTGTCACTAGCCCGCAAGGCGCCTCTGTACAAAATAGAAATTAGGGAAAGCCGGGACGGCTCAGCGGGCTGAGCGCTCGCTTTGAGGCCACGAGGACCGAGGATCGAATCCCGGCTCCGGCCCAGGCAGGACCCACATGCTGAACTGGGGAGTTCCCACAGTTCGGTTCTCTAGCTGTCTCTGTCTCTGTCTCTGTCTCTTTCTGTCAAAAGTAAAATAAAAATAAATATGCACTGAAGATAAAATAATTACTCTCTATAAATATAAAAAAGATATAAAAAAAAAAATAGAAATTAGATGAGACTAGAGTTCTGCCTCTTCTTGGCCACTGAGAGGTCTCGGCCCTGAAAAGGCTTCCTCACCCTGAAAAGGTGAACCCTAGAGGGTGAGCACTAATGAATACGACGATCACCTCAAACCGCCTGCCCTACCCAGCAGGACGCAGCCGCTGGCTTCCTTGGCTTTGAAACTGGTGTGTCTGTTGTCTCATTTGCTTTTATGTCCTAGAAGCATCAACGGACACTGATGTATGGAAATAGGAGAGAAAATAGCCGAGTCAGGAAGGGCAGAGCAGACCTCAGCCCTCTGGGGGAAGTCGGCTGGCCAGACACAACTGTGGATGGAATCACTGGTTGATACAGTTTCTGCAAAGCCTGGGCCAAATGCTCCTCCTCCACACAGCCCTCCTGGTGCCATGTGGGAATGAGTCCTTCTTCCCAGGCCTACCTGCCTCAGGTCAAGCATGAGTGACTACAGTGATGAACATAGTGGTTTATGTGACATGGAATCCCAGAGCTGCCTGTAGCCCACAGGGCACCTCTGTGCAAATCAGAAATTAGAAAAAGGTGCCCCTTCTGCAGGTAGGCACAGTTCCATCTGAGGGCCCGTGGCCCCCACGCACCCCCTCAGACATTGCCTTTCTGCAAGGCCCAGCTATACCGGCCCAACCTGAAGAGTCCATGGTGGCTATGATGGAAACTAAGGCTCTAATCCTTTGGGGGCACCTCCTCAGGCTGCTGAGGCACTCACCCTGATCTGACGGCTCTGGCTGAGAGGCAGTGTCCCCAGCATTCTGAGAAGGGGTGTGCTGGGCTCCGGGTCTGTCCTGAGGAGGCCGTACGACCAGTAGCCGTGAGGGCTCTTGGCCAGACCCAGCCAGTGGCCAGACCCAGCCAGTGCCTGGCCCTGTTGATCCAAGCCTCAGGCCAGAGCCCAGCCTCCACCCCCAAGCCCACAGCCACACCTGAGACCAAATGCAGAGCCAGCTTTTGGCTAATTGTCCCATGGCCTCTACCCTGGCCTCGGGAAGGAGCCGTCTCTCCCCTGGGCCACTGAGGCCTTCTCTGCTGACAGACCACACTAGCTGCCTCCTAGTCACCAACTAAACTCAGCAAGGACTTCTGGTGCCACCAGCCAATCCTTGCAGGCCCATCTCTCTACTGCAGACATACATAGACTTGTGTAGCCAAAGCACCTTCACAAATCATCCCATCAAGCCTCCGCACACCATGCTACCCACCCACCCCCGTGGCACACATCACTAATTGACCACCGAAACTACTTTCCTTTTAAACTTGAGGAGAAAACTGTCCCATCCGCCTCCAGGCCCACGGCTTTGTTTTAGGGACGATAGTTTCTCTCTTCTGAATGACCCTTTGGTGGTATTAGTCAGGAATTTCCAGCCAAATACGGGAGCTGTGTTTTGGGGGTGTCCCCACATGGATAGTGTTACAGGGCCCCAGGGCAGTCAGTCCTTTCGCGTTCACCCTGGAGGCGCTCATCCCAGGCCCTCGTGGGTCAGAAGTAAGTGCACACCCACCCCTACCCCCATGGCAGCTCGGAGGTGGGCAGGGCCCATCTAACCTTCCCACAACGGTCCCTGCACACATATGGCTGAAGGTGACCAGGGCAAGAGCAGGCCAGATGGAGAAGGAGGGGCCTGGACGGGTCCAGGGCCGGAGACTGACTTGCAGTATTGGGCTCAGGGACTATTTCCTGAACCAACAATGTCCCCTTCTAGACTCACGCACCTGAAAAGGAGGATCCTCGAGGTTGACTTGTTTGGCCCTCACAGGAGTCCAGGAGTTCAGAGAAGGAAGGCCAACGTGGTCTGGGGTGTCCATGCAGGCTTCTGGGAGCTCAGAACTCAGGCTTGCTTGTTCGTTCGTTCGTTCATTGGTTCATTCATTCATTCATTCAACCAAGACTGTCAAGTACCAGGCATTATTTTATATAGCTGCTGGGTACAGCAGGGGACAAAACTGATAAAAAAAACATCTCTGCCTCCTAGTAGATAAATGAGTAGAACACTTGTTTGCTCAGTGGTGATAAGTGCTGAGAAAGATAAAGCAGGAGAGAAGAGAGGAAGTTTCATGGGAGGGTCACAAGTGGCCAGGAAAGGCCTCACTGGTGATAGACGGTTGATTGACCCTGAAGGAATGTAGTCTTATTTGGAAAGAGAAGGGAGGTCTTTATGGAGGTAATTGAATTAAGGGTGTTGCCTTGAGATCACCCTAAAATAGATTATCCAGGTGGCCCTAAACCCGATGACAAATGTCCTTATAAGAGATGCACAGAGGAGATCAGGCCATGTGAAGGCAGAGGCTGAGGTTGGAGTAACAGCCACAAGCCAAGGATCGCCAGGAGCCACAAAGCATCTAAAAGCAACATGAAAGGCTCTCCTCTGAAGCCTCTGGCGGGGGTGGGGCTTCCAAGGGCTGTGCTGTCCTTTGGCAATTTGTGGGATGCGATGTTGAAAAGTCCCCCCAGGACCTGCCAGTTGCTGTCAGACTCCATAGCCTCCCCCAGGCAGCTACCTGTGGCTGTGCTCCTGCCCAGAAATCTCAGACAAGAACACACAGGGCCCCAAAGGGCCAGAGGGCCACAGGCCGCACGTGCAGCCAGGGCAGAGGTCTAACAGCAAACATCTGATATTAAAACCTTGGGCAGCCTCCGATTCTCGGGGCTCCCAGATTCTGAATGGCCACGGCTCTCTGGGAGCTGCTGGCCACGCTCCTGTTTGACGTAGGCTGACCCAACGCACCATTTTAAACAGGACGGAAAATAACGATACTGCTCAGCCTAGCCTCACTGGGTTAAATTCCAGGTGTCAGTAGGCTGACCGTACGTACCGTCTGAAACAGGGCAGTGCCATGGCTTTCTGTCCGGTCTAAAACAGTACGTCTGGTCAGCCTGGTCTGAGGCTTTGTGTGGCCCGGTGGTGGGAGACTTCAAGCAAGACTTGGTCCTGTTCTGTAGAGCTAGAGAGAGGGTGTGCGCAGAGGGAGGGCCACGGGAGGGCCGCTTCTTGCCCCAGACACTTGACAGAAGTTTTCTCTTCCCTTGGCAGCTCCCCTGGAGGAAGACTGGTGGCATCACAGGGACACGGGCACCGATGGAGATGTGCTCTTCCGTGTCTGAAGCAGCCTTTGATTTCGCCTCCTGTGAGAACAGCTGTCACCTATCAGAGCCTGGCTGGCTGGCTCCAGGCCCCCAGCATGACCGCCCTGCCCCGTCCGGCTTTTCCACCGCGGAGTCGCCATGGTTGTCGGCACTCAGGGGGCCCTGCAGGGTAAGTAGGATGTAATGCAGAAGAGGCGAATCGGGGCAGAGTGAGACTTTGGGTGGTGAGGGAGCATATGGAGTTTATCATTCACCTGTTTTGGAGCATCTGAGCTTCCTTTTTATTTTATTTTTATTTTTTGCTAACATTCCTCTTATTGATCATCTTCGTTCATAATTTTCTAAAGACTTATTTTTATTGTTTTTTGACAGAGAGAGAGACAGAGAGAAGGGGGAGGGCCCAGAGCAGTCTCCATAGTTGACATTAGTTTTCCATATACTTTCATTGCACAGGTGGGCACAGGGCTGTGCAGGGCAGGAACTGGGCCGGGAGCCTCCCACATAGGTCCCGGCAAGAACTGAACTGGGGGCACACCCCAGCTCAGCATGTGGGTCCACGTAGGCTGGAGCCGGGATTCGATCCTCAGGCTCTGGGGCTGCAAAGCGAGCACTTAACCCACTGAGCCAGCCTAGCTTCCCTTTGTTCATAATTTTCTGTTTGAATTTCTAATTTGTTCCTCAGAGAAAATTCCAAGACATTCAAGGTTTTCAGGGAATTATCCTTGACACATGCTGCCAAAGTATTTTGGGAAGGGTCTCACCTGGCTTCTATGTGGTACCACCAGCCCAAGTCTGAGAGGGCCGGGGGCCGGGGTCTGTGCCAGTGTATAGTGACATCTGTGAAGCAAATCCTATGATCAAAAAGGCAAATGATGGTATTTCAAATCATAGCATGTGAACAATGAAACAAAAATGTTCATCGTTATTAAGCCATTTAAAAACTTTTGGGTCAGTTATCTGTTTTCTTTATCTAGTTTTCTAACGAGGTTTTTGATGGACTTATTTAAAATCATTTTATGAACTCTCTGTACCTTGCCATTGTGGTATTTGCGGCACATGTGTTGTCCTAGTGTGTTATTTACCTTTATTTTCATTTTTGATGGTTTTTAATGTATCAAAGCTTTATATTTATACATTGTCAGAGCCACTGGCTTTTCCTTTTGTGACATTGTCCATTACTTAGAAAGTCCTTCCTGGGAAAGGGCTTTTTAAATGGATCAGAAGGTTGCCTCTTCCTCTTCTTGGTTCTCTATTTTTGGTAAATTTTGAACAAACATCCTTTCCCCAAGTCGCATTTTCCCTGGGCTATCTGGGACATGTTTGCTTTTATTTCATCCTCCCCCGAGGCCAGTGCATGGGGCTGGGAAGCAGCTCTCACAGTGTGATGATCTGGACAAATTGCAGCAGGGAGGTTTGGGCTCCAGAAACAGCTTATTCTCTACGTTCCAACTGGCCATGCCCTGTTCTGAAAGCTGCCTGACTTTCTTGCCAAAGAAATGAAAGCTCTGTCTAAAAACCTCTTAAATGGGATGGCTCAGCAAGTGAAGACCATCTGTGGATGGACCACAGCCCAACTCAAAGGACATATTTTCTGTCCCCTTGGGCAAGAGGTCCCGGCTCCTTAGTAGCCAGATTGCCTGGGGGCCTTGAGGGTCTCTGGGTCCACACACCTGGTTTAACCATTTCTGTTGGTGCCATGGGCCCACTGGAACCCCATTCCTTTGTCACCCAAATGGCAACCCATTGCTGAGTTTCCATAGCATATGCACCAAGATGGCGACCGTGGGGAGTTCACTCAACTCAAATCTGGGACCCGAAGTTCTAGTCCAGCTCTGCCTCCTCCCAGCTGTTCAACCTTGGAGAGCTTCCTTTCTTTGGAAGGAGTACCATGACATCCAACTTACAGGGTTGGTGTGCAGATTAGATGATCATGCCTTGTGCAAGGCCTGGTACCCAGTGGGTGTGATGATGCTTGTACATCTGATGAGATCGATGCTGCCATTGGCAATGCGCAAACTAGGTCTGTGCATGCCGTCCTTCAGAAAGGGAGCAGCAAGGCAAAGATGGTCAACGTGTGGCCTGGGAAGAGAGCCAAGCTAACTCCAGGCCTTTCACTGTCATTTTCCTGCTATTTGGAGATGTTAGACTCTCAGCCCTTCAAAGCATCAAAAGACTTTAGGAGAGGAAGTTTGATGTTGTGGCTAAACAAAGAATTTTGAAGCTAAGAGCTGAGTTCCGAACTTTCCAGAGTTGCCTCTTCTAACTCTATGACCTTGGGCAAGTGACTTATCTTCTTTAAGCCTTTGTTTCTGCATCATAAAATAGGGCTATTAGCTGTGACTCCCACCCCCAGGGCATTGTGGGTATTAAATAAAACAATACCTATACAGTTCAGGCAACTATATAGTTATCTTCTAGACCAGGACACTTTTGAGAGTGACAAGAGGTGCTGTTAGTAATTGTCCAGCAACCCTGGACTGTCCCAGGCAGATCAGGACACATGTTCACCTGGTGTAAAGGACTTAGTGCAGTGCCCAACTCTGAACGTGCCCTCAATGATAATAGCCAGTGTCATGAAGTGTGTGTGGACCATTCTACAGCTGGGTGGCCCATGTTGGAGACAGAAAAAATCTATCCATTTCTCAAAAGAAAGCCCTGGATGGGCAGTGGGAGAGCAAGTGGGGAAAGGCTGGGTTTACAGCTGCAATTCTGCTGCGAGCCAGAAGCAACCAGGGCCTCACTGGCCCTCTAATCCTCTGGGAGGCTGTCCTTCGTGGGAGAAGGTGGTGAGGGAGCAGGTCCCTTTCCCAAGGGCACTGCAGGGAAGGCCCCACGTCTACTGGCTCCTCTCCACTCTCTGTTACATGGGAGCAGGTTGAAGCCAGCTCTAGACAAGGCAATGGCTTCAGTTCTGGCCCTCCCCTTCCCTGGTCCTCTGAGGGTTCCGGCAGAACAGCATTGCAGTAACTCCAGAGGTCATAGCCCCATCCCCCTCATCCTTGAGAGGGCCCCTTGTCCCTTGCCCCAAGCCAACCGGATACAGAGCTACCAGACAGATGGTCTGTGCAATCCCTCCTAGAACCCTCGGCTTCCCTCCCCCATTAGCATAAACACATTCCTAAAGCCAGAGCAGAGCCAGGAGTGACTCAGGCCTCAGGAATGTGCAATCAGATCCCCTCTCTTGGGGGGCAAATTCCTCACCCTAAGGTAGGCAGCTAGCTGGCCAGGCTCTGCTGCTTCCAGTGTCTGAGCCTCCGTGTCAGAGGTTGGGCTGACTCTGAGGGAACCCCTTCTTACAGCTGCAGCCTCTTGGCCCTACTCCTCCCCTTCAGACCCCCAGAGACTTACGAAGTTGGGGTGGGAGCGGTGCAGGGGTGGAGGGATTGCTCAGGGACCCCACACCATATTCAGATTCAGGTCTCGGATCGCTGAAGCAGGCAGGCTGAGTCAGCAGCAGGGAGGCCCAGAGCAGAACCCTGGGGGTGGGGGACACCCCAGTCCTTCCCTGACCCATCCTCTGAGCAGGGGGAGAGATGAGGTGCCACTGGGTCTCACACGCAGAGAGCTGCCTCTCTCCTGCCTCCCCAGCATAGCCCTCTGGATGCTGGTTGCTTCCAGGGGCAGCCCCACCAGGCCTGACCTAGGACAGGAATTCTTTGGGGACAACAGCTCTGCGTCCTTGTTCAGTGCCACCAAGAAATTGAATAAAGATTCTCTTAAAATCACAGAAGAGACGCCCCTCCCCCATTTGATGGCTGTGAGGATGGCCATTTGCTCAAGGAGCAAAATACTAGTTAACCCTAACTCCATGAGGAAAGAGTCGGGGACCCCAAGGAACAGAATGAAGAAAAGAAATGCAGGAACTGTGGTCTGAAGCAGGGAACTGGGCAGCTCGTGGGAGGTGGGGGGTGGGGGTGGCAGTTCTGGGCCTGGCCACAGTTACTGTTACTGTGTATGGAACAGTGTGCTGGCTCGGTCCAAAGAATGGCCTGCCTTCCAGCTGCCTTCCAGCTGCCTTCGGACAGATCAGAGAGACCTTGACCTCTGCCCCGCAGCCTGGTGTGCACTGGCCCCAGGTGCCATGATAGGGGGAATTCACCTGGAGTTTGGTGGCTACCCCCTTTCTCTGTGAGAAGACTCCCGAAGAAGGTGAGCCCACCCCCTCCCACCACGGAAGATGATGTGGGGGTGCTGTCCTGTTCTCGCTCCTCAGCCAGATGGTTGGGGCTTACGCATGACCGACTGGACCCTTCTCCCGGGGACTTTGGACCTGGGAAGAGTGATGCAAGGATTCAGAGGGCAGCTGGCAGGAATGAAGAATCAGGAGTGTCCAGTCAGGGGTGGCAAGTGCTAGCTCACTGTCCCCTGGGGGACACTGTCCAGCTCAGCTCACCTCCCTGATTCCTGCCTATTCCCAGCCTGGTTCTCCAGCCTTCCTGATAATCCAGTGAGCTGCCTGGTATCCTTCCATTAAAATCCTTTTCTAAGTAAGCTAGCCAAAGCTGGTTTCTGTGTTCGCACATGAAGGCCAAGTGCACTGGATTGATATGTGCCAAGGCCTAGAGTGTGACAGAGCCAGGCTTAGGACAGGGGTTCTTCCCAATGTCAGGGCCCCACCTTTGATGCTGTATGACTTGCTCTAGAATCCTAGCTTGCTTAGGGCATGAGCAGAGGCTACGAGTGACCAAGGGTCTTGGTTCTGGGTGAGAACTGGCCCTCAGAGCTCTCAGGTTAGGCTAAGAGTGCCTGGTAGGCCAGAATATGAAGGGACATTGAGGCAATACCAGGGTCCAGTGAGTCATTCAGGGCTGGGACCCCTACTTAGCCTGGTCAGAGCAGGCAAGTACCCCAATAGCCCCCAACACCAACTCACAGCTTGGTGGGCACAGAGGTGCCAAAGCTGGTCCAGGTGCAGAGGCAGGGAAGACAGAAGTACTCAAGAACCATGTAGGTGGGCACATTCAAGCGCTCACACCTGCGCGGGCCACCAGCTCTGACATCTTGCCCTGTAGGGCATGGAGGCCTGGAGCGCAGACTCCCAGAGCCGGGACACAGGCTCCAAGGCTCTGACCCTTCTGAGAGGGTCCCTGCCAGGTCTGAGCCCAGCACAGTGGGTGCTTGTTTCTGTTTGACAATGTGCCTGCCTGGAACAGTATGAGCTGAGTCCAGCGGGCTGAGGTCATGTCTGCCCAGTGATAATCCTCCCACTGTATCTGTGGGGACATCCAGCACCCTCCCAGCTGCCCCTGAGCTGACCTCTTAGGTTAAGGTGACCAGACATCCCGCTTTTGGCGGGACAGTCCCGATTTTTAACAATTTGTCCCGCGCCCCGCGGCGTTTTAAAAAAAGTTCCGATTTTTGGAAAGAATGCACGACAAGCTAGGGAACGGCGGGAGATAGACCCAATTTTTAATCAAGAACCCCCTCCCCCCCCCCGGTCAATGGTGTCCCGCTTTACCAATGTTAAAATCTGGTCACCTTATCTTAGGTGCCTGTGAAAGCCGTGTGGAGAGGGGGTGGAGCAAGGATGGTGGGGGCAGAGGAAGAGGCTACAATGTCAGGGGCTGGCATGGGAGGGGAAGGGGGGCTTGTCCCTGGGGACCTCTCAGCTGGAAATGGAGAAATGGCCATCCTAGGGCACCCACATGGTTACCCCCCCTCCCCATCCTTCTTCACTTATTTATGCTGCCTGAGCGGCCAGGCCACCCCTCAGGACCTTTCTTCCTACCCACACCCCTCTCCTAGCTCCCTCCACTCCTTGGAGGAGTGACAAGCACGCTAGTGCCATTCCTGTGAGCCCTCTGGCCCTCCCTCCAAGGTTTGGAGTCCCGCCCTCTGCCACCTGGCCCTAGGGAGTCAGTGTCTCCCAGGGCTGTTCCCTGCTGCCTGAGGCTTCATCAGCCTTCAGTAGACAGGGGGCTCTTCATGCAGGAAGGCAGTCAGGCAGTGTGGTAGACAGACCCTAGCGTGGCCCCATGACTCCGGCCTACAGTCGGTTTAATTTCCTCCATTTGGGTGTGAGTAGAACCCGTGGCTGGCTCTTAGCCGATAGATGATGGCCAATGTAAGGAGGTTTTGCAGGTGTTGTTCAGATCGCACATCAGTTGATTTTTGAGTTCATCAAACCAGAGATTATCCTGTGTGAGCCTGGTTTAATCAGGTGAAAACCCTTAAAAGAGGAGTCGGGCCCTTCCTGGGTGAGAGGCTTCCTGCTGGCTTGATAGAATAAGCAGCTGTGTGGAGGAAGCCCCCGTGGCAAGGAATCGCAGGTGGCTTAGAAGATCTGGGGGTGGCCTCCAGCTGACAGGCAGCGAAAGAGCGGGTTCTCCATCACACGACTGCAAGGAAATGCATGAACCTGGAAGCAGATCTCCCCGACCTGAGCCTCCGGAGGAGCACACCGCCCAGCTCACACCTGATTACAGTCTTGTGTGGCCCTGAGCAGAGGACTCAGTAAACTGTGCCCAGACTCCTGACCCACGGAGACGATGGGATGAGAAAGGCGTGTTGTTTCAAGCCGCTAAGCTGTCGTGTGTCACACAACAGTACAAAAGGAATACCAGCTGTGAGGTGGGAAGGTCAGGAGGTCAGTCTGCAGCTTGGAAAGGGGGTGGGATGTGTTGCCTTCTTTCTTCAAGTCAGAACCCTGATTCCAAGCCCCAGAGGACCACAGTCAGCAGCTGGACCATGCGGGCTCCGGGCTGGGGCACCCGGGCTGGGCTGGGGCTGAGGGCCGTCCCTGGGGCCTGGTTTTCAGGTTTTGCTGAAGAAAACCGGCATACTGGGGAAGGGTGTTACCAGGAGTGCACGCCTGACAGACTGGCGTCTGTGTGGGGCACTCACCTGGGGATGGGTCCTGCACTGCTGTCCTGGGGCCCAGTCCGGTACCTTTGGGGTGCACTCAGCAGGAGTGGGGTTCCTGTGGGGTTCAGTCTCTGCACAATGAACTTGTGTAATGATTTTTAGTAAAACCTGCCCAGTGGCTCATCTCGTGTCTATGTGGTGTTCACGCCAGCCGGCAGCTCCCAAGGGCTCCCTCTCCCCACATCCTCACCAGCACTTGATACTATCCGTCCTGGCCAATTTTTTTTTTTTTTTTTTTTTTTTTTTTTTTTGCCAATCTCCTGAGTGTAAAACAGTGTCTCCTGGTCTTAATTGGAATCTCTGAGATAACTAGTGAGGTTGACGACGCTTCTATAGACGGGTTAGTTATTCAGGTCTTCCTTTCTATGATCCCTCTCAAAAAAGGATTTTTTTGCTCTTTTCCCCTTAAGGAGCCCAAATGGGTCCAAACCCATGAGCAAACCCTCAGCCTCCCCCCTACTGCCCAGCTCTGCCCAGCGTTGGCTGCCAGGCCCGGTGCCTTCTGCACCAACCAGCCCCTTGGGGGTGTGTCTCCACATGTAGGGTAGAGCCCAGGTTTCCACACTAGATAAGCATCTGTTGCGATCATGATAGAAACAGATCCATAGCTCTCTCTCCTATTGATCCACAACCTTTGTTTTTGTTGTTTTGTTGTTGTTGTTGTTTTGCCAGGTTGGGGTCTCCTGGGCCCTGTCCCATATCAGGAGTATTCTTAGGGGATTTGTTGGGGGTGGGGGGGATGACTGGATATTAATTTTCCTCCCATTGCAGGGACCCAGGAAGCCTGGTGGACCCCCATGCCCCCAAAGCACTGTGGCTACAGAGAACACGGGAGAAAACACAAATGACCCCATTGAGCCTGCTTGTCAGCGGGGGCTTCCGGGCAAACAATGGCCCTCTGTGTCTGGTTTCTCCTGAGGGGCGGAAGCCCCTGGTGCGTGGCCCACCGATGAGTCATGCAGGATATCTGCGGAGCCTGCTTTGTTGTGCCCGAGGATCTCTCAGCTCAGCCTGAAATGGCAGATGATCTCATCGGCTGTTCTGGGGAAGCCCTGTCACTGGACAGTCCCGGGAAGCTCACCGCCCACGAACGGCCCAGAGTCCAGGTCCCCTGACCTTGAGGCAAGGCGTGGGTGCTGGGCAGAGACAGCCAGCCAGCCAAAGACCCTCGCGCTCATGGAGCCCGGGGAAACCCCTGTTTTGTTCTCTCCGGACACAGCGCGTGTGTGGTGGCCGCCCAGCCTCAGCTGCGTTCTGTGGTTTCCTGGATTCAAGAGAAGCCCCAGACAAGTGTATTAGGAGCGTCCCCAAGGGGAGCTAACCTGGGACTGGCAGGAAGCCGAGGGCTGGGGAGGCTGCCAAACCTGGCTGAGCCTGTGAGGTCTGGGAGGGAACGAGGGCTGGACTTTCCACCTGGCTGAATTCAACAGAAATTACAGAAACAGAAAACCATGCGGTACTGAGGCCGTTTCAGTTCCAGGAACTTGGACATTGTTGTGATTGTTGTTGTTTAAGGTATCCCCACTGGTTGGTACAGTGAGCCTGGCTCCAGAGTCACGCAGCCACACACCCACTGATGCTGTGGCCTCGAGCAAGTGCCTTCACTTTCTGAGCCTCAGTTTCCTCCTCTATAAAGTAGGACGATGGTATTTCACAGCCGGCCCTCACTAACTGTGGTCTCCTCACTTCCCTTCCTTCCCCTGGTGCTTTGAAGTGGTTCTTGGTTGGGCTTCTATTCTGGTTCACGTCCCAGAGGCTCAAGGCCTGAACATGTTCCTTGGAAATACCCACGTCTCCTCCGGACACAGGTGACAGATTGGGCCACCTGCCAGAGCCTCCAGGGGAAGAACCACCCCAGTCAGTCCGAGGCTCGAGAGTGGTGTCATTGCCGCCTTCTGCTAGGGATCCACATCCGGTCGGTGACCATGGTGAGTGGTTACTCATAGGACAGCAAGAGACAAACACTGGAGGAAGGAAAGTCCAAGTTCATAGGGCCCAGGGAGGGGAGTGGGGAGCCCCAGAAACCACTGAGATCCAGGCCCCTCCTGCATAGACTGTGCCTGTCCTGCCTCTGAGGGCAGCCCTGGCAGGTCGGATGCCAGGCACTGGGCCAGAGAAGCCATTCTCAGTGGGCTGCCTCCCCACCTCCACCCTGCACCACTCCCAAGATTTGGGAGCACTGCCTTTGAGCCTTCCTCCTGTGCCCCACGCCCCACGGGGTCAGCAAGTGCACTAGGGGAAATGACACAGTACTGAGTGTTCCATTCAGAGTTTCACAGCCTGGTGGAGCATCATGAGAAACTGGATGTGTGGCTATGGATTTTGCAAATCCATGATCGATGAAGGCAACTGAAGAGTCACGCTGGAGAGGTTTGAAGAAAGAGGCCCCGTTGGTGGGGTGGAGGGTGGCTGGAAATGTCTTTCAGGGGGTTCTGACATGGCCAGTGTGTGTGTTAATGACCTGCATTACACGGTCTCTGGAAGGCCCAGCCCCACCCAGCCCCAGTGCCAGGGACTGCTGCTTGCACTATACCCCTCACACGGCCTCCCCCTGCCTGCCTGCAGTAACCTAAGGTGACCTAGCCTAAGGTTCAGAGGTGCGGGAATTCTTATCTGTACACCAAAGCCATCGTGAGCCTGACCTCCACTGGTCTCCATTTCCTGCCCATCTCTACCTCTCTGTCTCCCCTCCCACCACAGAGAAGAACCCTCATACCTCCCTCTTTCAGCCTAGAGCAGGGGTGTCCAACCTTTTGGCTTCCCTGGGCCACATTGGAAGAGGAAGAATTGTCTTGGGTCACACATAAAATATACTAACAATAGCTGATCATCTAAAAAAAAATTGCAAAAAACAATCTCATAATGTTTTATGAGTATTTACACATTTGTGTTGGGCACATTCAAAACTGCCCTGGGCTGCATGCAACCCGGGGGCTGCAGGTCGGACAAGGTTGTTCTGGAAGGTCATTCTTCCCCATGACCCTTCTGTCCACATTGGACAAAATCACCATGTCACAGGAAATGAAGGAGATGGAAAGATTGCATGTGGACTAGAACATCTCTTAGGGAAAACGCTGCATATGGTTCTAAGGAAGTCTTGTATAAGACGCTTGGGGTAAAAGTGAGACCCCAAGGATCTCGCTCAGCCCCAGCACGTGGCTGAAGAGCTTTCTAAGAGGGCTGGGCCCCAGGCTTTTGTCTTTCTGAGTGTGGGGCTGGGTGTGGGGCCAGAGTGGAACTGCTCAGGGGGACAGAAAGCATTCTCCTTTCCTACCTTCTTCCCACTCCACTCTCAGCCTCACCCCTGCACATAAAGATTGAACCAATATTAACAGAATATCAATGTATAGCATCCCCAATTCTCAATCTCCCTGGTGCCCCATATCCTCAGCCTACACTGAGCCTCCCCATGTCTCAATCTAGACCCTGTGGGGCACCCCTAACTTTCCCTGCAAATCCAGCTCAGCGACTCTTTCTTTGGGAAGCTTCACACTCAATAAACTTTTAACAAATACTGCTTTCTGTTCTTTCTTCAGTATTTATCATAGTGCTCGGACCACAGTCTGTGAATATGTGCTCCATAATGTCTGTGAGTGTCCGCAGGGCCTCAGCAGTGACCACTCTGTCACACCCACGTATGGCTAACTGCGCAATGCACTTAGGTGTGTATGCAGACAAGAAATATGTGTGACTGCTCCAAGTGTCCGACACCATATTCACACCCCTGGCTGCAGCATGTCCCTATTGCTGGTCTGGTCCCTGCAGCCTCTCAGCCCAGCTCAGCTCACTTGGAGTCTGTCGTCAACTCCACACACCCCACCTGTGGCTGCCAAGGCCCGAATTCATGCTCTGATCCTCTCTACTCAGGATCCTCACAGCCTCTTTGCAGCATCACCCAGTCAGCTGACCCCAGGAGCCAGCAGGTCAATAGTACCCGAACTCAGCATTCTTCATGATGTGACTCCACCTTCCAACCACAGCCTCAGGCCCACTCCTACCTACTGCCAGCCACTTAGGGCCCCCTGTGACACGGCCCCTCCTTGTCCATCTAGCCTCTCTAACATACACACTCTGCTACCAGCCTACAGCGTCTGGTTGCCCCTGCTCATTCCCACATCTGGGCCTCCATCCTGACTTCTCTCCACCTGCCATGTTCTCTTTCCCTCTTGCCTGGCCCATCAAACCTCTGCCATCTTCTAGGCCCAGCACAGCTCTTAGCTACCCCGTAATACCCTCTCTGGCCAATGTGGCCTCCATGAGTCTGCCCTCCTCTGCAGCCCTGTGAGCTTGATTATTCCACAGAGGTGGCCTCGACCTAATTCATGTAATTATGAGCCCCTACTATGTGCAGGACACTCATCCAAACAGTCCCCCAGAGTCAGACTGGCCTCAGCCTGGCTGAATGTGAACTCTGAGCATAAAGTCCTTTGGCATCCATGTTGCCACAGAGTTGGGGACTTTGGGGACACTTGTGTGACACGAGTCCAAGCCAGGCCTTACTCTGGAGTGATCACATCTACAGGCAGCATTTCAGGCAAAGAGGCTGTCCAAGCACGTTGGTCCAGGGAATCCCCAAGAACCACCCACCCCAGACATCCTAAGGGGAAAAGGTTCATTAGTGAGAACTTGACTCCATTGTTTGTTTCCCACTGAACAAAAGGGTATGACCAGGTGTCTTTTAGTTTTTAGAAGACAATTGCTTCTACACAGAACAGAAACAGAAATTTCAGCCTGCACTGCTCCTCTCACTAGAAGTTCTGCTTCCCAGAAGGCAGGAAAGGCCCAAGAAATAGGGTACATTCCATGTGACAGGGTCAGTTTCCATTTCTGTCATGGTAGAAAAAGTCCTGGCTTGCGGTGCCTGCCCCGGACTCACAGTGAGGGCACCAACCCAGGCCTCCCTCTCCTGCAAAATATCAGGGACAGCAATCATTGCTGGCACCTGCCATTGCCAGGCCCCTCTCAGCACTATGAGGGAGGGCATACGGTCCCCACTTTAGAGAGAAGATCACGTGGCCAGAAACCACCAGATCCTCTAGAATCAGGCCCGAGTCTCAAACCAGTGGGGGGATCACACAGCGAAACACAGCCTGCACTGTGACTTCAGTGTCCGAAGCGTCAGGGCAGGGGGGTCAAGGCTTCTTGGAGGAGGTGAGGTTCCAGCTGGTTCCCTGAGGACAGGAGGAGAGGGAGAAGGGTCAGAGCCCAGATGGAGGGAAGAACATGAGCAAAGATGGAGGGAGAGAGAAGCCCAGCTGGAAGGCCGACAGGATGAGATGCATTTCAGCCCCCCCCCCCCCAAGTAGCCTGTCAGGAACTTCAGGGGCATGTAACGAGCAGCCTCTTCTTGAGTGCGGCTGTGAGGCCTCACAGTCACTCGCCCTTATATGAACTCTTCAGCTGCTCCCGTCCTCCCTGCGCGGGTGGGCCTGAGGGCACAGAGGATACAGAGGTGCCACAGACCCGTACAGAAGAGCCCAGGCCCGTGGACACCAGAACTGTGGTTCAATAATGCTGGGGTTCAGAGTCCCCGAGTCAAGGCCCAGGAAGCAGAGGAAGGGGGAGGCAGACCTTCACTTCCTTGCCAGTGCCCTGCCCCCTACCTGACGCTATGGCGGGGCCTCCAGGGATGCTGAAGAGGGGCCCACCACCTTTGAGGACCTGCAAGGTGGGAGCAGTGTGGCTAGGGAGTCTGTGTGTTGAGGCCAGACAGCGTCTTGGAGTACAGAGTTGGAAGAAAAAAGAGTCGGCACTTTTTGGCCTTCTCTGACTTTGTTTGAGTCAGCAGATGGCTCAAACTAAGCCCCAAAGGCTTTGGGCTAGAGCTCTGGCCACAGGGGAACACTGCAGTGTCCCTGTGCTTCCTGCCCCCGCATGGCCCCCTCTGGGTCATGGTAAACATCCCTCCAGGCCCCTTAGCCTTGGACAGTGGCCTCAGCTCAGCAAACGCATCCTTTGGGGGTTTCGATGGCTGCAGAGCCAAAACCCCTCAGGACCTATTGTTCTGGACATTCCAGAGAAACCAAAACACATTCCCAATAACATGGGACGGAGGAGGGAGTGCGGGGAGGGCCACTGGGGCCTTTGTCCTTAGGCATCCAGACACATACATTTTCCACATTAATGAGTGGACAAACGGCTCTTTCCATGCCAGTAATAACAACCACCACCTACCTGCCCTCCAGGTTCTCTTTTAATCCTGGCAGAAACCCAAACAGGGTCAAACGTGGCATAGCATTATGCAGAAGGGGGCCTTGAGCCTCCTAGAGGTCCCCTGGCTTCCCCAGGGTGCCAATGTTAGCAAACCCCCAAGCTGGGACTCAAACCCAGGGCCCTAGTCCAGTGTGGTGGGGTCAGCCCACCCCTCCAGGGCCAGGATTGGTCTGAAGGGTCTGGCCTGGTTCCCTTGAGCTTCCCAACACAGAGTCGTCAGGAGAAGGAAACAGACGGAGGCCGCCAGGAGAAGGAAACAGACGGAGGCCGCCAGGAGGCCCGCCCGGCCCAGCACTGCCCGCCTTGGGTGCTCCTGCGTAAGACCAGGTGTCAGCTGGAGGGAGGGCTCGCCAGGCCACCGTCCTCTCATCAGCCCGGGCTGACCATATTCCCTGTCTATAGCCACATAGTCTCCCAGCCACGCAGCACTCAGCTCTTCCCCCCGATGCCCTGGCGTGGTGGGGCCCGGGAACGAGGTCTCCAACCCTCCTTCTCCAAGGCCGGCTCAGCCCTGCCCGCCGGGCCTAGGGCCCTTGGCAGCGGTGAGAAGCAGAAGAAAGCAGTGGATAAACCACGTGTAGATCATGAGCCATCGACTGTGTCTCCTCCCACACGTTAAGATTTTCACAGGCTGATATTTTCAGCAGCAGAAGAAAACATGCTGAACTCATCGATTGTGATTTTGTGTGGGCAACGATTTCCAGAGCTCGCTGGTAGATAACTGCGAGCGGCTTCAATCATGGCCATTTAGTACGTGGCATTCTAACAGGCGTGCGTGAGTCTCCCGGCCGCACAGCTCGCACCACGGACTTGCGTGACAGCACTTGCTCCTGGCAGACGGCCTCACTGGAACGCATTCAGAAGTCTGGGGAATGGAGGCATCCACAGAAGCACAATTCATCAGCACGATTGTTTTCCCGGCTGTGAACATGACATTTCTTTGGATTTTGGAGGGCAACGCACACAGGAAGGACTTGGCTTTGCATTCTCCATGGCGATCAAAACCCCGTTGAGTATCTGACACATGTTGCTTTCAGACATTGGTCTCACTGTTTACTTTCCCTTCCGTGAAAACTTCTGACGGTGCAGTACAGCTAAGCTCTGGGCTCTCCTGGGGACAGTGCTATGTCCCCTGAGAAGCTGGAAGTTACTGGCTCTGACTGGCAGCTCTCTGGAATCTGGGCTTTGCTGATTATTCTCATATGAACATGACTTGTTTTTGTTCCTTGCAGTCCAGAAGAAAAAAGACAATTTGGCCAGTAGCTGAACAGGAAGGGGAAACCCATTAGCTCCTTACTGAGTTAACTGCGGGGTGCTGTGGATTTGGTGACACCCCCAGAAACAGAAGCCAGGAGGCAGTAGCTCCTTTAGAACTGCTGATCTACCCTGAGCGAGTCCTGTTTTATGAAGCTCTGAGCCTTGGCTTTTCAATCTATAAAATGCTGACTCAAAACCTCAGGATTAAATTGAATATGGTAAATTGGGGGTTTGGCATCTCCCTGGGAAGAACAAGTTACAAAGTCACCTCCAGAAGCTGAGGGTAGGGGTGGGGCATCCCAAGGTTGAAGAGGAGAAGCGTGTGTGGGAAGGATGAAGTTGGGGAAGGCCAGACAGGCTCTCAGATGTGCTGGGAACTCTCCTCTCCCTGGGGGCCCCGGGCTGGCAGCAGTTGAGGCAGAATTTACTCTCCCCAAAATATCCCAGCTCGTCCCGCCCCCAATCCCCACCCCACGTGTTGGCTAGTATTGGCAGGGAGAGTCCTGATCCCCCAGTTTCACATTAAACTTCAGAAACTGGGGTTGGAGAGAAGCGTTTGCTTGTTCACCTACACCCCTAACGCTATGAACCCAGCACTGTGGGAGGAAGGGTCCAGGGAGGGGGCCTCTTTCTGTTTGGGGCTTGGGAGGTGAGGGAGAAAGGTAAGCGCTGGCCAAGATGCTGTTCCCAGTAAGACCACCTTGACTACGGACGAGCCCCTGAGGAGAGGGCCCTGCTGGGGCCTCTGCCTGCCACCCCTGTATTCGTTTCTTACGGCTGCTGTAACAAATTGCCAGACACTTGGTGGTTGTGAACAACACACATGGATTCTCTCACGGTTCTGAAGGCCAGAAATCCCAAATCCGGTTCATGGGGCCGAAACCAAGGTGTCAGCAAACCTGCTCACTCCAGAGGCTCTGAGGGAGAGTCGGTTCCTTTCCTTGTCTGGCTCCTGCCAGCTCCTGGCACTTCTGGGCCTGTGGCTGTGTCACTCTAACATCTGCCCCCCATTACCAATGGCCTTCTCCATCTGTGTGTCAGAGCTCCCCTTTCTCTTACAAGAACACCAGCCATTGGACAGGGCCCACCCGAAATGCAGGACGATCTCATGTGGAGATCCTTAACATACTTACATCCGGAAAGACCCTATTTCCAGACAAGGTCCCTGGCCCCAGGAGTGAGGATTTGGGCGTATCGTTTTTTTGGAATACGATGCAACCCACTACTTACAGTTTCCAGGAATTAGGGCCTGACATTTTGGGGGAGGGGGCAGTATGGGAGGGTCATTATTCTGCCTACCACATCCCCTGTGTTTTGGTGGCCACCAGTGGGCCCCGGCCTTGGGGACTGTGGAGTCAGGATGTGCCCGGTGACAGGCAGGCTGCACAGGCACCTCCGTTCTCTTGGGGACATGGCAGGGGTGGCGAGGGGGGCATTTACTGAGGATCTTCTATGATGCAGGAACATTTCTCCATTATTTCACTTAATCCTCATAATAATTCTGCCCATTGATAGATGAGGATACGGAGGCTCACAGAGCATCAGGAGCCCGAACCAGATCTCGCAGCTTCTAAGTGATGGAACCAGTGTAAGAACTCAGGTTGGTTAGAGGACAGGGTCCCTCCTTGGGTTTTTCACAACATCTCTCCTTATAACAAACTTAGAGTTCTAAGTCACAGGCACAGGGTGGAGGAGGGTGTGGGGAGATGATTTCAGTCTTAGGGCTACACCAAGACCTGAATCAGAGTCTCTGTAGCCCTGTGGTCTGGGTCAGGGATGGCAGGGACAGCCGGAGCAGCTTTGGATGGGAACAGGGGTGTTCCAGAAAAACGTATTCGCGACACTTGTTTAAAGATCAGTAAGGCCGACTTTATTCAGGGAACTGTCACAATAGGTACGGGGACGACTGCAATGGGGGTTGGCAGGAGGGGAGAGAGTATGGACTCAATTCCAAATACAAGGAAAAGTGAGAATTTATAGCCAAGAAGCGAGGGTGGTGGTGGTGAGGTCAGTGGGTGGAAAATTACTAAGAGGAAACATCAGGAGTAATGGGGTTCCGGACAAAACTAACAAGATTCGTGCTGGAGACAGGGGCCAAGGTGATCACATGTTGTCACCTACAGGATGAGGGAGCCAATCAGATATCAAGGCTGATCAGATAACAAGGATGGGGGATTCTGGCTCAACTGAGGCTGCAGGATTCTTGCTACAATTGGACAATGCAGAGCCAAGCATGGAAGCCCACATGCCGGGGCCTAGTTGTGAAAAGAGCTCAGAAAGACCTGACTAGAGTTTGGTCCAGGAGAGAAATGTGTCAGAGGAAAGCGGGCCCGACCTGGAAATTTTGGAGCTCTGAGCTGGAAGGAGGCCACAGAGCCCGAAACGGCCTGACGGGAACCGCAGATCCAGGCCTGAGCCACGCTTCCCGGGCCTCTCCCTGGGCCCGCGCTGCCCGGCCAGGAGCCAGTTCCAGGAGGCACATGCTTAGCACTTGACAGAGGGAGGAAAAAGCTGGCTTTATTAGCTCTGTGACTTCAGAGGGTGGCTGAACGAACCCCTCTGAGCCTGGGCACCTCAGAAATGAGTTGAGGGGAGTGGAGCAGCTGTCCTGGGGACTGTGAAGAGGAAGCGAGGCTGCAGTCCTGTTCTCCTCAACTGCTTCGCTCGGTGGGAGCGATGTCACCTAGTGATATGTGTCCTGCCCTGGTTCCCCGGGCGGGGGTCACTTGGGGGGTGGTAGGCTCCATTTCAAGTTCATGAATTAATTGACACCTGCTGTTGCTGGGGTTAGCCTCTGGACCCAGGGAGGTGGCAGGGTTCGGAACCCCTGGGGCACTCCAGCTGCCTCCAGGGAAATAGGGGCCTGAGGCATGATCAAGAAGTCTTTGGACCAGAACGAGGGTCCTGCCAGATCTGGGTAGGGGGATGGGGGGCAGTGGAGGAGAAGAAGCAGGGTGGGGGAGTGTCTGCTGTTGTAGGGGCTCCAAGGATTCTGTTTTTGTCCCCAACCTGTGGCGCCAGTCCCAGTTTGGCAAATGACCCCTGGAGAGAACCAGGGCAATGAAGTTGGAATAGCTCAGGCACAGGAAAAAAGGCACAAAGGCAAACAATGCGGGGAGTGTTCAGCAGGAAGAGATGGGAACAGGGGCCGGGCTCCTGGGCAGGCCGCAGGCTCCAGGAGTCTGGGAGTCCATGGGGTGACCCCAGCTCAGGCGCTGCGGGAGGGGAGGGGGCCCGGGCCCAGAGCAGGCAGGGGCCTTGAGAGAAGGGGGTGCAGCCGGGGGAAGGGGCGTCCAGGGCAAAGGGCTGAGGAACAGCTGCCTCTGGAGTCAGGCCTTATTTTTGTCTTTGTCTTTGTTAAGGGGCAAAGATTCCTATTTGTTCTGACCCAAAGGCACTGAGCGAAAGTTGAGCCCCTGCTGCATGCAAGACCTGGGCTATGAGAAAGTGGGGAGAGAAAGAAATGGGGGTCCTAGCCCATGGGGATGTGGGGAGAGAAAGAAGTGAGGGTCCTAGCCCATGGGGATGTGGGGAGAGAAAGAGGTGGGGACCCTAGCCCATGGCAAAATGGGGAGAGAAAGAGGTGGGGGTCCTAGCCCATGGGAAAGTGGGGAGAAAAAGAAGTGGGGGTCCTAGCCCATAGGAAAGTAGGGAGAAAAAGAGGTGGGGGTCCTAGCCCATGGAGAAGTGGGGAGAGAAAGAGGTGGGGGCCCTAGCCCATGGGGATGTGGGGAGAGAGAGGTGGGGGCCCTAGCCCATGGGGATGTGGGGAGAGAGAGGTGGGGGCCCTAGCCCATGGGAAAGTGGGGAGAGAAAGAGGTGGAGGCCCTAGCCCATGGGAAAGTAGGGAGAGAAAGAGGTGGAGGCCCTAGCCCATGGGAAAGTGGGGAGAGAATGAGGTGGGGGCCTTTCCCAGTGGCCTCACTGCTCCTATTTTAGCTCAGGTGAGCTCACTCTCACCTTGAACTCTGTGATCCTTCCTAGCCTTCCTGTGGCTCTTTAGGGGAAAGTCCCAGCCACCAGCTGCCATCCAAGGCCTTCCATGATGTGCCCTGGGACCATCCTGGCCTCCCTTCCCTCAACACCTCTATCTCAAACAGCGACTAGATTCCAAGGCCTTTGCCCACCTTGCCCCCTTCCTGAAACCCCGTTTCTTCTCTCCTTGCCCAGCAGAATCTTCCTAACCTCTGGGGACTCAGCTCAGGCATTGCCTCCTCCGGGAAGCCTGCCCTGCTTTCCTGGCCTGGGCAGCACCCCCCCCCCCCAACACACACACACCCTCCAGGGCCAGCCTGGAGCCACTGTGAGGGGCTGAACACTTACCCATCTTCCTCTCATCATCCTGAGCCCCTGAGGCCACCATGGAGTCTCTAGGTGTCTTTTCCCACCTGAGACCAAGCGAGATCAGGCTAAGGGCAGGTGTCCAGCAAGTATTGCCAGGTAAGTGAGCCCTAGAACTCAGGATCGATGACCTGAAGGTGACACTTTGGGGGAGGTGGAATGGGATGGAGGTGTTTCACATTCTCGTGGGGTCCATAGACCTGGAAAAGCACACACCTTTAAGGATCATGAGGTAATGAATGCTTTAAAGCAAAGGCAGCACTCCAGGTTCAGGCGTCTCAGCCAGAAAGGAGGGAGAAAACCCCTCTCTCCAAGGTGGTCACGTGAGGCAGGTGTTGAGTGAGGGGAGCAGACTCTGGGTGTCAAGAGCTCTGGAGGATTCCAGGGTGCAGGGGTGGGGCTGGGGCAGCCCCTCTGGTGAAGAGCCGGCTTCTGGCTGGCCTCCCTCAGCTGGAGGCCAGAGAGCCCTGGGCAGGGGGTCAAGGCTAAGGCAGAGCTCCTCCTTAAGGACCAGACTGAGGCTTCTGACCCCAGGGTGGGAGACTGAAAGGGGGGGTAGGGGTAGGGGGTCACAGCACTCCCTGTCATCCTTCTCTGAATGTGGAGGGAGGGAGCATGGGGAACAAACGGGAGTTGGGCAAGTTTACGGGACATGTTGGGTGTGGCTTCTTGGCCATTCTAGAAAGAGCTTAGTGTGGCCTGTGACTTGAGGTCCCCATTGCCCACCTGTAGGGGCACAGGAAGAGCTAGGCCAGTGGCTGCGAGGTAGTGAACCTTCTCTAGAGTCAGTGGACTCAAGAGAGGCCTCAGAAACTCATGGGACAGTGGCCAGAAGTGACATGATCGGTGGACTTAGGGGCAGGTGTCCAAGGAAACTACAGACTACATTTGAATTTCAAATACATGAATAATGTCTTAAGTCTGAGGATGTCCCAACTATTGCACGGGGCCTACACCCACTAAAACAATTCTTGGTTGTTCATCTGAGATTCGAGTTCAGCGGGTTGGGCTGTGTTTTTATTTGGCAAATCTGGCTACCCGATGTAGGCATCAGCCTGGTCTGAGGACGTCAAGGCCCTCAGACCCCTTTACAGTAAAATGTTTCTAAAACAATCACCAGCAGCAGCAGCAGCTTGCACAGCAAAACAAAACATGTAACTTCCTGAGAACATATTATTGTCTGAAGGTGGAAGTCTGTGATTTTGAAGGAAAAAACAGTTTTCTGCTGAGAAAGAATGAGTCATGGGCAAGCTGAGAACGTTCCTCTGGCTTTGGGGGCTGGGTGGACACGGGTCCCCTCTCTCCCTCCTTCACACGTCCATTCGTTCAGCTTCCCTGGGCGAGACCCAGGCTGGGCCAGGCTGGGCCGGGCCCTGACTCAGTCTACCAACAACCCCACAGACCATGTTCCTCTTGGCCACCAGCCCCCTGGGCCCCTGAGTTCCCTCCGGACTCCCACCCACTGGCCCAGCTCTTCCTGTGCCCCTGGAGGTAGGCACTGGGGCCCGCAAGGCACAGGCCAGACTGTGGGTTACGGTTTAGAGCAGCCACGGCAGGCAGGCACAGAGCCAGGTGCAGAAAGGGTGTCCTGAGAGGTCTGAACCCTGAGCTCTGGGGTTCAGAGCTCGGGAGAGGCGGCCTTGTCCTACCTCCCCATCAGGTGGGGGCTCTTTGTGAGAAGCAGGGGGTCTTATCCTGTCTATCCCCCAGCACAAGGCCTTGCCTATCTGCCTGGAATGGCAGTCGCCCTGGCAACTGCCAACCCAGACCCCGAGGGACAGGCAGAGATGTGTGCAGGGTGGCTGAGCCTGGGGCCTCGTGGTGTGACTCCAGCGTCCTCCCTCGCCCTTTGTCTCGTCTGCATGGCAGCAGACGTTCCTGAGAAAACACAAGTCTGATCAGAAGCTCCTCTGCTCCAAACCCCAGAGGGGCACCCATCGCACCCAGCGTGAGCACTGGGGCCGGCAAGGCCCACGCTCCACCCCTGTTACCTCCCAACCTCAGGTATCTTGGGAGCCAGCCCCTGCCAACTCTGTTCTTCCACGGGGGGCCTGAATCAGCAGGGCTTCACACTTGTCCTTTTTCTGGAAGGCTCTCCCCCCACGAAGTTCACAGTCTTCTCTGAAACACCTTTCCTGGCCTCCCGGGCGTATACCGTGGCAGCCCCCTCCCCCCACACCCAGCATCACCTTTCTCTCTCCCTAGCACGCCTCGCCTTGTACAATTTCCTGAGGTTTGGGTTCATTGTCTGTCTCCCCACTAGAATGCAGGGCCCTAGAGGAATCTGCTCCTGGGAGAGTCGGGGTGCCCAGCAGGCACAGCCAGAAGGGAGGGGCCCTGAGCGAGTCCAGCTCTGGATGAACAGGTGAGGTGGGCACTGGATCTACCACCGCGTACGGGGCTGACTGTGCAAGGAACCCCGGGACCCCCTGTAGTCTCCCCACTGAGGAGGGGAGCCCTAGGTGTGTCTTCAGGGGAGGGTGCAACTTTTTGGGACCGGCTTGTGTGAGCTTCTGCCAGTGGGCACCCCTTTCTTCTCCTTCCTGAAGTTACTGCCAACTTGGGGCCAGGCCCCACTGGCACTGAATGACACTTGGGGTCTCAAGGAGGGAAGCCCAGCCCCTCACAGAGACGCAGAGATGGGAGAGAAGGGCAGGGTCACAGGTCAGAGAGTGACCTTTCTAACTTGGGGTCAGTCGTCTGGCAAACGGAGCAAACAGCCAGCCTCTCCTTGTTGGCAGGAGGCTGTCTAGCCCCACGACATTCCAGGCATTCTCTGGGGTCCCTGTGGCGGAGGTCTGCGTCTGGGGGGAAGTAGGGCTTTGTGCAGTGAGGAAGCGTCTGACTGCAGACCCCTTTGTGTGGCTGCCAGAGCCTCTTGCCTCCCTCAGGCCCCGTGTCTGGCCCCACTGACCAGCTGGGGTGAGGATGGGGGTGGGGACAGAGGTCCTGGGGGCTTACGCCTTCCGTCCACCCTCTGCAATGCTCTGCATCACCGGGAGAGAGAGCTTGTTAGAGCTGCAGAACCTGCCTCTCCACCAGCCTCTGAGTCAGAATCTGCGTTTCAAGGAGAAGCCAGGAGATTCCTGGGCTCATTCAAATCCAAGGGCAGCTGGCAGCACCGTCCATTTGCACTTTCTGTGCTGACCGTACCGCCCTCCACCTGCACCGGTCCAGGCAATAGCCACACGAGATGGCTGAGCATGTGAAACGTGGCTGGTGGGATTGAGGATTTAAGTGGCCACACATGGGTAGGGGTTTCCCTTCATCAGCACAGATCCAGAATAACCCAGCTCCAAGGGTGACTCTAGGTAAGGAACTGAGTTGATGAGGAAAAGGTTCCGAGAGGGATCAGAAGCTGCCTGAGGTTCCTCAGTGAGTCAATGACAGGGTGGGACCGAAACGTCTCGGGTCCGGGTTGTCCCCTCTGCAGGGCACTGCATATGCCACCACGCTCTGGGTGCCGGCCTGGCCTCAGTCTCTGCCCGCCCCTGGGTGCTGTCGCTCTACAGAGTCAGAGTCCACTAGACTCTCAGCAGGCAGCAGGGCATGAATAGGAAACAGCCATGCACGAGGCTGGAGGTGCACCGGCAGGAAGCGCTGGATGGAGCAGTAAGAACTGGCCCCTGGCTGGGCACAGACACATGTTAGGCTTGTGTGCACCACACTGGACACATAGTGTACGACGTATTCAAGCACACAATGGGCATGGGATGCAGACTATAGTTAGCATTCACTGTCATAAGTAATTAAGGTTAAATAAAGTCCTAAGTGGGGAAGGGGGCTGACCCAGTAGGATTGGTGTCCTTATAAGAGTAACACCAGAGGGCTCACTCTCTGTGCCCTTGGGAGGATACAGCAAGAAGGTAGCCATCTGCAAGCCAGGAAGAGGGTTCTCGCCAGAAACCAACCCTGCCGGACATTGCTCTGAGCCTGCAGCATTCAGGACCGAGAGCACGTGTCTGCTGTTTAAGCGCGCAGCCTCTGGTGTTTTGTTGTGGCAGCTCGAGCTGACAAACGTGCAGGGGAAGCTGGTTTGGCTTTTATAAGCTAGTGGAGAGCCAGCCACAGCCCACACCCATTGTTGTCCACCTTCTCCAAGAATCCAGGGGACCCTGGGGCCACTCTCAGCTCCCCAGCAGCAGTGTCTGAGCAGGGAAAATCCATCAACACATCAACCCCCTAGCTGAGCATTTTGCAAGACTGAGAGGATGTGAGGATCTGACCCTTAACACGGGCAAGGGTGATCTGTGTGTAGAGCAGGGAAGGTGGCTGGGGAGGGCAGGAGATTTAAAGGCCGATGGAGGCTGCGTGGAAGGGAAAACAGGTACAGAGAAGGATGTGGAAGGACTGCGAAGAACCTGAAAGCTTGGATCTGAGCAGGTCTGGCCTTAAAGCCCCAATGTTCCCTTGACTCTCCAAACTGTCCTCCGGGCCTTGCAGGCCCCACTGGAGAGACTGGACTTGCATCAGGCCTGGGTTTGATTGCAAGGTTTCAGACAGGCAGGTTTCCGTGTTTGTATTTCTATTTCAGAAAGCTCACTGCTGTTCATGAGGTGGTAGATTGTAAGAGGAGAGGCTAGAGGTAGAGGACCAATTAAGAGGCAACAGGTGAGGAGTTCAAGGGCTTGGATTAGGTTATTGGCAATGGGGATGGAAAGAAGAGAAGAGAGACAGGAAGGAAGTGGAGTGAGCAGAACTAAGCCCAGAATTCACAGAACTCTGTGGGCAGCATGGGGGAGACAAGAGGGAGAAGAAGGGAGAGCAGACCTCAAGGTGAGCCTGGTGAGTGGCGTGGACCCTGGTACCACTCAGGAGGGTGCGTTCGCCCTGGAGCGGGAGAGTTGCAGGCCTGTGGGCAGCTGGAGGGTGGCCTGAGGGCAGGAGCAGTGCTGGTCTGGAGCTCTACGGGGGTGGGGGGCAGAGGTTAGAGACCCATGTGCCACACATCCCTGCTGTCTGCAACGGGGCTCACGAGGACACACTTCCTCAGTTCACGCCAGTCCCTGACTGGAGCAGGGGTGATACTGGCTGACCAGCGTGCCAAGCACCTTGGCGCTCCATCCCCACAGTCTGCAGCTCAGAAAGGCCCATGGAAGCCCCCCTCCCTGTGCCTCTGACTTGTCCACACCTGCCCAGTGCCCACTTATCTAATGGCCAGAGGAAGGGATGAAACGAGGCCTTGGTGAATCCTCACCGGAAGTTCTGCCCCCTCTGGGGCCTCTCAACACCTCCACACCAAATGAAAAGAGACCAGATAAACGGCTCTCCCAACGCAAATAGAAAGGCTATTTTTGGAACTAGAGAAAGAATAAAGTGACGGGGTATCAAGGATCAAAGGATGGACAGGCCTGGTTCCCAGCCACCCCAAGGGGACTAGGGCTGGAGAGTGGGCCAGCTGGGGCCACAGGGGCTGGCCGGCTCCATGAGGAGGGGGCCGTGCCAAAGTCCTGTGGCCCACCCTGCAGCGGATGCCTGAGAGCTCCCATCCCGGTGGGAGGCCGAGCCCGGACTGGAAAGCAACAGGTGGGGAGAAGTGCTCCAGCCTTAGGAAGCAGGCAGACCGAAGTCTCACAGCCTTTACTGTCCCCAGACTCAAGCATTCTATGACCCTCACTCCTCCAGGGGGCATGAGTAGCAGTTGCCACTTCCCACATGGAGTTGCGACCCTAGGGGTCCCGCCTCTCCAGTCCCAGCGGCCTCTGCTACCTAATAATATTGTGCAGGTGCAATTCGTCGCCGGTGTCTCTGCTGCCTGAGACCTCATGCTCGGTGCTTCTCAAACTCTAATGGGCAGCAGGACCACTTGGGGATCTGATCCATCGGGTCTGAGGCGGGGCCCGAGGGTCTGCGTTTCCCACCAGCTTCCAGGTGCAGCTGCTGCTGGTCCTGAGACCACACTTGGAGACCCAGCTGGGTGCTAAGGGTGCGGCTGAGTGCCGAAGCCCCCTGTGCAGAAACTGCGAAGGAATAGACTCCGTTTCAGTTCTTTCTGAAGTAGACCGAAGTCGAACCCCACCACTCTCCATCCTAGGTGCCACTCCTAGCCTTCCCTGCTTGACAAGCACAAACCTGCTCTAGGAGGCCAGCCTCACCATGGCCTGGGGACCCTTGTGTCCTCCCCCTCCCCCACCTATCTCTGGGGACTCTTTCTGCCTGAGGCCGCATGAGACCAGGGCTCATTCCAGGGGCCAGCCCAGCCCAGCAGGGGCCTGTAGGAGGCATCTCCCTCCTCCCACCCACAGAGGGCTGCTCCAACCCCTCCCTGGGAATCAGGAGCCTCAGTGTCTCCATCTATAATGAGGGTGACTCAAAGGCTCTCTCGGAGGTGGCTTCACACCCACCCATTCAGGCTTCTGGGACTCTGAGCAGTGGGGATGGCCCTGGGGGAGGGGTGGTGAACATGGTGGCCCTGAAGCCAAGGCAGGGCAGGCTGGCTCCATCGGGAAGCACACTCCTACAAAGCCTCTCTCTGCACTGAAGGTTCTTGGACATTTGGGGTAAGGTTGGTGCCTCCAGGGCTGTGATTCATTAATGCAGCTGACAAAGATCAGCATCTTTTGAAATTGCTGTGAGAAGCTGAGAAGATTCCCTAGTTCTGCTGTGTGTGAGTCAGGGGTGAGGAGGGGTCACAGTCTTGGCGGTTCTACCCAGAGCTGTGTGTATTGGGGAGGGGGAGGTTAGAGGTGAAGGCAGGGAGGTGTGTGGGGGAGTGGGCAGGAGCCTGGGGACTGCATTTTGGGAGTGAGGGGCTTGGTATGCAAGGCAGGGCTATTTGTCCAGGACAAAGCAGAACCTTTTCCAAGTGTTCTGGAAGGATGCACTCTGTGTGTGTGTGTGTGTGATGGAGGAAGCCAACAGCAATATTGTGACATCACTGACTAGCCTTCAGGGCCTCTATTGCTTATGTCCTCATTGAGACCTTAGTGCGGTCAGGCACTGTATTTCGAGGCCCGTTTATTTACTGCTCTTTTGTTCATTCGTGCATTTTCTGCACATGTGTGTTGGCTATCTGCTCTGTGTGAGTCCCGAGTCAGATGCTGGGGACAGGGGCAAGCCAGACATGGTACCTGGCAGGGATCTGGTGTTGTGTATGGGACAGAGGGATACTGTGTGGCCAGCCCTGAGCACACGACAGGGAGGCCGCCATGGGGGAGGGGGGAGGAGCACTGCAGAGGAGTGGGCACTTGGCAGGACCTGGAGCTGTGACAGAGAAGGGAACTGCTGGGCAAACGCAGAGGCATGACAAGGAGGGGTGTGTACACAGTGAAGACAGTGCTGTCGGGACCTGGAGAGGCCTGGAATGCCGGGCAGGGTGGGGTCTTTTGGCTGCTCTCTGAGTTCACTGCCTCCCTCCACCCCAACCCAAACATGCCTTATCCTGCTGGGGCTGAAGGGGCCCCATGGCACCAGCCCCACCCAGGGGCTCCAGCCTCCACTTTCTCTTCCTCTTTTGTCGTTTTCATAGCACTTCCCTTCTTGCTGCCATGACCACAGTCCCTGGGAAAGCTTCAATGTTCAGGGAAGAACAGTGTCCTGTGCTGCCATCCACGGGCACTGCCACGTTGGGTCCTACAGAAGGCAGTTGGGGTAAAGGTGAGAGCTGAGAGGCCTAGTCTGGTTCAATCCCATTATTTTCTGCTGTGTGACCTTTGATGATTCCCTTCCCCTCTCTGGGCCTCAGTTTCCTCCTTTGTCAAAATGTTTGTATGAGGTGTGATCAAAAAATACAGGGAACATTTAAATTTTTAAAAGTGACTTATTACAGTAAATGACACAGTGACATTAATCCCCCTTAAAATACTGCCCCCCTCACTTCGAATACTCTTATCGCATTGTTCTCGCCACTTTCCGAAGCAGTTCTGGAGTCCTCCTTTGTGAATGTCTTCAGCTGCATTGCTAATGTCCTGAATCATTTCAGGTCACATATGGCTTCCAGTACGGCCATTTCTGTCAAATAAAAACACTATGGTGTATTCTCATTCACCTTATTCACCGGATGTGGCACAGTGAGACTTCCAGCTCTTCCTCAAAGCCCAAATGACCGTGAAAGATAAACATTTTGAATTGATTCAGGACATTGAGGCAGCTTCTACATCCACCTGTGGGGAATGAAACCATGTCACAACTAATGATGTACAACTATGGAGACTGCTCTGGGCCCTCCCCCTTCTCTCTCTCTCTCTCTCTCTCTCTCTCTCTCTCTCTCTCTCTCTCTCTCTCTCTCTCTCTCCCCGCTCCACCTTCTCTCAACCAATAAAATAAATCTTAAAAAAAAAAAAACGATTATTATACTGAACTGACAGATAAACCAGAGCAAGGCAGTCACAGCCTGAAAGTGGCCCTAGAGAGACATGCAGAAGAGCGTCTCCCCAGCGGGCCGACAGGGGGACCCGCCCTCGTCTGTCGGAGTTTCAGAAACTCAGGAAACTAACAAAGTGAAGAAAATGTCCTGGCTTGAAGACTGGTCTTCAGTCTGAAGGCAGGACAGACACCCTTATGAAATTTCAGAAGGCCAGTGATAAGAAGAGTACAGGTTTCAGAGAGCAACAGCAAGCCCGCTGCAGAAATGGGAATCAGATTAGCATCAGCATGTGCGTCACTTAGAGGCCAATGGATTCAGAGGAGAACGAATGTTGAACCTTTGATCCTACAACAAAACAAGCTATGATAAATGCCTTTCCAGACAAAGATGGTTCAAGGGAGTACTCTACACAAAATGAAAAAAAGAAAAAAATCTAAAAGTGAGGAAGGTGTGATAACAGAAACATGGATCTAACCCCATGTCGTGCCCTAAAAGGAATCCTAGCTGGGGGCTCACAACCCGGAAATCCGGTGGTCCAATCTAGACCCTTCCACAAATAAATAGTATGACTAAAATCCTGGGTGGTTTTAAGGGGATGGAAAAGAAGAGCAAGTGTGTGTTTCCTTCTTGAATGAGAAAAGAGGCAGCCAGTAACACAGGAAAACTGGGCAAGAGGTCCTGGTGCCGATATACACGCAGCCAGCAGAAATGCAGCGTCTAGTGGGTCTGAGAAACTGATGGCGTGTAAGGTGAGAGACCCCCTGACCCAGGGTTTGTGCCTTTCTTCTGCAAGCAGCCTACGTGTTGTGGCCCGGGAACATGACTCCTCTAAGGGACCAACTTGGGTAATGCTTACCTAATCCTCACAGTGTAAGTCTACATTGAAACCAACCTCTACAGAAAGCCCAGAAGTCACAGTTCATTGCTGAATAGCCTGTAAATGTAACCCCGATCAACAACAGTTCATAGAATACCAGAACCTGATAGTGTGCACCTGATAAAGTGAAAGAAGTTGATTATGTCAACGAAGCCAGAACATGGGGCTGGGAGGCTGGGGGAGGAGAAATGGAGAGACAGAAAAAGTATTTTCTTCTTCTCCTTACAGAGTGGGCAGCCTGAGACACTGTGCAAATCTGATGGAAGACAACATGTTAGGGTTTAAGCAACTACTTCATGTTATAAGGATAACTAATAGACAAACTAAAAACACTCTTAAAAAACCTAGGAGAGGAGTCGAAAGCCAAGGGGCGAGAAGCATACTAAACTGATCACTTTTCATGGCCTGAAGTTAATAGGAGCTGGCCAAAGTTAACAAGCCATGAAAGAACAGTCTGAGCATATTTAGAACTGTGGTGCTAACCACCAGACAGTAAATAAAAATAGTTACACTGGTTTCCTCCGGACGGTGGGACTGCCCAGAGTCAAGAGACTGAACGTACTTCCACCATTCTCTACTCTTTGCATCTCTATTTTGCATCTACCTCAGTACTTTGAGCATGAATACAGTCATAACATATTTTAAAGCATTACAGGGGAAGAACTGAAGGAAGGGGAGAGGCCTGGGTGGGTGATCCGGTAGGTATGCAGATGTGGAGTGGGGACAGGGTTGACATTTTGAGTTTCCGTTTCGGTACTGTGGGTGTGCGTGCAGGTTCCTTAAGAGCGGGGAACCCATTGCATGATACCCAGGCCTCACAGTAGGTGCCCAGAGAATTTTCGTAAGTGGGTTAAAGAAAAAGAACTAGATAATGTCAATGCGAGCCTCTTCCCATGCCCAGAAACTGTGGCAGGATAACTGTTAGCTTATAAGTCCAGGGGAAATCTCAGACCATTCACAGTTCTTAACAACATGTTTGTAATTATGTGTTTCAATGAATCTGGCTTGGACCACTTTAGTATGTCTATGCAAGGATTAGAAAAAAAGGTTCTAGCATCTGTGAGGAAGAGTGTTGCAGAGTTTTTACTGACTGGAAAACCAGTCCTTGGGTGTTTGCATCTATTCAAGAAAACTAGGAGCATGTATTTCAAATGGGGCTGTACCAGATCACCTCACTGAAAGATAGGGAGGAGGTGGGAACTGAGGAACATGGGGAGATGGCTGCCCCCTAAGCCACCCACCCATCTGCCACCTGGAATTATGCAGACCCTGTAGTGACCACAGGAAGAGCCCATCAAAGACCACCAAACATTATAGAATAAGTAGCTGAACTCTTAGAAGGTGCCTTGGCTCTGTGGAATAAGATCATCCCCACCTCCTCGTCTATAACATTCCAAATCTTTATCAACACCTGGCCCAACCCAGATCAATTGAGTCACACCTTGGGTCATAAGCCCCAGCACACTGGTTTTTAAAAAACCGCTCTAGGTGTTTCTTCTCTAGCAGCTAAGCTTAAAAACCTCTAAGGTGCCTATTATCTCCAGCAAGCCAAGAAAACAGGATAGGACATTCATCAGTTAACTATCACACCATGTGGTTACGACAGGAGCCTGCGTCCATCCTCATGGGATACCATTTCAGGCCTCCTCCCCTCCCATTTTAATTACTTGGCTCACATCTCTTGATTCAATTGTCTTGGTGGAGAGGGAAGGTGGGGGTGGGGGTGGTGGGATGACACCTGAGTGTTTACTGCTCTGAGCATAGCTGGGTGCCTTACCAATATTATCATCTCTGCCTCCTTGAAATAATGCCCTGCGGTTGATGCTATTACCCCCAATTGAGAGAGGAATGTTGAGGACCAGAGAAGGTTAGCAACCGGTCTGAGTTCACGCAGAGAGGAAGAGGTTTCGGGCGAGCAGTGGTGGTGAGCGGGGACAAGACAGGAAGTGAGACGAGAATCCTTCACACCAGCATATACTGACAAGGCTACAGTTAAAAACTGCACAGGAACCAGGAAGGATTTTTTGAGGAGGCTGAAGCAGGAGGAGATGGCGGGAGCAGGGTGAGTAAATGTTTGCAGAGGTAGGCAAGCTGGAGCCCAAACTTCTCAATGAATTGAGCCAGAAGCCCTCCAGCTGTAATTACTGCACACATGTGTCCTTAGGCAGCTTCTGGAGCTCCAACTACCCCCATGCCCTTATCTGCATCACCCCTGAAATCCGTAGATGGGTCCACTTTGGCAGGTGAGCCCCAAAGCCTGCTAAGGAAGTCACAGGCACACAATGACCTCATTACCTCCTCTGGGTTCTCTCAGCCCCTCTGATTAACATTCAGGCAGCTTGTCACACCATTCATGGAAGGCCACTGAGGAGCTGAGATCTGATCTAGCCTGGCTGAGCAGCATTCAAATCAATTAAGAATGAGAGATAAGCCTCTTCTTTCCAATTGAAAAATGCACAGGAGCAATCCACACACGGCCTGTCAATTATCAAAGACTCTACTTTCTTTGGCTCCCCCGCCCCCCCCACCCCCACCCCGTTCAGCCACAGAGAAGCTGGCTGAACAAGAAGGTCTTGTAATGGGCCCGATGGGTGGCTCCCGGGCTGGATCTCAGCTGCCAACAAGACAGACCTACGACCTTGTGGCATTGCCGCCCAGCTGGTCTGATAGTTAACCACAGTTGGAGTCAGCAGAGGGCAGCTGGGGAGAGTGCAGAAGCCCCTGTCCTTTGAGCCGTCACCTGACAGCCGCCACCTTCTCACTCAGGCCCAGAATTTACACCTCCAAAGAACGACGTATTCAGGCTTGTGTTAGTCATCTGTGGAGAGCTGGATAGAACCAGGCTTCCCTCTCGTTCCTCTTCAGAGAACTTTTACTGCTGTGACCATTCCTGTGAAGCAGCATTACCTGATTTTCCAAAGCAAGTGTGGTGTGTGTGTGTGTATGTGTACTGGGGCCTGCACCCACAGAGAGCCAACCTGACATTAGCTAGCAGTGGGTAAACATTTGTCAAATGAATGAAAACAATGCACCTGCCATCCACTAGCTATAACCAATCAAGCAGCATCTGTTGTCAGTTTTGGTATTTCTGACTTTAACCTTGTCAGTTTAACGTCTTTGTTCTTTTATATAACTGCTGGCCAAGTCTTCAGCAGGCCTCCTGACACTGGGGAGGTGTTTGCATAGGCACACCCAGCCCTGGTACACTGTCATGCCAGGAATGGCAGGCTTTCTGAAGCAGGTGGGCTTAACCTTAGTGTGTCAGGATGAGTGGACGTGGTTAAGCCAAGCTGGAGGTGACAGCATAAAAGACCTTAATTGCCAGGCAACGGAGTCTGGACCTCCCCTGTGTGGGGGCATTTCTGTTTATACGACAGATGGCCCACCTACACCCAAATGACTATTTTACAGTCTCGCCTGAAGTCAGGGGTGGCCCTAGAGAGTACATTTAATGGGCAATGAGAAAGAGTGTCTTGATCCAGAGCCACTGGGCTTTTATTGGGTGTTCCAACTTGGAGGCTATGATTGGATTGGACTTAGAATAGAATTCTTCCCAGCAATTTATGGAAGGACATTGACTCCAGTGCATGATTGTTTCAAGTAATTGGAGCATTTTGCAATTCATGTAGTCAGCAGCTTAACCTGTAATGTGAGCTGTTAAATTACAATTGCAGAGGGTGAGGCCTCAGGAATGATCCCTCTGGACCAAGGACGTCTGCTGACCCACCCAAAAAACCGTAGGGTGCATTTTCCTGTAGGGCAGGGGTTGTCCCTGCTTCTAACAGCACAGGTGTGTGCAGAGCCGCTGGAAGGAGACTGTCCGTTAAAGGAGTTCAAGCTCTGACAATTGGCAGCTGTGTGGTTCAGCAAAAACTATCTATTGACTAAGGGTCTCAGGCCTCAGGACAATGCAGAATGTTTCAAATGCCAGGCCAGTGGAAGAAGAGAAGGGCCTTCATCACCAGCTCTAAGACTGGGGACCCAGAATGCTGGGATCTTTTTCTTTTTTTAAGATTTATTTTTATTGTTTTTGACAGAGAAAGAGAGACAGAGATAGAGAGAAGGGGGAGGGCCCAGAGCAGTCTCCATAGTTGTACATCATGAGTTTTTGACATGGTTTTGTTCCACCCAGGTGGGCAGGGGCTGTGCAGGGCAGGAACTAAGCCATGTGCCTCCCCCATGGGAGGCACGCCCCCATGAGCTCGGGGCCTAGCCGGGGGGGGCCTCCCACATGGGAAGCTCACCCCGGTGAGAACCGAACTGGGAGCACACCCCAGTTCAAGAATGCTGGGTTCTTACTCCAACTCACAGTGTGATTTTGAAACCCAGGGCCCATTGTGTATTCATTCAACAAATATTTACTGAGTGCTTTCCTTCAAGGCCTTTGGAAGGGGTGGTTCTAAAAATATTGAACCACCAGAATGGCACAGGCAAACAAGCAATCAGAAAAAGAACTGACCAATCAGAATAGACACAGTCCACAAACGACCAGCACAGGTTGATCTGCACAGGCCCTGGAGCTGGTGCTACAGCATTGAGCACAATATTCCAGGGGCCTGAGCAGGAGGGCTCTGTGAGCTCCCCGGATGAGATGCTTCTAAGCTGAGTCCTGTAGGACCAGAGGGGACAGGGATGAGGCAGGCATTTTAGACACAAGTGGGGTATAGGGTGGACATCACATAGACAAAGTCCCATACGCAAGAGAGCCCCTGGGGCCTCAGGAACCTTCCAGTAGCTAAGCGAGACTAGTGGGAAGCAGTGAGGCTGGCAGACCACAAAGCACCTTGTGTGATTTAATAATGATTTGGGATTTAATTTCTCAAGTTGATTCAGAGCAGCCGAAGGACTTTTATTCAGGGAGAAATACAATCAAACTCTCTTTCCAGTGTTTTGAGAAAGATCGATCTCTGTATTCTAATTCACAGGTGAGTATAAGGGGCCAGAGGGAAGGTGACCAGACACTGCCCACATACGAGAAGTTGAACCAGCATTTAGAAAAGAGTTGCTCTTGGCACACTTTTAAGTGCATAAGGGCATGGGTCCTAACCTTTGGCTTCGACAGGACATTTTTCAGCCTGCAGACAAGAAGTTGTGCTTCTTCTGTACATGTTATAGCCCAAACAAACGGTTTCATGAACCCTGTGGATGGCAGTGCTAAGTGGTAAGTGGGCGCTCCCTGATTACCACAGCCATTCCCATCTAAAGTACATTTCCAACTAGACCAGCCTCATCAGTGTGGGAGGGGGCTGTGTAAGTGCATGAATACAGGCAGGCAGGGGGTCTTGGGGGCCATCTTGAAGGCTATCTACCACAGCTGAAACTCCCATCTGCCCTCACTCACTGTTGAATCTTCAGTGCCTGACATCATTGTAGATATTCAAATACTAGGCTTTTTAATGAATGGAAGAGGGTTTGACTCGGTTATCCAGTTCAAACAGTAAGTTTGGATGAGTACCGAGAACCTGTCCACCCACTTAGCATTTTCAGCAAATTCTCAGGGATAATTAAGTCCCAACCTTGACCCCATGGCCCTAAAGCCTGGGTACCAATGCCCCATTCAAGGCCCGAGCCTGGCCCTTAGTCAGCTGAGGCCTCAGATGCGCAATCCCTGGGGTGCTTCCTGGGCAGCTGGTCATTCTCCAGACATTTGGATCATAGGAGCAGCAGTCGAGAGAACTGGGAACCGGTAGTCTCACCTGATTTGTGTGTTCCGTGCCAGCTGCCCTCCCGCTGGTCTAGAGTGCATTGCACACACAGCTTTGTCAGGTACGTATGTTTGGTGGTTCTGCTGGATTACAGAACTCCATCACTAAGGAGTGAAAGAAGCAGCTGCCACTCCAGCCTGCAATCTGGGTGTCTCCCTGAATGTGTCTGCCACTGAAACAGGGCTCTTCAATAATGCACATGGCCATTAGCACCGAGCTGGGGACAACTTGCTCCCGCCCAGCGATCAAAGCTGCCGCCTGGGAGCTCAGTTGGTGATCAGATTTCACGGGCTCCTTATAACCGCTGCCCCTCCATATGAGATTAGAATGGGCTGTTTCATGTCCGAGGATGAAAGCAGCAAGGATCAGGAGAAAATCCGGCTTCCCAGAAAAATCAAAACGCTTCCATCTCATTACAAATGGACGCGTGACACTACTAATAGCTCCTGTGAGAGGGAACGCTGCAGGACCAGCTGTCTACATCGGCAGCTCTCTGCTGCCATGTAAAACGCGTGGATGGAGGATCAAGGAAGCCACTCAGTTTCCTTAGGTTCAGGGCATCTCCCAGCTCCCGTCTCAGATCCTTCAGAGACTGACCGCCCTTCTGCAGCATTAGCAAAAGTTGGAGCAGTCCCCTCAGAGGTGCTAGGGTGGTTGGAGCCAGGGCCACTGAGAAGGGGGCTGCTACAGCTGGCAGCTGACATAATATCTCCTCCTTGCTGTGCCTGATCCTATGTCCAGCCTTTTGCATACAGTACTGCTAATCCTTGCAGCAGCTGGCAACGAATTATTAGCTCTTGCTGTGATGAAGAAATGGAGGATTGGAGGCTTATGTGATCTGCTCAAGGCCACCCCCCACTTAAGAAGTGCTGGCATCCAAAATGAGCTCGGTGCTCACACTCTGTACCTGTTGCCCCCGAAAGTAGCCCAAGCCAGTACAAAAGGGGGTGTTCCTGGAAGAGCAGACCTTTTCGGTCACATGTGAAAAGTGGTGCATTTAACTAACATACTGTAGTAGGAAGCCCCTGGCCTGATGTCTGGGACTACGGTCAGATGCTGGCCTTCATCCTGGCTGCCTCTTCATGTCTTCTCCAGGGAGCGCTCTCCTTTCCCGTCCATAGGAGCTGGCCTGAAGACAAAATGACTGGAAAGCTGATTTCTCATGGCTCCTGGCTCTGAGCATCCAGGCGGATCATTTGTATTCTCTGGCCTCACTTCCGTCAGCTGTGGATTGGAGGCAGTGTCGCCTTGTTGGTGGCAAGTCAGCATGAGAGAAACCCAAGGTAGTTGGATGGGAGTCTCCTGACTTGTCCTATGTTGCATGTCAGGTGCCCACCTCAGCACCCTTGCCGAGCATTTCCTTGCTCAGCAGTAGTTTTCCCTAATCTATGTCCCCAAACTATGAGAAGCTGGGGTCAAATCTCCTTCCCCCTCAAAAATGTCAACATTTCTACCAGCTTGCAGCCCAGATGGGCTGGGCCCCCCACCCACAGTCTGATTGTCTCTGGATTTGTGAGATGAGTCCACATGGTGCCGGCTTGGCCAGGACGTATGTGGGGCAGCGTGCGGGTCTCTCTGCCTCCATCTCCTCTGTCACCCCACGTCCCCAGATCTGCCTGATCATCAAGCACAAAGCAGCCCCAGCAGGACTGACAGCAGTTTTGCAGACCTGACTTTGGACAGTTGGGCAGGCTCTGGGGACAAGGACAATCA
The DNA here is from genome assembly GCA_004027555.1 of Craseonycteris thonglongyai. Lineage (NCBI taxonomy): Eukaryota > Metazoa > Chordata > Mammalia > Chiroptera > Craseonycteridae > Craseonycteris > Craseonycteris thonglongyai. The sequence goes on along the minus strand of PVKE010000150.1, from coordinate 66,358 downwards.
GCTTTGTCAGTCTCCCTGCCCCAGGGGACAAAAGGACTCCTTCCACAGCACCAATTTCAGAGGCAGGCATCTTGGACACCCTTGGAGAATGGACCTCAATGCTGGGCTTCCCTGTCTGGGCTGGAACATGTCCCTGTCACTTACAGATCCAGAGGCAAAGATGCCATTTGGGCAGAATATCCACCTGACCCTCTTTGAGAACCTTATTTAGTCTCTTGAATGAGACCACAGCTGCTCAAGGGGTGGACTGAGTCTGGTTTATGTGTATGTGCCCAGGGCCAGCGCAGCATCTGCACAGAGAAGTTGCTCAGAGTGCTGAGTCCAGAGTGGAGGGCTGATGAGCCGAGGTTGAGACCTGGGATGTGGGAAGGCATTTCAGGCAAACTGGGAGACTCAGGAAAGCTGGGTTGTAGAAGCAGATGGAAGCCTCAGTAACTGGGCTCTATCTAGGGCACTTATGAATTGGCATTCACAAGCCGCCGGCCTTGTGAGCTCCCCGCCCATCAATTCCTTTTCCAGAGTCAATCTCACTTGCTACTGAAGTCATCTTTCTGTGTTCTGTGTCACTGGCCTGCATAGGTATAGATGGGAACAAAACCAGCTCCATCTCTGTCCCAGATTTCGTTTCATTTTTAAGTTTTCATGCTGTGACTCTTGAGCAACCTCACTGTCCTTAGCAACCATATCAAAGCTTTCTAGTTGACAATTATCTGTGTTCCTTAAAATGTGGCCATAAGTATTTTTAGTAGCAACAGCCAGAAGGGCATGACAACCAAGACAAATAACTAATTGGTAATAGTATTGATTATAAGCAATCATCTATCGCAAGACCACCAGGAGGTATAGACTCTGGTGGTGGTACCACATTCTTTCACCTTCTGTCTTGGCAATCGTTAGTACCTGAGTTATACCATAAAATAGTCCTGTAACAGGGGAAAATAATACGGTAGCGGAAAATAATACACACAAAACTGCTGGGCCATCTGTCCGCTCCAGCCCAATCTTCCCATAAGTAAATCACCCCATACAAAATTCTCTTACAGTACATAGAGTTGCCCGCTTTATCTTCCAATCTGTAGATGCCTTCTCATATGGTGGCCATTACACCTTTGTCCCACCATCGACACTAGCCCCATGCCCAGGAAAGGGTATCAGTCCCACAGTCCAGCTCCTGCTACACTGTGGGAGCTCTGTGGGGTTGAAGTAAAAACAGAGCTGGGAGAGTCCACAGGCTCCTGTCCCAGCTGCAGGCAGCACAGCCTCATGTCACCCTGAACAACCTTTGACAGCATTTCCTGCGTCCAAGCCTGGCAGCGAGTCTAAATTCTTCCTGCGGAAATTAAGTAGCGGCTGGTTCAGAGATGACCCGGAGTCCTCCCGTCCTCAGCAGGGCTGGCTTCTCCACACTGGGCCGTAGAGCAGACACCTGTCACCCCAACTCATTAAGGGTCTTCAGTGCTCCCTCGCCCACCCCCTTGGCAGCACCCTATCTCAGATTGCCTCTCAGCTCTGTTTTTTGCCCTTTGATGTTCACGCTGCTGGGCCCAGAAGTCACGGTGCCTAGAAGCACCCAGGACTCACTGTCCCTAGGGTGGGTGCAGTGTCCTGGAGAATGCTGGGAGCACCATTTCCACTCGGCTCTGCTCTCACCTCCTAGCTGGCCGCTCTGGCCCTCAGACCCCCTCTGTGTACCCAGCTCAGAAGTTTTCACTTCTTTTCTTTTTTAAATTAGACTTCAAATTTTGAGATCATTATGGATTCACATGCAGTTATAAGAAATAATACAGAGGGAGCCTGTGCCCATTTGACCCTGTTTCTCTCAATGGTAACATCTTGCAAAACTACAGTGCAATGTGGCAACCAGGGTACTGAGATACTGACATTGATGCAGTCAAGATACAGACCGTTTCCGTCACAAGCGTGCCTCCTCTTGCCCTTTTATAGCCATAACCCTTTCCCTCGCGCCCCACCCCCTCCTTAACCCCTGGCCACCACTAATCCGGTTCAGAGGAGCTCTAAGCTCCTCTCTGCTCAGGGCCCTGGCTCCTCTACTCCACTCTGGCCCCTGTCAGGTCCTGTCGCCCGAGGTGGGCGCCCACAGCTCTTCGCATCCTACCACCTCAGCCCTCTCTCGCTCACGCCTGCAGAGCTGGGCTTGGCGTGTGTCCTATGGAAGCTGTCCTGGCCCAAGACAGCACCCCTGGCTTCTCCTTCCAGGCCATCACTAACTCCCTGGGGAAACAGCAAGTGTGGCCTCTCGCTGGGCCTCAGTTTCCTCACTCGGGGGAGTTATAGATGTGTCCTATAGAGCACCGTGACCGCCCGTGCAACAGCCGTTATGAAATTCCCCAGGCTGCACTCCAATTTCTAAACGAGGAAGCAGAGACCGCACATGCCACAGCGCTCTGCCAGTCTGAGGACGTGTGAGAGTCATCCTGTAAGAATTCTCTCCCTCGGTTCTCCCCACCTCTGTCCACCTCCACCCACTGAGCAGCCTGTGACAACTGGGCGTGTCAGGACACAAACCTTCCCTGGCCAGCGGCTATCTCGATCAAGATCACACAGTTGTTAGCTCAAGCATGCTCTCGTTTGGTCTTCTGCTTCCCAAGCTACTTGTGGATTGAAATAAAAGTGCCGGCTCTGTTATCAGCCATAGCAAAAGGCTGCTTTCCCTAGGAGCTTGGGGCCCTGGGCCACTTTGAGGTGGGGAGGGCCTTGATTGAGCAATGACGGAGGAGAAAAGTGTGGACAGATGTCCTTTTACTGAATGCAGATTATTCCTCCTGATGGGCATATTGGCCAGAGGTTGTCTCTAGCCATGACACAGGAAGGAATCTTTTGTCATGGGGAAGTCTAGAGTGACAGTGACTTCAGGGCTTCAGGTTGGTAGCCCAGTGCCAACCCCCTGTGACACTCTGTGTGAACTGGGATCAGTCCCCCCAAGGAGAGGGGCTGGAGCACAGAACCTTCAGCGTCTGGACTGACGGTCACTGTGTTCACTGACACACAGGCAGTCCTGGTCACCTGCCCCAATGAGGGGGCCCAGGGCTCTGATAGAGCGATGGCGTTTGTCTCTCCCTAGGGTAGTTAGTGTTCTAGGGCAATCGTACTGGTTGCTTGCGTTCTTGTTAACGAAGAATCTACTTAACATTTATTCGGCCTCTGCCAATCCCCATGGCTGCCAGTTCACTGAGAGTCTACCGTACTTGAAAGGGCCGGGAAGCAGACGGCACAGGTGTGCTTATCAACAAAGGGCTTGAGCCACAAAGGCAGCTGGGTGGCAGGGAGGCTGGCCTGGGTCACTGCAATGCCAGACACAGATCCTGCGACCTGTCCCTCCAGCCTGCCACCTCAGGCCCGCCCACAGGCTGCTCTTAGCAGGAGGCAGGAGAGACCCTCCCACCTCCTTATCTTCTACTGGAGTCCCATTTCCAAGCACGAGCCAATCAACGGCTTTCTGAGATTTCTAAGAATAAATGTGGACGGGGTGCTCATTGCTTTCTAGGTCACTCGATGTTTTGTGGAAACACATTGGTCTTTCTTGCGTAATCATAGCCAGTACCCACAGCTTGAAATCACAGAATGTTCTGAGCTCACGTGCTTCTCTGGCCTAGGAGAGTGGGGCTCCGAGTAGAGGCTGTACCCAGAGCAATGAGACAGACCTGGGCCTGGACTCCAGTGGGCACCTCCAGATGTGGCTCATCTGTGCCCAAGATGCCCACGGAAGCTTGTCCCCAGCCCTGAGCTCAGAGCGCAATGTGGGAAGGACCAGAGAGGACAGGAGGCTAGCTGGGCTTTCTGGAGCTCATTTGGCTGCCTGGAGCAGGCTCCCCGCCAAGGAGACCATTCCTGGGACTGTGGGTGTGGTGCTGACTGAGGAAAGGTCGCAGAGGCAGGAGCAACCCCAGGGCCATGCACAGAGAGCCTCTCCCAGGGGGGTGGGAGGTGGAGCGGTGGAGACAAGGCCTGGTAGGGTGGCCAAATAGGAGGGACACAGAGGAAGTATCTGCATCCAGGGCCTCTTCTGGGATGTGTGTGCTCTCTCCCAGGGCAAAGTAGTGACCAAGGAAACCATGGAGTGGGAGGCCTGGGTGAGGGGCAGGTGTCCCAAGGAGGCCTGGCTCCACGTTAGGTCCTGTAAGAACTGCGGGGTTGTGGCCTCCCCAGTCTCAAACCGTCCCCACGACCACATGACTTTCTATGACTCCTCCCCTAGCCCTGTTCCTCTGTCCATAGGAACTCTGACCTTACAAACATGCCCTTCCTCCTTCCAGAGAATGACGCCAGCAAGTGTCATCTGATGCTCCTAGGAGCTGCGAATGTCCCTCAGCCTGGACGTTGCCCCCGGCCTGGAGAGCTGGATGGGCCCCACCCTCTCTCCTGCCCTGGAACAGGGAAGCCATGATCTGGAGCCCAACGGACACATGAGTTTGATCCTGGTCCTGACACATGTAGGTGGGCAGTTCCTCAACCTCTCTCAGCCTTAATCTCCTGATCTGCAGGATGGGGATAACCATGCTTCTGCAGTTTTTAGGGAGATCAAGGAAAACCACCTGTAAAGTATCTGGCATTGTACCCGGCTTGTAGGAGATACTCCCAAAATGTTCGTTTCCAGTTTTTCCTTTCCCTGTCCTAATCCTTTCTCTTCCAATATGTGACTGGGGACAGGAACCCTGCTCTATGGACCTCTGCCTGCAGCCTGACCTCAGAGTACGTGGCCGGTCTTGGCTGCGTGACCACGTTGTACTGGGAACGCCCAACTCAGGACACGGTCGTGCCCATGCCCACATTCACAGTGTTGGTAAAGAGAAGCTGGGTGGAGCCATTGTAGAGACAAGAGAGCCAGAGGGGAAAGGGACCTGGGGCTGACTGTCCCCTAATCCCAGCCCCTGGGGAGTGGCCACCTCTACCTTCTGCTTCCGGCTGTGGGCCTGGCTCAGGGGCAGCAGCGGGACCGCATAGCTTGCCCAGTGCAGGCTGGTCTGTGCCCTGGGGAAGCTCCAGATTTGAGGACAGAGACTTCTATTGCTTCCTGCCTCTGCTCAAGTTTGAGAGGATGCGTTAGATGGAGCCCCCCCCCCCAAACTCTGAGCCACCAGCCTAGAGGAGAGGCTCCTCTCTGCTCCCCCTATGGGGCCTGAGATCACGTCCCAGGTGGCATTTCAGAGCTCCTGCCACAGGCCGAGGCACGGACTCAGATGGACAGACACTAGGTCTGGAGGGCAGGCCAGTCTTGATGACTTCAGGGCATGGCTGAAGCCAGGGCTTGAGAGCATCTTCTGACAGAGCCCCACAGATCATCACATCTTCACTAGATCTTCCTTGTGCCGGTCCCTGAGCTGGGCTCTGGGGAGAGACAGAACGGAGATCTGAGAGGCCCGCAGGAGGGGAAGGCCAAATGAGTCGGTCACTCCAGAGAGGCCCGTCACAAATGCCATGAGGGATGTGGGAAGATGCAGCTCAAAGTGGGCCTTGAAAAACTGAATTCAGTAGTGTGAAGACAACGAACACACACACAGAAACAAGTAGACCACATGAACATTGGCCCCGTGGGTGGCACATTGGGGCCGATACATCTAGTCAGCTGGTGAGTGTGGTGGGGAAGCTGGGCAGTGAAAGGAGGTTGGACGTCTGCTAGAAAAGAGTTGGTGCCGGGTAAGAGCTGGAATTTAGTTTCTAAGCACAGAGAGCCAACTCTGATTGGAGAATGATGTGAGCAGAACTGCCTCCAGGAAGAGGCCCCATGTGGGGGTCTGGATGGGGCCCGGCAGCACCAGGGCCGGGTCTCCAACCTTTAGTCTTTGGTACGTGACCAGATGAGGGATGCAACCAGATCAACATCCTTGGCTGCCCGCTAGACCCACAAAAACTCATCGTCCACACAGGTTCCCAAGGCCAACTCCACATTGACCATGGAAGGTCCTGCTTCCAGCCCAGAGAGGGTGCAAAGCCCCCCTCTGAGACCAGAGAATACGAGCAAAGTAGCAAAGCTCACAGACTCGCATCTGCCTGGACTCAGGCACTGAGAGTACACCCACCTCTTGTGACCTCTCCTTCCATGTCCACAGAGTTGGTGTCAATCCTGGGCAGCTGAGAGCCAGCCACCCAGGCCTCTCCTGGGCAGAGCTGGAGGCCACACCCGGGGCCCAGCTCTCCTAACCCCATTTTTTTGTTTTTTAACTATATTTTGAAATAATTTTAGAATTACACACGAGTTGCAAGGATGGGACAGAGAGTTCCCATACGCCCACCACCCAGCTTTTTCTCATGTTAACATTTTACATAACCGTGGAGCATGTATTTGTCACGACTAAGAAGTTAACATTGGGACACTATTATTAACTAAACTGAAGCTTTATTCGAATGTCACCAGTTTTTCCTTAATAGACAGTAACTCCGTTTTCCTGTTCCAGGATCTAATCCAGGTTACCATGGTGCATTGGGTTGCCATGATTCCTTAGTCTCTCCCCTCTGTGACAATTTCTCAGTTTTTCCTTGTTTTTCATGACCTTGACAATTTTATTTTTCTCTTAATGTGGTAAAATATACACACATATAACATACCATTTGCCATTTTAACCATAAGTGTACAGTTCAGATGAGTAAATTAATCATCAACATCATAGATTTCCAAAACATGTTCATCGCCCCAAACAGACACTTGGTAACCATGAAGCAATAACTCCCCAGCCCCCTCTCCAAGCCCCTCTTAAGAGGCTCAGAGGGGCCCCCATCCCAGCCTCATGCCCAGGTAAGACACCTTGTTGTTCCTGACCAGAATCAGTCCCAGAGCCCAGAGGTGTATGAAGTCGCTCTGTTGTCACGCCAGCAGTGGGCACCCATCCCTGATCCTTAGCAAACTGTGCACTTGCTAAGGCTGGAGAGGAGTCCAATACCTGCCCCCTCCGCCCCGCCCCTTTTTTTCTGGAACCGGTCCTGCCTTGGCTTCCTCCCAAAGACTCAGATACCTGGGACACCTCCTTCCACAAGTCTGCTGAGAGCCCTTGGCCGAGGCCCAAGGAGCATGCTCCCACACTCCTCTTCGGGGGGGCTGATGTGGGGTTCTCCCAGCAGAGCACCCCACACAGAGATTCCCATTGCCCAACAGCTCCAGCCCTGTGCCCACCACTGTGGCTCCGAGGAGGGGGGCACGGCTACTTCAGTCCCACCTTGGGGTGCCCTCCCCAGCAGGCTGGCTCCCGGTATGACTCCACATAGGATGCTCTAAAGGCCAGATGTAGGTGCCAAGGGCCCGGTGCTATGCTGACCACCTTCTAGAGTCCCCTTCTAACATGCCTGGGACAGCACTGTGCCCCAGATTCAGGTGTCAGAACCTGGCTGCCCTTGGCCAGACTGCTGTCACTGGGCTCCAGCCACCTGTGCAGACACCAGAGCCATCTGACCTGACATGCTCGCTGCACGCCACACCTGCTGCCAGGCCATCGAGGCCAGGCTCCACCTGCCCCCTGGTTTTCTCCCTGCTGCCTGCTCCTCCCCACCCACCTGTGTCTGGTTCTAGGTGAGGGCTCCTGGAGTCAGCCCGCTCGTGCGTCTATGCCTGGCTGTCAGGATGGAGCAGCCACTGCATCCTGAACAGCTCGATCAGGGCAGAGCTGGACTGGGGCCCATGGCTGATGGCTGGAGCGGGGGACATGCTACCTGCTCAGCAAGGGGAGGGCCTCCCGCCACCTGCCACCCGCCGGGGCTCTCCTTCTGGACTCTATGTCCTGCATGCAATGCTGTTTCTTACCACTGAGAGGCATCACTGGGGGATTAGCCCCTCGGCACCCTTGTCAATCACCGTGGGGCCAGCACACGTCCCATCATGCACTCAACACTGTTCACTGAGGCTTGCTTTGGCCAGACCCCAAGATAGACAATGGGGACACTGAGCCAGGAAGGCTGGGCTGGCCCTGGGGCTGCTTGCTGCCTCTAACGTTAAAGTCCCCGTTCTCAGAGAGATCGCAGGCAGCCCCAGCTTTCAGACCACAGTACCTGGCCAGAGCCTCACCCTGAGACAGGTGGCTTGGTGGCTCAGGCCACAAGCTTTGGAATCACCCTCTACTTACTTGCTGTGTGACCTGGGGCAAGTGACCTCACTACTCTGACACCCAGTTTCCTCATTTGCAAAACAGAGATCAATATTCCCATCAGTGTGGGCGTCAAGTGGGCTTAGGTGGCAGAAGAGGCTTCCTACCTTTCCTCTTGCAGAAAGATCCTGCTATAACTCCTTAAAGCATAAAGAGCAGAAGCCCAGCGTCCCTACCAGTATATGTAAAGCCTGTTTCTATCAGAACTCAATTCAGCTTTCCCAGTACAGTGACTAACTGAGCCCCGTTTGCCCAGGACTTTCCTGATTTTAGCACAGAAAGTCCTACATCCTTAAAGTTGGCTCAGTCCTAGAAACCAAGACCGCAGGTCACCCTGTTTCCCAGCTTCTCACCCCATTGCAAGAGCCCAGATTGTTCGCACACCCCCAGCATGGCGGTCCCTTCCGAGCTCCGGCCTTCGCGAGCGTTGTTCCCACCCTCTGGAATGCAGGAGTGGAACTACTGTCCCAAGCCAGAAGGAGCAGCCATAGCCACGCAGCCAGCAGGACGCGGTGGAGAAGGCCCCACCCTGGGTAGGAGGACAATTCAAGGCAGGGCAGGGCAGAGGTGGGTGACTCAGCTTTCACAACACACCTCAGTGCCAAGGGGGCAAACAATGGAGGGTTCTGGCAGCCTGCAGAGAACAGGGTGCAGTCACCTGAGCATGGGCATCCTCTTCGGTGAAGCTTGAATTGAAAGGTCTGCAGGGCCAGGGTGAGCACAACTCCCCGAGTGTGCAAAACGTCAGAGTCAGTACCTGCCCCAGAGGGTGATGGAGGCACAGAGAGGGGCCTATCAATGGCTGCCGCTATGCTCGTTTCTGATTCTGTGCCAGTCACTGTATACTGTACTTGCATTATTCATTCAACAAACACTCATCAGAGGCCAACTGGGCACAGGAACATGGCAACGAACACTGTCAACGCAACCCCTCTGTCTTCTCAGTTATCTCAACCACACCCACCCCCAGTCACTTGGGCCAGTGCTACCGTCCCCAGTGTGCAAATGAAGAAACTGAAGCTCAGAGAGATGAGTGGGCCCAAGGATAGGGTGACCAGACGTCCTGCTTTTGGCGGGACAGTCCCGATTTGTAACAATTTGTCCCTCGTCCTGCAGCGTTTTAAAAAAGTCCCGATTTTTGGAAAGAATGCATGACAAGCTAGGGAACGGCGGGAGATAGACCAAATTTTTAATCAAGAACCCCCCCCCTCCCTGGTCAATGGTGTCCCGCTTTACCAATGTTAAAATCTGGTCTCCTTACAAGGACGCACATGGAGGAGAGATTTCCCCCAACTCCTACCGTCCAGGGCCTATCAACCCCCAATGTCCAAGGCTCCAGGGAACCCTCCCCTGAAACTCTGAGGACGTCAAGGCCCAGTGTGGGCTGTTCCCATGCAGTTTGTGGGGAGGTGTGAATTGCAGCAAGACCATGACATTGAGACAGTTGTCCCCCAATTCCAGGACCTAACCCAGACTCCCAGCCCAGCTGCTCTAGGAAAACACTGCTACTGTTTTATGTGGGAGTCGGGGGGCTCTATTGGAAGACCCATTTTATACATGAGTAAACTGAGGCCAGAAAACGAGGCCATTAGCTCAATAGCATCAAAGCAGGCAGAGCTGCGGCCAGTGTTATGGGCGCCTGCTCCCAGCCCAGTGCTCACTTCAGGACACCAGGAACCAGCCAGGAGGGTCTGTGCCGCATGCCCCTCTTGTCCCAGCCCCGCCCCCCCCACCAAGACTCTGCAGGTCTGAACTGCTCAAGTTCCCTGCCCAGGTTACTGTCACCTCCTCCACAAAGGGAGTGACCCCAACGAGGACGGTCCAGGGTCAGGGCCGAGGCAGAGGCTGGGGCTCCGGCTCTTTGAGGCTCTCAGATGCCCCCTCCGGTGCGCACAGGAGGTCACTTCCCAGAGCACACAGCCTGTGGTGCACCTGCTCCCACCTCAACAGCCCCAGAGAAAGACATCCCCCACCCCATTGTCATTCCCAGCACTCAGAAACAAAGGGGGGGGGAAACCTTCCAATTGGCATCCATTCTGAAAACAGTTCTAATTTCTGCTCTCTTCCTGTTCAGCATAAACAGCAACATAAAATTTGAGCAGAAGGATGGGAGAGATTTCCACATGGGCCCTCACTCGGTGAGATAAGAAATAATTAATTGCCTGGGTACGGTGAAGGGATTGCCCCAGGGCAGGCACTGCCTGCTTTCTCTCGGAAACATGGCCCCTGGAGATGCCCTCAGAGCCCCTGTGTCTATTGTGGGCACGTCCTCACAACAATCAGGCCCCGGCTGTCCTCACTGCCTGGCGGGTTCTAGTGGAGTAGAGGGCGGCAGCTGGTGGGCAGTGGAGCCTCCCCGGGTTCCCACAGGATGGTCAGGAGGATTAAGTCAACCCCTTAGAATGCATCTGCGACGCAGCAGCGCCCATGAGGCAGGACGTACCAGTATCACCATGTGGGCTCAGGGCCCGGCCAGGTCCCCGTCCCGTGTGGCCTGTACCCAGCACTCAACCACAGCTAGGTTTCCTTATAGCTGGGAGATGAGCCTGACAGGTTCAAGGGAGCCACCTCACACGTGAAGTCCTCGGAACCGTGCCTGCTACCGAATAAGCCCTCAGACACGTTAACTATTATTGTTATCAGTGATCGAGGGAAGTGGGATATAAAGTAATACCAAGAGGAAAAAGGGTCAGGATGCAAACCGGCCTGGGCTTTGCGTCCCAGGCTGTGATAGTAGCAGCCTTCTCAGGCTGAGGGGAGGCTGGGCAGGGGGTGGGCGTGCAGGGCCCCCTCGAAGGCTTGGAGCCTCTGTCCTCACAAGGCACACCTCCCTGCACACTCTCCTTGCTATCCATCCCAAACTCCACATCACCATAAGGCGTGGGGAAAGTTCCTCTCTATAAAAGATTTCGCACAAAAATCCCAGAGGCCTGAACATGGATCCCAAAGCTCCTTCTCCACGCTCCCCGGGAGGACAGGACTTGTGGTTTTCTGCCTCAATTTCTCAGAGCTCCTGGGGAGCAGCCACATGAGCCCCAGAGCAATTAATTCTCCACATTGTCAGGTGCATAGGCTAATTCCAACCTTCTAGGTCTGGGCTTTGATGAGGATCAGAAGTCAGGTTCCCAGGGAAGCCGGAATGGCTCAGAGGGTTAAGCGCTCGCTTTGCAGCCCAGGGGACAGAGGATCAAATCCTGGCCCCGGCCCAGGTGGACCCACATGCTGAACTGGGGTGTGCCTCCCAGTTCAGTTCTTGCCAGGGCCTATGTGGGAGGCTCCCAGCCCAGTTCCTGCCCTGTGCAGCCCTGTGCCCACCTGTGGAGTGAAACCATATGGAAAACTAATGCTGTCAACTATGGAGATTGCTCCGGGCCCTCCCCCTTCTCTCTGTCTCTGTCTCTCTCTCTGTCAAAAAACAATAAAAGGGGAAGCCGGGATGGCTCAGTGGGTTAAGTGCTCGCTTTGAAGCCCCAAGGACCGAGGATTGAATCCTGGCTCCAGCCCAGGCGGACCCACATGCTGAGCTGGGGTGTGCTTCCTGAATACGGTGAGGCCCCCCAGTTCAGTTAAAAAAAAAAAAAAAGGAATACACTGTCTATATTTGGGGAAGCCGGGATGGCTCAGTGGGTTAAGCGCTCACTTTGCAGTGCCGGGGACCAGGGATCGAATCCCGACCCGTGAGGACCCATGTGCTAAACTGGGAAGTGCCCCCAGTTCAGTTCTCTCTCTGTCTCTGTATCTCTCTCTCTGTATCTCTCTCTCTCTCTCTCTCTCTCTCTCTGCCAAAAACAATAAAAAATTAATTAATTAATTAATTAAAAAAAAAACAAAAAAACAATAAAAATAAATCTTTAAAAAAGAAGTCTGGCTCCCGTATTTTGGTTCTTATTTACTGTAAAGTTTTTAAATCAATGACAACATACACTCATGTACAACTTTAAGATCTGCCCCCAGTTGGATGTGCAACCTTGAAGAAACCCTGTGCTCCTTGAAGGATGTTGTTAAGGATTTGACGTTTAGTGGAGGTTTTTATGAGCATACTTCTTAGTCATCCTTCAAAGCAACCGCATGAAATGGGTTAGGGTCTTATTCTCTTTTAGCTGACAGAAGGGTTGAGTCACCCACAGATGCTAATATGGTTGGAATGTGTGGAGAGGGAATATATATACACACACATACGTATATATCAGTCAAGCTGCCCTTATCTCCAATCAAAAGGGGAAAGGGAGTATTTTCAGAATAAGAGCTAACTTTTTCAAAAACTTACTGTGTGCTGGAGTCTGTTCCAGTCATTTTATAAACCAACCTCATGTGATTCTCAAGGCAACGATAGGAGGTTGATATAATAATTGATTTTTACCAAAAGAGGAAACTGAGGCTCACAAAGGCTACATGACTGGCCCAAGGTCACACAACAGCAGGCAACAGAGAACAGAGTTGGGTTTTCCTGGCTCTGAAGACCGTGCGTTTTCAGTTGCATGGTCCTGCCTTATCGTGAAATGGAATCTATATAAACCCCTACACTCTGTGGAGCAAATAACGTGACTGTTAGGGTATGGGCTTGAGGGACAGTGTGAAGTCCTCAGTGACAAGGGTCAGCCCTAAGAGTCTCCCATAATACGTCTACCTCCAAGCAAAGAGAAAGGACTCTGAACCCAGGCAGATCTGAACCCAAATTCCAGGTTCTGCCACTTACTAGCTGGGTCCCCTCACCGGGCTCCCTGGACCCTTGTTCTGGCTCGCGTTCCTGGCAGAGCATTCGGATAGTCAGTTGGGCCTTGTGTTCAGATCTGCTGGGTGACCCAGTGCCCAGATGTGCCCTGCGGAGCTCTTACCACCCTTGTTAGCTCACCAGAGCCCTGCGGTGAGTTTTGAACTGAGGTGTGAATCACCTCAGATTACTAAAGGCAGCCAAAGCCAAAAGATCAGAAAACCTTCATTTAAACAAACTAAAGCCCCTGTGCCAGCAGGTGTCTAAGGGACACATCTGCTAAGAGCCTCACACCTGTCCAGCGCTCAACCCGGGCCCCCACCCTCACCGGGCAGAGTGTGCTGGAGCTGGCACCTCAGACGGTCGGGCCACACGGGAGCACAGAATGCTCGCCGTGTCCTCGGGCCCCCTGACCCGTGTTCTACGTGGAGAACATTTGTTTTGTCCTGTGGAAAGTCCCCAAGTGGACGGACTAACAATGGATGGCAGCCAGAGCTGTCTGCCAAATCTGGCCACGTCTCCTATATTTCCGTTCCCGTGATCCATCCTTTGCCCTTCCAGATCAGAAAGTGACCTCCAGGGGTGCCTGGCGATGCGATTGTCCTCCCCACTGCTGTCCATTGTCAACTCCTGGAGCCCTCCCAACCTCTGCTGCCCTTCCTGTCCCTCTGTGAGCCTCCCTGGGGACCCATTTAAACTGGAGACAATTGCCTTGGATAAAGAACCACTGGCCTCCTCCCTGTGTGGCTAAAATTAACAGAAACTGAACGGGGGTCACTGACCCCGGCTCTCCCCTGGCCCTTCCGCCCGGGGCCATTTGGTCCTCCCTCTGTGAGATGTGACAGCCCCTCACCTGGGGCCAACATGCCAGGCCTGGCTCCTGCTGAAGAGCTTGTCCTGACTTCAGCAGGTGCCCCGAGAGCTTGGGGTCCCCGGGGACCAGGGGTGCTAGCATGTCTCTCGGGAGGAGTGGAAGCTCAGACCCCTTGACTGTGGCCACCACTGCCATTGCCGGGCCCGTGGCCTTGGCCACCATGAGACTACTCCCAGGAGACACACAGCGGGTCTCCTTGCTACCCCCTCCCACTCCTAAAGGCTGGTCCCCCACCATCCCCACACTGGCCGTGGGGTGGGCTCTACCACGGCTCACCTGCCTCGCCTGGCCTCCCCCCTGCAGGATAGGAATAGTATCCCATTCAGGGTGGGACTCTGCCTCTGGGGAAGCAGCCCCCACAAGCACAGGACACCACTGGCCCAGACGAAAGAACGGGTGGCAGCAAAATAAAGGCAGGATTCATTCCTCCCTCTTAGAAGTCTTTGAAACCGGATCCCCCTCCCCCTACAAAAGACCCAACTTTGATCTTTCAAGCCCGTCACTCCTATTCCCCACGCTGCCTCGGGAGGCGCCTGCCAGCTTTCACAGGGGGGCGCAGGTGCCACTCCCAGTACTGGGCTTGGTTCTGGACTCCAGGGCGGAAGACATGGGCCTGGGCCTCTGTCCCGGGTGCGAGAAAATCAAATCGGTCCCAGGGGTCCCCGGTGCTGCTACTCCCCAGGGACGGCAGGTTCTGGCTCCCCGGGGCCCAAGGGGTGGAGGCAGGGACAGACCTTGATGGGGTTCTGGCCGGGTCTCCCGAAAGCTCATCAAGGAACACATGTATCATTTGGAAAGGAAGTTGGTGGGAAGGGCAGGCAGCGGAAAGGGCAGGAGTGTCTCTCCTAGTGAACCGGGGAAATGTTCTGGCAGCAGGAAAAGGGGAAGAAAGCAGGAGAGTGAGTGGACATCGTGGCAGGAAGGTGGGACTAGGAGGGAGGGCAGAAGTGGTGACTCAGAGGAACAAAGCCTTGCACCCACCGAGGGTCCCGAGCTGTGTCCTGTGGTCCCTGTGGATCTCTGAGATGCCAGGCCCAGACAGAGAAAGGGGGAGCCTGTCCCCCAACTTTCAGCAGAAGCTCTCTTTACTGACAGCACTGTACCCGAGGAACTGGCACCAGCCCTGGTCTCTGGACTGACAGATGGTAGCACGCATGTGGGCTAGAGGCTAACGTGGGTCCCCTCCAGGGAACTCAGAAGGTGAGGCTGAGGGAAGAAAAGCAGAACAAGTTCTGCGGCCACCTCATGTCCAGAGCCACTCTTCTCCTTCTACTCTCTTCCTCTTCACTTTCTGTCCTGTCCAATCCCAACTCAATGGCCCAAGACTAGGAACAACTCCCAGAGGGCCTGCTCACGTCTGAGATTATCCTGGGGACCCTTTGTCAACAAAAGGGTTTCAGGCAGGGCCCCTTCTCTGCTGTGTCTGCTTCAATGGCTCATTCTGCAAGATGCTGCCAGAGACACAGGCCCCATGGGGCTTCCCCCCTGGGGTAAGTCATTCTTTGTCATCGGACATAGTCATTTGTGGGCTGAGAAACATTTTAAGTTTCAGGAGAAAGGGGACCATTGTAGATGGACTCCCAGGTGGAAGATTTGAGACTTAAATTGCTCTCCAAAGCTCATTTTCCCCTTAAATTATTTTAAGAGCTCCCACACACCCCAGGATCACGTCCGACCTTCTCCACACTCACAAGACCCTGCACGGTCTGCCCTTTGCCTCTCCAGCCAGCTCCTGGCACTCCCTGTGACCCAGGAGTATGACACGAATTGCCAGAACCAAAGCAGACCACACTTGTGGGCTCCTACACACCCGTGCACAGAACAGCCTTCTCATCCTTCTGGAAAACTTTGCATCCTCAAACACACCTCAGACTTGAGCTCTTCAGCAGGGTAGCAGAGGACAGTGGATGGATGTGAAGAACGGAGTGCCCCTCTTAGAGCTACGCATCTTCCATCCTACGAAGTCACCAAAGGGAGTGAGGGAGATAAATAGACCTAAGTGTGTCTAAGTTTCCAGATCGAAGGTAAGTGTTCCAAAAGGGCACATATTCTAACTATACTCCCAAGTGCTGCCCACAGCACACCTGATAAAATACCCGAACAAGATAAGCCTCCAAGCTGTGTCGATGTTTCTGGAACGCAGCCTTGCAGGGAGGCGGGAATGATCCGAACGAGCCCCTATCTGCCTTCTGAAGACCGCACAACAGAAGCTGGGGCAGTAGAGTGCAGGCTTTTCTTGCCACTTGATAGGCTAATTGCTTAATTGAATTAGTGCAAATTCCCGATGTCTCTGAGAGTTGAGTTGTCTACAGAATAGATTGGCTTGGCTGGTCAGAAAGGCAGAGGCAGGGGCGCTGCAGTGAAGAACTCACAGGACCTCTGCCTGGGAGGCTGGAGGCCTGTGCTCAGGTTGTACCTGTGTGTGCCCTTGGCTGGCAGGATGCAGTTGGTGCCTGGTGAGGCCCTTGCCTGTGCCCAGCTGGTCCCAGCTACTCACACCTGTTACCTGGCAAAGGTGAGCAAGGAGCTCAGAGGCAGGATGGAGGGGGGCGAGGGGGTAACAGGGAGGGGCTCCTGTTCAGCCCACAGGAGCCCAGTGCCCAGGGTGGCAGGAGCCGCGATGCCCATTTCACCCCTGTTCAGCCTCGAGCCCCACCTGGCCAGCAAAGCTTCTCTTTATAAGGACAAGAAGGGACACAGGACAAAGTACCTCAAGTGCAAATATGTATATAAGATACATTCTCTAAATTTCTGCAGGGAGCATGGTGCCTGGTCCTGGCTCTATCAGCAACACGAAATCGCTTTTCTGTTCATGGCATCGTGCAAAGATCGGCTGGTCTGCGCTTTGATCAGACCATCCTGACATGGGCTTTGGGCATGCGTTCAGGTGAAGAAGAAAATATCCCTGGAGGTGGATTTGCACTGCTACATGTTAACCAATTCCTGTGTCCTGGGCACACAGTGGGTCCACATTTCCTACCCTATCTTGCAGTGAGGTGGGACTCATGCTGATCAATGAAATAACATGTTTACCGCTGAAATGTGGGGGTGCGTGGACCGATAATAAGCCTGGCCTGAGTTAATAATGGTGACACTGGATTTAATCTGCTTTGTCAGGTGGCAGTGTGGGGTGGAGGCTTTGGAATGAGGTACAGCTGGGTTCATGTCTTCATTCTACTACTTGCTAGCTGTGCGTCTTCAGTCAAGTTACCTAACCTCTCTGAACCCATTTGTGAAAAAAGAATACGGTAATCTACCTACTCGTAAAGTCATTGTAGGAACTGTTAGGTAATGCATTTTAAAATGCTTAGCATGGTGCCTGACACACAGATAATCACATGAATAATAACTGCTGTTCTTTCATTGAATTGAAAATTGTTTCAAAGATGAATTATTTTAAAACTTCTATTTAAAACTATGATTTACTTCATAAATAGCATAAAGGGAAATTGAGACCAAAGAAAGGAAAGCGGTCCCTCAGCCCCCAGGAAATCCTGGACTCAGTTTACCAGGCTGGAAGTTCAAAATAAATAAATTCAGAAACAGCTTGTTCTGAGCTGTCCAGAGAGGCAGGGCGGGGGGCCTGGTTTTTAGCTGGATTGAGGACAGCCCGACCTTGGGTAGCACCACATCGTGGGGGACGGAGGGGCCGGCAGAGGTTGCGGCCAGTTGCCAAGCCTCATCCAAATACAGGAGGGTCCACTCTCTGGATGGAGTCCTCCCAGACTTGACTTCAGAACGGGTCTGGCAGGACACCAGCTCTCTGTAGACACGTGACCCGGCTATCACTAGGCGTCAGTTTAGCCCTTCTGATAGTCAGGAAGCCATATCTCATTGCGGTGTTATTTTGCATCTCCCGGATGGCTGATGACGAGGGACATCTTTTCTTGGGCTTATTTCTCACCTCTGTACCTTCTTCTCTTCATGTCTCTTCATGTCTTTTACCAACTTTCTAATTGGATTGCTTGTTTGTCTAGGGTTTTATGGGGTGTTTTTTTACTGTTGAATTTTAAGAGTTCTTTATGCAGTCTAATTATTAGTCTTTTGTTGAATATGTATGTTTCTCCCAGCTTGTAGTTTGTGTTTTTATCTTCTTAATAGGGTCTTTTATAGAACAAAACTTTTTAATTTTCACAAGGTCCATTTTATACTCTTTTCTTTTAAGGATCATGCTTTTGATTTGAAGTCTAAAATCTCTTTGCCTAGCCCTAGATCACAAAGACTTGTCAGGGGTGTCCAACCTTTTGGCTTTCCTGGACCACATTGGAAGAAAAAGAATTGTGTTGAGTCATACATAAAATACAACTAACACAAACGATAGCTGATGAGCTAGAAAGAAAAGTCGCAAAAAAATCTCGTAATGTTTTAAGAAGGTATATGACTTTGTGTAGGGCCAGATTCAAAGCCATCCTGGGCCGTGTGCAGCCAGCAGGCCACAGATTGCATACGATTAGCCTGTGGGTTTTTTCTAAAAGTCTGTTAGATACTACATACTATTATATACTGTTATATATTATATACTTTATACTGTTATATAATGCCTACTGTCATGCACTGTATACTGTTTATACACTGCATAATGTTATACACTGTATGCTGTCAGATACTATATACTGTTATACACTGTGCATTTTTATATACTGTATATTGTAATATTATATACTATATACTGTTATATACTTCTATACACTGTATACTGTCATATACTATATACTGTTTATACACTGCATACTGTTATACACTGTGCATTTTTATATACTGTATATTGTTATGTTATACACTGTATACTGTCATATACTACATACTGTTTATACACTGCATACTGTTATACAGTGTGCACTGTTATATACTGTATATTGTTATATGTTGTACACTGTATACTGTTATTGCTGTATATTTTATACTGTTATGTAATGCATTCTGTTATACACTATATACTGTCATATATACTGTTTATACACTCTATACTGTTATACACTGTATACTATACACATACGGAATATATCTTATCATGTCTCTATAAACATATTTGTCAAGATTATGTATGTATTTTACACAGATATGTATATATTAGAATCAAATATACACAATATTTTGTACCTTTCCTAAGAAACACTTTCATTGGACTGATAGTCATAAAACCCCGACGTTCTCCTGAGCTCCTAACAGGGGAGGGGGGTGGCCTTGAGCACATTGCTGCACCAGGGTGGAGGACAGGGGGGGAGAGCACAGCCCAAACCCTAACGTGCTCTGCCCTCACACTGAGCCTCCCACGCTCCCCTCGCCACTCCCATCACGCCCTCCTGTGTGGTCCGCCGTATGCTCCGTTCAGCTCCCCTCCACCCGCAGGTAGCCTTGCCTCCTAATCCTGTTCTTACCCCTCCCAACACCTTTCAGTGTATCCTCCGCACGCCCTTTCCATGGCTCCCCTACATGTGTGCCTTCTGCCAGTGGCACCTCCTTCAGCAAGGACTGAGGCTTAGATCCAGATGCCTCAAAACAATGCATGTGGCCTCCTTTCAGTGCCCACAAACACCAGGCACAGTGCCACCTCTACACTTCTGTGCCCATTGTTCTTCACCTCCCAAGACACCCTCCCCCTCTGCACCTGCTCCAATCTCACTGCCCCTACCAGCCACAGCCAGCCATGTAGCTGGGGAAGCAGGAGGTTGTCTGCCAGGCCTAAGGAGGGAGAGGCCAGGCGCGCCCATTCTGGGGCTCTGCAGCTGCTGCTGGTCGCAGCTGTGCCTGCTGCCTGGCTAAGGAATGTTCCAGAATCTTTCCCCCGGCACCCACCCCACAAATGAAGTGTAGAGAGATGGCTGCTCCAATGAGCTTCGCACCAGCTAGCCCATTCCACTTATGCCCCATCTACCACCCTGACCTTGCTCCAGGGAGATAGGCGTCACTGGTCTGGAAGCCCGCACAGTTCCAGAAGGCCATGGCAAATATTCTTGTTGTAGGGACATCCTTCTGTGTGCGGAAACTGACAAACGCCCATATCACACTTCAGAGCCATTTGATGCTTTCTGAAGTGTGGGCACCTGTCACTGGAGGAGGGTGGTGCTGGTGCCAAGAGGTGGATGAGTTTCTGATGAAGCCACCAAATGCACAGAGCTGCCTGGCGACAGCCTGCTTCTCAGCCAGACACCACAAGTGGCTTCTGGGGGCTTCCAGGGACCCCCAGTGCAGAGCGTGTTCTCCTGGTGGGCACCAGCCCCAGAGTGTAGTGAGACAGGAGGCGTGGCGGGCTCCTTCTACCGAGATCTGAGCAGGGCTGGGGGACACGCCCGCTACATGTCCTTGGAACTACTTTCGTCTTTTCATCCTAATGAGGTAGAAGGAGAATGGGAAGTGAGAGAGAGAGAGAGAGAGAGAGAGAGAGAGTCGTCTGTCCCTTGTATGTCGCCCCAACCCCAACCCCCAGCTATCACCACCCTGCCCCAAATCTAGAATGGGCTTCCTCATCCTGGGGCGGCAGCCCCTCCCAGGCCTGCAATGTGGTGGCACCCTGGGCACTGGCTGGACAGAAAAGGGGTACATCTGTCCATTTCAGGACAGTGAGACAACTAGTTCCACAACCACAAGAGGCTAGAGACAGGAATTACCAGTTGTTCTCGCTTCAGTGAATACCAATGCCCCATGGGGGCTTTCAGGACACTCGTCTAGAAATAGAAAATGCACGTTGAGGGCATCAGAGTCTCAGGGCCTATTTGTTAATACAGAGCAATGCTTAAGAGCGCAGACTCTGGAGTCAGAATGTATGAGCTCAAATTCTACCTTTTACGTCTCCGCGCTGTGTGACCTTGGGCAAGTGACTTCACTGCTCTGTGTGTAGTTTTCTTGTTTGTAAAGTGGGGGTACTAACAGTAGCTACCTCTTGAGGATGTCTCAGGACATTTAATATGTTAATATACTTAATGCTCAGAACGTGATGAGGACTCCGTGTGTTAACCAGCTTTGGGAAAGTAGGTAAAATAGAAGTCAAGAGCACAGGTTCAGAAAATTACTGCAACTTGGATTCTGACTCTGTCCCTCTATGACTTTGGGCCAGTTGTTTAATGCTTTGTGCCTCCATTTTCTCATCTGTGAATAGGGGATGATACTAGGTAAAACAGTGAAAGGGTTAGATGGATCAGTGTTGGAAACAATGCCCAGCACTATCTTAGCTGTTATTATTGTTCCATACTCGTTATTATTATCACGATCACTATTGTTTTTCAGCTTTGATTATGGTGGTAGCTGCAGATAGAAGCAACCACAGATTGCTTCACAGATTTCTCAGGGTTTAGGGTCCCAGAAGTGGTGGCCCAGGGCAGCAGCTGCAGGGAGCAGGGAAGGGGCCTGGATGATATCACAGCTGCTGCCACAGCGGCTGCTACACAAGGGAAGTGGAAGAGAAGCTTCTGGCAAGGGGACCTTCCGGAAGCTGGAGCCAGGGGCCCAGAATCCATCAAAGGGGACCCTGTGTGGGTGGGGGGTGGCTAGGCCTCCAGCAGCCCCCCCCCTCGCAGAAGGATCACAGGGACCAGAGTGCAGGGCCCTGAGAGGCCTTGAGCCATTGACCTTCATCTTCAAAGTTCCTTCCCAGAGACTGTGTGATTCTTCCCTCCCTGAGGGATCTGGTGTGACCCTGAGTGAGCAGAGCCTTTATTCCTATTCTGGGCCATCTTCCCTGGCCCTTTCTTCATGTCACAGCAGCTCCCCAAGGAGGGCCAGCTTCTCCAGGGTCCTGGGTTTCAAAGCAGAGACATTTCAGGGTCACGACTGACCTGCAAGTCCTCAGTGTGATGCCCGCAACGGACTCCCAACAGCACAGGAAGGAGGCTCAGGGCCTTTCTCTCAGCACCTGCCCGGGAAGCCATGGGTCCCAGCACTGGGTAATGGTCCTGGATTCTGGGGTTTTTTTAAGATTTATTTTATTGTTTAAGAGAAGATGGGAGGGAGAGAGAGAGAGAGAGAGAGAGAGGAGCGAGGAGGGCCCAGAGCAGTCTCCATAGTTGCATGCCATTCATTGGGAGAGAGTTTCATTCCACACTGGGAGGCGGATGTGGGGCTGTGTGGGGCAGGAACCCAACTGGGAGGCTTTCCACATGGGAGCCAAGAGCCTTCAGCACTGAGCCATCCTGGCAGTTACAGGCTAAGCTGCAGTGTAACGTAGGGGTTTCCACAGGCCGGAGCCGGGATTCAATCCCTGGACCTCACGATTGCAAGGCAAGTGCTGACCCTGCTGAGCTATCCCGCATCCCCATCCTGGTTTCTTCACCCTGTCTCTGCCACCGGAAGGCTGGTATAGACTAGTGACCTGAGAGATAACAACCTAATGCAACACGTGGTTCTGGTGTGAATTCCAGTGCAAATAAGCCAATCCTAAAAGACATTTTTGTGACAGTGGCAGTATAAGGTGGTCTCACGCAGATTCAGGGACAAAAGGAGAAGCACTGGGAATCTCTCCTTTTCAAGGAGAGAGCAGATGAGGCAAGAAGGAAAGAAGGTAGACTGGAAGAAGATAACTTTAAAAACCTTTTTCAGACTTGAGTTTCCATTTTTTTCTATGATTCTGGGGCTCTCAGAATGCTTTCAATTGCTAAATGGCTTCGTGTCTGAGAAGTTCTATGCTCTGGGCAGATGTACTCATAACTCAGCCCGTAATACCATCCCTACAGCCTGCACAGCTCCCTGGGCACGGGGCCTCCAAAAGCTGGGCCCCGGGCAGAGTGGGCGATGCCCCAGGCTGGCAGGAAAAGCTGGAGCTCACAGGGTGTGGCAAACCTGAGTAGGTTTGGCCGGGGGAGAGGGCTGCCAGCCTTCCGACACATCCAGCGCAGGACTCAGCCTTCTGCCAAGTCAGGCTCAGGAAGAGCAATTCCATCCATTTCCTCTGGAAAGAGAAAGCAGACTGGATTCAATTCCATGTCCCTGCCCTGGTTCCGGCCCACAGTTCAGTGTTGTGAAGCAGGGCAGCAGCTGCTACTGGGCCAAGTGTAGAGGTGCCAACCTTCATGCCAACCACAGGAACATCACCCCTCGCCACCCCTTCAGGAAGCCCCCTGCAACCGCCCCCAGGACACAGCACAGGGGAGCAAACACCCTCCTCCTCGAGAAATCTGGAAGGAGAGTTTGGGGTGCCCGTGAGGAAGAAGGAAAAATACGAGCCAATGTGCACAGGCTCTTTCAGGAAATGGAGGGGATCCCCCCTCTCCCAGGTCTGCTCAGCCCGGGGCTGTGCCTGCCTCTCCAAACGCATTTTAGTTAAGATGTCACCAGTATGGGAGCTCCCCACCTCCACCATCCCTGATGAGGCCGGAGCCCCGGCACTGACACCAGAGGCCTCTTCTTTCTCCTGGGGACAGATGGGACGGCCATTGTTCTGGGGCCGCTGTGTTAAGTCACGTGGGGTCTGCTGAAAGATAAATTGCACATCTGCCCCGTGGGAGAACGGATCACACGGATGATGCCCTTGCTTAAAGCCCATGTAGCGAGGCTCCCGCTTGAGGTTGTTCCGTAGAGAGATTCAGGGGTGATTCAAAAGAGACGAAAGGGCACAGTAATGGGATTTCCCCTTGGCCTCTGAGGTTGTCCTCAGAGAAAGTAGGAAAAAGGGCTACGTATCTGCGAGCTTTGCTCAAACTGTTGTCTGGGAGTCCAGGGGTGGGGGGGAGCATAACTCTGCAGCTCAGTGTCAGGCCTTCAGGGAAACTCAGGGTGCAGTAGGGGAAAGTGCACCCAGGCTACACGACCAGTTGTGACAGAGCAGTGAACGGCCCAGCGCGCCATGTGCTGCCTCTTCTACATTTCAGCAAAAGGTTCTGCAGGATGCCTGAGCCCCCAGGTCCTGCAGGACCCACGATCCACACTCTGGAGAAGATGCACGGGGACAGCAGAATTCTTGCCACTTCTGTGCCTGGACACAGATGTCAGGCTGGGACCTTGAGCAAACCAAGTCTGGCTTTAAGATGCTGTATAGCAGCTATAGCAGCTCTCAGGCCTTTGTCCCACAAGCCCAGAGAACTGGACCAGGCAGACACCCAAGAGGTGGTCTGTGATCATGGAGGAGGGTCCATCAGAGCGAAGTGTCCTGGCAGCCACACACCCTGTGTCCCGCCCAGGAATCTCAGAGCCAAGGAGCTCCTACACTGATTTGTGACCCCAGACAGAACCCTGGGCCTCTCCTGGCCTCAGTCTCCCTTGTTCTACAACACACAGGGTGAGGGGTCGCTTGGACAAACCTGGTAAGACAGCTCACCTGACTGCTAAGAGGCTATCCCCAGCATTTTTAAATGCAGCCTACTCTGTCAACAGTTCCTGTGTAGCTCAGAGGAGCAGGCTCTCAGATCCAACCCAACTGTCCTCCCTCACACATGGAAGCGCTTCTGCTGGGCTGGGCTCTCCTCTCTAGGGGTGCACCCTGCACCCAGCCCATGTGGGACGGGGAGTGGGTGCTTGTGAAGAAGGCTGAGCCAGGCGACAGACCTGAGAGAGGCCCTGGCCCAAATGCCTGAACTCTTAAGTGTCTCTCATTTCCTAAAAGGTACAAGAAAATGGGACATTCAAACCGCTGCCTCAAAAGCACAGAACTGGGGCTGCCCAGGTATCCTCAGCCCCAACTTTGGGCCATATCCTTCTTACACGTCTCCATCCTCACCTGCAACCATCTCTCTCCATTCTCCTTCTTCTCTCCCTCTTCAAATTTCTCTTCCCCAACCCCTAGTCCTAGCTGTTCAAAGGCAGCTTTAAACGGGCTGCTCCAACTCCTAGCACTACAGAAAGCACGCTCAGGATGTAGAGACTGGAGGAGACGGGAATCGGTCCCACTGAGCCCCTTCAAAGACGCAGCTCCCGAGCACAGGGCTTTCCAGCTGGGGGACCCTATTCGCTCCCTCAGGTCAGAAATCCCTCAGTGGCTTCCACAGGCTGGGGGACTAGCTTGGGCTCCTCCCTGAAGACCCTGCCCAGACTGCTTCCGTCCATGACCCCACATGGGAAACAAGCCAATACTCTGATGTCACATGAGGCCAAACCCCACTGTGGTCAGGAGGCCCGAGCCCTTCGCAATGGAAGGACCGATCAGCCAGAAATTCAGCGGTGCAGGAAACGCCGCTGGGCTCATTAGGACGCAGTTGGAAGCAGGCTCCCAGGCAAAGGCCCTGACTGCTCTGCACACGCAGGAGTCTCCGTTATTTCTCCCCCTCAGCCCAGCTTCCGTAGGAATAAAGCACCCGACCCCTCGGGAGGGGAGCGGAGGGACCTGAGGCCCACTGAGCCGCGACGTGGCCAGACACAGGCCAGGCGTTACCAGCAGCAGCCGCGAGCCGGGCTCGTACAGGAGCCGTCACGGCTGGTACCGTAATTACACAGCGGAAGCTAAAGTGCACGTCTGGCCCAGAAATTGCTGCTTCCCCTGAGCCGGTTGTCATCTCTGCTGGGGCAGGCGGCAGGGGGGTGGCAAGCTGGCACCACCAGACAGGAGGATGGGTGCGTTCTGATTCCCGTCCCCGGGCCCGCGTGCTTCCGCTACCTTCCCCCGCATGCTCAGTGTCCCCAGAACTCTGACTATAAGGCCATGCCCTCCTCAGCTCAAGCTGCCATAACAAAATACCATGAACCGGGCGGCTAGAACCGCAGACGTTCATTTCTCCCAGTTGGAGGACTGAGGTCAGGGTGTCAACGTGGCCGGGTTCTGGGGAGAGCTCTCTTCCTGCTTGCACACGGCCACCTTCTCCCTTGTCCCCACGTGGTAGAGAGAGCTGGTGCCAGTCTCTTCCTCTGCTTATGACACTGATGCCATCGCAGGGGCCCTGCCCGCCCACAGATCTCAGGCAAACCTAATGATCTCCCAAAGGCCCCACTTCCAAACCCCATCACATAGGGAGTTAGGGCATCAACATATGAATAAAGGGAGACACTTAGTCCATAAGAAGCCATGTCAGCCTCAAACTCACAGCTCTATCCTGGTCCCACCCTCTTACCACGTCCTAACAGCCTGTCGTTGGATGGCAAGCCTACGACTTCCTCTTTGCCGTCAGATGGGCACAACAGGGTCCTCATAGACACCACCCGGACACGGCCATAAGTGAGCAGGAGCAACCTCGGCCTCCCTCAGGCATGTATCTCACAGAGTCTAACTCCTTCTGCTACAAAAGAGTCCATGCCCTGCTCCTTGCTTGGCTATCATGGTGGCTGGAGAAAGTCTTGCACTTGTGGGCACTGAGCATAAGGCCTGGCCCCTGCACGGTTTGCTCAGAATAACTGTTCTCCTCCTCTCTGACTGCCTCCACCATGAGCCCACCTCCTCAGGCCCTGGGAGATGCAGAGGCAGAAGCAGTGGGTTCCTCAGCCTGACCAGAGCTCTTAGGAACCCGCTGAAGTCCAAGTTTCCACAGCCAGTTAGGAGAGGGGGTGGTTATTCATACCAGGGCTTCCTCCTCCTCTCTGAGCCTCCGACTCCTCACAGATGAAGTGCTGAGTACAAGTCCTTCTGCTGCAAGGTCAGGGGTTCTCAAGAGAAAGTGTCAGCAGACACCCTGTAAACTCCTGAGCACTTTGCTTTCCTCGTTGCTGTCTTGGGGAGACAATAGCCCTAGCAGGAGAGAGCAAAGCAGCCCCAAAGAGAATGGAGGTTGTTCGAGGTCTGAGTTTGGCATGCAGGCAGGCAGACAGGAGACCTCTGAGAGGTGGCTGAAGCCCGGGCCTCTGGGTCCTGCTGAGGGGGCTGTTATGGTTTCTGTTTTTGCCAAAGCAGCAAAGGACAAGGGGCAGTTTCGTTCAGAGCCCTCCCTATGGCTGAGCCTGGCAGAGTGTGTCGGGACTCGCCTTGGCTACGGCACAACCTTGGCCCTGAGAGCCAAGAAGAGTAGGGTATACTCCTACGGGTTCTGTGTCTGCATTGCAAAAATAATGAATTGGGGTGCTGCTGACCCCTGTGTCCCTTAGAATCCCATTCCATGTGTCTGCTTCCTGCCCTGAACCATGATGGGCAGGACTGGCCAGTACCCCTCAGTGTTTTAGTTACAGCACCAGGTCAGTTTTCAACTTATGAGAAGTTCAAGAGCAGCATGACCAGACATTTGGACACGCACACCTCAGGACACATACCATGCACGTGCAGGCACTCTTATACACACTCACACACACACATACCTACCTACACACGGATTGCAATTTATTTTTCTAAAAAACTGAACTGATCACAAATTTGTAAGGCCATTAGCGTTCTGAAAAACATTTTCTCTCCCCTCTTTGGGCCTGAGGCTGGGTTATGGTGTTCTTGGAGAACCAAGACAAGGTCACATCAAGGCTCTTTTTCCCTCATTTGATTTGTTGCTTTCCTTAAAACGCAAAGGAAGTTGGTTCAATGCATTCTCAGCAGTGAAAAATGCTACCTCTTTCCCGGAAGTAGCTGGCTTGATCCTGTCCGATATGTGGAGGGGCCAAATGTGCCAAATCTTCATGAGGAGATGAAAGAAGCAGCTTCTGGTTTCGGGCTTGGCCCTAGATAAATCACACCGCAGAGGAAAGCAATGCTACTCCCCAAAGGGACCCGCCAGGACACTTCTCGGGATACCACGCCTGACCCTTCCAGATTAATTCAAGGTCTTGTTACAGAAACACGTAGACTCCCGGAAGACTAAGTGACAGAACACAGTAACATGGCAGGTCAAGGCCACAGTGGAAAGGCACCGTGGGGATATGGGTCTTGACTGTCCTACAAAGGAACAGTTCAAGACCAGGAGGGCAGGAAGCAGCCACAGAGAAGTGAGAGCTCACCTCAGGTTGCAGTGTTCGGAGACTTTATAGAGGAGATAACGTTTTGGCTGCCTGAAGGATGTGTGCTATTTAGACTAATCGAGGGAAGTAAGAAGGACATTCCAGGAGAGGGAGCTGGCATGAGCCAAAGCAAGGGGACCAGGGCAATCTGAAAGGTCCCCTGAGTTTGGGGTCCCATCACCAATTAGACCACAAAGGCAAGTTCTCTGGAGAATAATGGAAGAATCAGGGGTGACATTTATCCAGGAGGCCATGGGGGTAGAAGGAGAGGCATTACAGATTTTTAAGTAGGAAAGAGGTGCAACCAATTAGTATCTTGGGGCAATAACTTTTAAGATGTGGTCAGGTGGCCTGGAGGAGACAAACCCATCAATCACTTTCACACACAAATCACGCTCGGGTAGCTTCTCCATAAAGGTTCCAGGAGCTTACAGCCAAGGCCTGCCAGGAGGTGGTGGGAAAGATTAGCAAACAGGAGCATCATGGTGCTCTCTGTCATAGCTCCGGGTGACAGTTTCTCATGTGCCTATTCTAAGGTGACCAGATTTTAACATTGGTAAAGCAGGACACCATTGACCGGGGGGGAGGGGGTTCTTGATTAAAAATGTGGTCTATCGCCCGCCGTTCCCTAGCTTGTCATGCATTCTTTCCAAAAATCGGGACTTTTTTAAAACGCCGCAGGACATGGAACAAATTGTTAAAAATCGGGACTGTCCCGCCAAAAGCGGGACATCTGGTCACCTTAACCTATTCATTACTTTCATTGCATTAAGTATGAGACTATAATGTCCCCTACTTTTTTTTATTCAGCACTTTAAACCAGAGTCCGGACCTAGAGACCATCCTCATTATATTTTTTGTTATGACTGTTTGATGTCCGCCACCCCCACTAGATGGTGAGCTCCTCAAAATGCACCGATGACTTCAGTCCTCTGTCTCCCTAGCTCCTAGCATGGAGGCTGCCATGGAGAACCAATTTGTAGCATCAGGTAATAAGAAGACTTTTATTACCACCCTGCTTGCTCTAGTTAAGGCATTGTAAATGATCTATTGTACTTTTAGGGGTTCAACTATAAAAGTGGATATTCTTCATTTACCTTAAAAATAAGCTCGGACTGTCTGGCCCTCTAACCTGGAAGCTATTCTTTGTTTTTTAAGAAAGCGTAAAGTGTGGGCATTCCAGGTCAACACACATGCAGCAGACCACTGTGGCGGAGACGTTCTTCTAAACAGGTGAGAGACTAGAGTCCGCTGAATAGACTGTGTGCGGCCATCAGCCCACACCGGCAGGGCCAAGGCCATAGGAATGTCTGTCCTTCCTTCCAGGGACCCCACCCTCCTCCAGACATCATAACTGCTGACAGAAGCTGGGCGGGAACCCCACAGACTCCCAGCTAATCTTGCAAGCATCCTTGCCACAGGTGGGGTTCTGGAGTAAGTGGGCTGTGATGGAGAAGAATGTGCTGGAAGCCTCCCAGGGACTGTCAGGATGACCACTGGTGGGTGAAGGCAGGAAGCCGTGCTGGGCAGAGGGAGAAAGTGGGCTGCAGTGCGATCCCAAGGCCTCCGGGGACCCCACACAGAACTCTGAACTTGGGCTGGCCCTTCAGAGTTGTCCCCAGTTGGGACAAGGGCTGGGCCTTTGTACCTTCCCCCATCGTCCAGTTACTGGACCTGACCTGTCGCGTAGAAGGGGCCTAACCCTGGGCAAGGCTTCTGCAGAGGCAATCCCCAGAGAGGCCAGAGGCAGTCCCAGCAATGGACTGCCAAGTCCTCCTGTCCCGAGTGGGGTCTGGGCAGGTGCAGCACAGTGCCCGGTACCTTCCTGAGTGGTCTGTGCAGGCACTTGGGTATGTGTAGAATAGCCCAGCACTCAGAACCCGGAGACAGGGCAGAAGCAGAACATCTAGGACAGAGATCTGAGTCTAAGTCTTGGCTCTGCCACTTACAATCTGTCAGCTCAGATTAAAATCAAACTTTCTGATTCTCACTTTCTTTATCTGTAAACAGGGAATAATAATATCCACCCAGTAGAGTTTTTATGAGAATCCACGTAGCATGAAAAGGCACAGTACAACACTACAAACGGGGCTGGTAACAGGTGGCCACAGTGATTGTCCATATCTCAGCAGCTGTGGGAGCCAGGATGGTTCCCTGGTATTGGTGCCAGATGCTTGCCAAGCCTCAGAGGCCAAGAGCTACTAAATGTGTGGACCACTGAGCTCTAGGGAGCTGCAAGAATGGCTGGTCATCATCTCCTTAAATCTCAGGCCAGTGTCCTGCTGGGAGCCAGGACACTGCTGTAGAGACATCCTCAGGAACAAAGGACAATACTGGGAGGGGTTTTCGGCCGTCCTTGCCAACAGAGCCCATGGCAGCCCCCGTGTGCCAGGCACCAAGAGGCTGGGTCATGGGGCTGGGTGGGGCTGTGACGACGCAGGCTGTGGTCAGCCCTGCGCTGTTGGCCTGTCTAAAGGGTGGGACCACATGAAAGATTAGGGGTGTCTGAGTTCTCTGTTTCCTCTTTCAAACAGTCAGCAACTAGCTGGGATGGTTTCTGAGCATGTGGCAAGTTCAGAGTGCAATACCACAGTCAAAGCCACTGTGAGTGGGCTCCAGAGCTCTGATCCTCTGTCCGACTGGGACCTTCTCTTGGTGGCTCAGAGCACTTGACTGCGCTCTCCCAGCTTTCCTGGACTGCGGGGTCCAGGCTATGGAATCAGGGGAGCCTGGGTCCTCGGGTTGAACCCAGTAGCATCCTTCTCACCACTGTGGGACCAACCGCCTCCAGCAAGACCACCGGGCTCCCACCTGCACCTGAACAAGCCGGGCTTATTACTCACTGCAGCTAGGGAGACCTCAGGCCTGCGGTGTGTGAGTCAGAGGGTGTAAGAAAGAACCAACAATAGGGTTAGGGTTTGACAGGAGGGCATGAAGGGGGTCCACGGAATCAGGTGTTGTTAGAAAGCGAGGGGCAAATCTGTGGCCAGGCCCCAATACATCTTGCTGTAAGGAGGGCTAGGATGAGATAAGGCTGTGTTTGGTAAAGAAGGCACAGTCACTCACTTCGGCTAGGGGAGGCGGTGGCTCTTTGTAGGTGGCAAAGTGATGGTGCTTTTGCCTGTGCTTAGACAAACCAATGAATTTGCCTGGTCTCATTTTACCTTGGTCTCGGGTGCTCTTGGGTGAGGCTGGCATCCTGGGAGGTTGTCTAGGTCCAATAGGGGTTAAAACACGAGCTAGCTGAGAATAGAAGGCCAGCTTTTGAACATCAAGGGCAGCTCTGTTTTCCTTCCTGGCAGGTTCTTAAATTTCTCCATCTGTAAAATGGGGATGCGAGCATTTACCCAGAGGGTGGTTTGGAAGAATAAATCAGACAATGTCAGACACAGAACTGGAGTTCACTACATGTCGGTTTCTGTGCCACCCCCCAAGAGCTAGTCCAGCACCCAGTTTTACAGATTAGGATACTGGGGCAGGAAAGTTCAGTGCATTTGGGGGAAAATCAGAGGTAAAATAGCCATCCACTGAGATGCCCTTTTGCAGACAAAGCTAGCCCTGGAAAGGAATGTCCTCCAGCAGCAACCAACTGCGATGATCGAAACAGAGGGTCAGGTTCAGCCAGGGCTCCCTAGGGGCTGGAGCACTGCCTAGGCCCTGGGGAGGAGGAGGGGCTACCACCAGGACACAGGGCCAGGGGTCACCAAAGGACCATCATGCCTGAGTCTCCCTTGGCAGCTTTCACATTGAGCTCATGGAACGTGGCCTTTAGACATAGACTCCAGGCAGTGACCCCAGGGAGCCGGGAGACATGAAGTTCAGCCTGACTCTGAGCCAGGGACAGAGTCAGAACCACTGTTTCTGGTTCCCACACACAATCTTGTCTGATAATAGCAGAGTTAATCACAGTGAGATTTCCAGAATAAAGCCCACCCAGGCTGAGTTCCCCAAATTATACCCTCTCCCTGGTAATTGCAGAGTTGTTCCGGGCCTGCATCTGGCTTACAACAGCATTTCTATGAGGACCAGATTGAGTGCCACCTCTCATTTGGTGGAACAAAAGGAAAATTACATACTGTGATGGCCCGGCGTCCCCAGCTTGGGGCCATCGAGAGGCCTCCGGCGTGGTGTCTCCGGTCAGTTCCTCCTCAGCTGTGTGGATCTGAGAAAACCGCCAGCCTCAACTTGCTCAGTTGTGAAATGGGAATAACAGAGCTGCCCATCCTTCCTATCGCTCAAGACCATGGCCAAGATCAAATGCAGTATTCACCCATGAACACGTAAAGAGCTCCAGAAAGAATTACAAAATGAAAAGTAAAAACGTTTCCTAAATAATGTTTTGTTGTTGTTGTTTACCAGCAAATAAAATAGATTTGAGGCAAAAAATGGAAATGCCACGTTAAAACTAGCGTGTTCTGCGGTGATATAATTAATGTTCTTGCCCGATGTTTGCTAATGATGGTTATTTCAGGACCCTGCAATTTGAGAAGTCACCAGGAAAAGCCTGTGACGTCTAGCTCTGCTTACTGGGGTAGAGAAGTTGGCTCGTGGTGTATCATCTGATCAATCCGTTCAGCAAAGATGTGTGGAGGGTCTAGGCTAAACCAGTGTCAGCTCTAGGAGCTGGGGATAAAAGTTGGGAAATAAAGCAAGCCCTCAAGAAACCCTGGAAAGAGGGGAGTTGGGAGGGGATGGGGACATCAAATATACAGTGATGCAAGGAGAACTGACTAGGTGACAAGCACAGAGTGTAATAAACAGATGCTGTAATGTAGAATTGTACACCTGGAACCTATGTGATTTTTACCAACCCATGTCACCCCCATACATCTAACAATTCATTAAAAAAAAAAAAAAAAAGAACAAGCAGAAGCCCTGGAAACCAGGTTACACGGTGACTGAATTTGCCCTGCTCCAGCCCTGACGATCCGTGGCCCGTGGGGAGGTCAGCAGATACCCGGCTCTTCAGTGAGGCCATTTAGCCAAAGCCTCTGCTCCTCAGGAAACAGCGTGGGGATTGCAGCCTGGATGGGACTGAGAGTGGCTGGGATCAAGACGAGGCAGATGCCACTAAGAAGGGTCCTCAGATTGGGGGCAGGTCCTCCCCCTGCCTGGGGCAGGTGGGTTCTTTCTCTTCACACAGACCCCAGGCTGAACCGAGCTCACGTTCAGATCTATGTTCCTCTCCAGACAGGAAACCTGGGAGACGCCATAGTCCTTGGTAGTCTATTTCCCCATCTGAATTATTTAGTGTAGCTCTAGTCCAAAGACGTTGAAGGCCTGGCGGGATAATTCAACGTGAGCTGCCAGGCAGCGGGTCGTTCATGTTGGGCTTGGGCATCGGGACGCTGCATTTGGGTCTTTTCTGGGTCTCCCCACCAGGGCAAACAGACTCCTCGTTGTTTCAAGTCATCAAATGGATAATGATCAGCGTGCGCACGCAGGCACACACACACACACACACACCAAGCACAAACATTAATTCTCAGAGTCACTACTGTGTGTTGAAGGGGAATGTAAACAGCATTTTTCTAAGTGCACACAGCCCACAGCAGAGCAGGTGAGCGCCCCTTTGTTTTTCCTGTTTTAAAACGGTCCCCCTATTGGTGCATATTGAAACAGGACCCATTACAGAGGCATCCACCCAACCCTAATACCCACCACTTAATCCCCAAAGCCCTCAGGATGCTTTCCTTATTTTCCCGGTATTTATTAGGTCAGGTCACATTCCTGAGATCGTTCATGCTCCTGTCCAATTCACCCCTAGGGGTTTTTACTCATCCAGTTAGGCAGGCAATGAAAGAATCGTTTTCACCAGGATTACTCTGCGGAATATAAATGTTGCTGAGTAGGTGAAAGGGAAGGACCATGTGCCTGGGTGAGCTCATTAAGAAACACTCCAGGCAAACACTGCAGTCCTCCAGGGTCACCTGGGGGGATCAGGGTCACACTCTGCCCTGAGAGCACCCCCAGCTGCATTGCAGCCCAGCCCGGCCTTGGCCTCAGGCCTGTTAGCCCGGCATAAGCCAAATGAAATGGCCAGTCATTAACAATTGAGTCTGAAAATGACACGGGAGCTGGGGCCCCTGCCCCAGCCCACAGATCTCTGCTTGTGTCCACTGTTCACCTGACCGGTATGGGTGTGTGCCCAGAACACAGTGCTGAGGGAGCCCACAAGATCAAGGGCAGCAGGCAGCCCTGGAGGTGTAGACTCTGGCTATTCCTGAAACACCTAGAAAATTCTCTGCCGCCAGCTAGACTTTACATTGAGATGGGAGGACTCGGAGAGGAAGTGAGTAGAGCTCAGTCCTCAGGTGGCTAACCAAACCCTAGGGTGAGAAGCTATATATCTGGCGGTGTTTCCAAGGCAGTTTGGTAGGAACTCCCAAACACTGTGGCTTGGGTTTTCCGTGTTGCTGAAAAGTCTCTGAGGCCAGGGAGCAAACAGCCCTGTTTAGCTCTGCTGTGGTCCGTCTGCACCTGGAGTTCTCAGCGTCGGCTTTTCTAGTAGTTGTAGAGCTCTCCCTTGCAGGAGGCCACTGCAGAGATGATCAAGGGCTTCACAGCCACACCTGGGAGGGACGGCCAAGCACAAACTGTGGATGGCTGGCCTGGAGCACAGCAGACATCGGGCTCCCAGGGTAGCAAACGACAGAGAGCAGGGGGAGCCCCCCAGACAGCAGGGCAGGGACCCCCTAGATCAGGGGTCCCCTTTGGTTTCCCTGGGCCCCACTGGAAGAAGAATTGTCTTGGGCCACACATAAATATATACTAACACTCACAATAGCTGATGAGCTTAAAAAAAAGAATATCACAAAAAAGATTTAAGAAAATGTACGAATTTGCTTCAGGCCCCATTGAAAGCTGTCCTGGGCCGCATGTGGCCCACAGGCTGCGGGTGGGACAGGCTTGCTCTGGATGGACGTCACGGGAAGGCAGCCTTTCCAGATGAGAAGGCAGCCGTGTCCCAAGCTAGAAATGGCGTTCTGGGAAAGGAGCACACGTCCTGTCGCTCTGGGAAGAACCCATCAGTGGAAAGTTGGACTCGTGGGCTTGGAGGCCTCTCCCACTCAAGGAGCCCTGGTGCGGATGAGCTGTTACATCTAGAGGGAGGGAGGGTCCTGGCCTTCCCGTCATCAAAGCCTCCTACCCCTGCAGGGCATTCCTGAGTGGCTTTTATCCTTGGACTTTGAAGGGAGAACAGTAATCCCATGCTTAAACCTAAACATCTTGTGGTGTGCTCTGGGCTTTGAACACACCCTTGATCCTTCCCAACACCCTGCAAGCTCCTGGGGACCCCTTAGGCTGGAAGTGGGGGCCTGTGGAGGCTTGCCCAACACCTGCCTCAGCCCCAGCTGGGGTGTCTCAGGCCTTTGTGAGAAGAGGCAACTAGCATATGGGACCATCTGATGTGACTTTCAGTTGCTCAGAATCCTCTGTAACAGCCGTGACTTCCTGGGATTGGATGCAGGAACCGCAGGAGACTGCAGCTGCCTTGACGCCCCAAGATGCCATCTGAGGAGCAGTAGCAACACAGAGGAAGTCATTTCAAAGGGAAGCCCCTGCCCCTTTTTTCAGTTCCTGAATAAAGAAAAAACTTAAATGATTTAAGGGACCCATGAGCCATCTGGATTAACTAGCTAGTTAAGAAAGTGGTTGAACTGCTCTTGGTCTCAATTTTCTCATCTGACAAAGAGGGATCATATACTCCAAAACTCTGTGTGTGGGGGGATGGGGGGGTGGGGGGGGAGGGAACGTGTGCCTGCATGTGTGTGTGTGCATGAAATTTCACATACTTTCGTATCATTTGCATAGGCGCCTGTGTCAGTCCATGGGACAGTGTGCTCGGGCCCAGTGAACCTGCCTCCAGCTCTGGCTTGAAATGAAGCAGAGAAAGACACCGCTACCTGATGGGACACTGGAACTGATCCCTCCTGATTTCAGAGTCAGTGGGCATGAGCTTTCAAAGCAGGTTTCCTAACTGGAGGTGTTGAAGTTAAAGCAAGGCGACCTCTTGTAAAGGATTGTACAGACGGGGCCTGTGTGCACACACACTCCTAGTACAAGCCTTTGAAGACATGAACCATATCTGATTGCCCCTGGGATTCCTCGGACTGAGCACAGGGCAATTGCTCAATGAAGAATAGGGAAGGGATGCCGGGATAGCTCAGCTGTTGAGTGCTTAAGCATTTGACTCGTAATCATGAGGTCCAGGTTTGATTTCTGTCCCCAGCCTGTGCAAACCCCATATACTGAACTACAGCGCAACCGGTAACCACCAGGATGGTTCAGGGGCAAGGTTCTTGCTTCCTATGCAGGAGGCCCCTGGTTCAGTTCCCACCCTGCGAGGCCCCACATCCACCTGTGTGGAATGAAACCATGTCACAACGAATGATGTGCAACTATGGAGACTGCTCTGGGCTCTCCTTCCCCTTTCTCTCTCTTTCCTTCTCTCAACCAATAAAAAATAAATAAATCTTAAAAAAAAACAAACAGTCAGTGATAAATGAATAATGAAAGAACATACTCCTATAAAACCTCCTGAGGTTACCCTGCCAACATACTGAAAACATATCATGCCCTGTTCCAGTTACTCCTCAGATCTCTAACTGTAAATGTTTACTTAATAACTAAAATATCTTAAGAACTTTTTGTTGAGAGAGAACAGAGGCCTGGAGGCGAGGGGAGGTACTCTGGATTCTTATTTCTGCTCCTTGTGAGCTGTGTGGACTTGAGCAGCCCCCTAGCCTCCATGGACCTCAGCCTTCCATCATAAAAAATGAGGGTGTTGGACTGAATGGCCTCTGGTCTCCCTCTCACTTCTGACAGTATATAAAAATGAAAACCAATAGTGTCTTACAGAAAAAAAAGAAAAATCTTAATTCTAATAATTACATCAACTTTGAAACTGTAAAAATCTGCCCTCACAATCTTTGTTTTCTTTTCATGAACTTGAATTTTCATTTTTCATTTTTCATTTTCCAAGAAGGAGTAGCAAAGGTTACAAACTACCCTGGGCCACCTTTGAAAATCGGATACGCACATGTCCTGTTAATGGCCCCTGGTGTCAGCCGGGAGAGTTCAGGGGAGAACAAGGCCACGTTTTTCCCTGAACATGGCATGAGTCAGGGTGTGCCTGGCCACTCACTGCACACCCTGAATAAACCTGGAGACTCATAAAAGCAGCCTTTCAGGCAGATCATGAGCCCCGCTGGTCCCGTCCTGCGCTCTGTCCCACAGCAGCAGGATACAGCAAGTCACAGGAGCTGGATGGCACAGCATGGCCTTCGGGCCCTCTTTCCAAAGCCCGACCACCCTACCTGTCTTACATATTAGGGGCAGAGGAAGCTGCCCGTGCTCAAGACCAAGTGTGACTGCCGGTGGCCAGCCCACCCTGGCAGACAAACAGCGGGTCCAGACTCCTGGGACAGAAAGGTGTTCTCCCTGTGAGCTTCTGTCACCAGGTACTATATGGGCATAGGGTACCAACTGGTGGTCACCCTAAGAGAAATGCACAGAGATTTGAGCATTGCAGGAGGGCCCCACCTCACCAAGATCGGAGTCCTTGAGTTAGAGAGAGAGAAAATCACCCCTACACAATTGTTCCTAAGCTCATTCTTAGCTAGAATGTTCCTCGGATTCAGCCGTTAAGAACTGGAAAGTGATTGACATCAGCAAAGGGTACTCTGGGGGTGCCACTTAATGTCCTCCAACCAAGCCAGCAAAATGACCCAAATTCCTTGAAAGGGTAGGGTGGGAAGTTCCTGCGAGAACCATACTAGTGAGGCCAGTGTTTACAACATGGGCCATTAAATTATCCGACTCATAGGCAGAGAGCCATCCCGTGCCAGTGACAGTACCCTGGCAGCAGCAAGCGGTGTGAGGTCACTGTCTGTGGCTGCTCTGCCACTCCCTCAGGTCACTTCAGGTCAGGTGGAGCTAAGTCACAGAAGTCGTTACAGATTGGACCAGGCACGAAAGAGGAGACAACATCTGAGTGGCTGCCCAGAGCCCACAGGGCAAGTTGGTTTGCCAGGTGGGTGTCCAGAGCCAAAGATTCTTCCTTGCTTCTGCTGGCCCATGCCATGCATGGACTGTGCTCACTTCTGTGGGTGGAATTGGCTACCCATCTTGCGATGACCCTGGCAGCCATTGCACAGTGGTAGCCACGGCTCTGTGCTACCCCATAGCCTAGGGCCTCACCAAGCACACCAAGTTCATGCTGGATGTGATCCGAGAGCTGTGAGGCTTCACCTATGAGCGATGTGCTACGGAGATGCTCGAGGTCTCCACGGACAAGCAGGCCCTCAAGTTCATCAAGAAAAGGGTAGGACATATCAGCACCAAGAGCAAGAGAGAGGAGCTGAGCAGCGTCCCGGCGGCCACGAGGAAAGTGGTGGCCAAGAAGAACTGAGCCCTGTCCCCTCTGTGCCTAATGAAACCTCTTAAAAACTAACTCATGAACAACTCGTGGACTCAGTGCAAAATGGAAATGGGGGCTCACATTTTTAAAAATTAGGAATTTCAAGATGGCAAGAGCAGCACATTGAACTAAGTGCAGGGCTGTTCTGAGTACCGGGCTCTACGCAGCTGCCCTGGTCACGTGCCTCTGAGGCCGGGGCCCCTTCTGATTCTGTGAGTCCTTCCCATTGGAGTTTGCCTTTGTAGTCTGAGGACAAATTAATCATCAACACCATATCTATCTGCTTCAGGAAAAGAAACCACAACAACTAAAGTGCTTCCATTCCACACATGCTGATTGAGCGCTCACCTCAGGCCAGGCACCCAGCAGCAATGAACAACGGCTGTGCCTTCCTGGCGCTTCCATTCTAGCATCTTCCTTCAGGCCTTGCTCCAAGCCTTCAGAGACAGCTTGCAGGCCAGCAGACTCTGAAGTTAGCTCCTTCATGAATGAAACGTTGTCCCAGCAAGTCAGACAGTTCAATACTAAATGGTTCCTTGAATTTTTTTTCTCCATATGTTATTTTTGCCTCCACAGCAGAGCCATGAGCTCTTTGTCTTACAAGAAAGGTCCTCATTGAGTCTGTCATTCAGCAAATGTTTACACAGCACATGTGCCAGGCCCGCCTTTAGAGGCCTGGGAGACAAATAATTATAAGACAGGTCCCCGTACCCCAGGAGATCACATTTTAGATGGAAGTCATAGAGCTAATTAACAACTACACTAAAGAGGGACGAGAATGGCAATAAAAGACGGAGCCGTGTGGTTTGAGCAGTAGAGGGAGGTAGAGAAAGTCAGGGAAGGCCGAAGACATCGAGCTCTGCTTTGACGATCTAGTGGAAACAAAACTCGGGCTGTCACTTCCTAGGGACCTCTCCCAGGAGCACCCCCAGCTTCTTCAGGGCCCCTCCTCTCCTTTCCCCTCATGTTTTTCTTCCCCAGCACCCAGGAACACCTGCAGTGGGTCTTACCTTTTGAGAGCTCCGCACATCGGATATTGAATTCCCTCCACAACATTTTGGACCGGGGTCAACCAACTGTGCCATGAATATGTTCAACGACAGGGAGCTCCGGGCCTGTGACTCGTGACTTTTTGGACTGTTCTGATTGCTCCAGGATCCTTCTCTCTTTTGAGTCAAAACCTACCTATTGATTTTGATTCAAAAGAGGGAAGGATACCGCTGAATGGGTTCGTCAGGGCCTGAACCCATTCCTGGCGGCCCTGACGAGTTGAGCCTCTAGCTCCCCAAAGCCTGGACCACCAGGATGTGACAAGCTTGTCCACTACCCTCCAGGAAATAAGTTCAGGTCCAGTGCAGGCCTGCCTCCCTGAACTCAAATGGCATTTTTACTCTTGGCCAATCACCAAGGAGGCATGTGACAAATCTTGATGTGGTTTGAAGAGGATGTGTTGAAAGCCAGCTCAGGGATGCATCCCTGACACCTGCTCTCGGCCCAAGTTCTTAAATCAGACTTTCTGCTTTCAAACAATGTAACACAAGTGACCATCCCTGGCCTTGCCTTCCTCCACTGACCACCAGCGCACAACCTCCCCAGGTCTAGAGGTCACCTGACCACAGACCACCCCCAAGTTTGGCCCAGACTCCTTAGAACCTGGGATTTGGCACAGCTGAGTCAATTCAGGCAACTATTTCCAAGTCACTTGTAGAAAGAAAACCTGCCAAAGTGAGAGGGGAACTGCCAAGTCTCCATTTAGCAGTCCTCCCTCCCTCCCTCCTTTCCCACAATAGTGTCCCAAATCCCATCAAGGTCAGGCATTACCAGGAACTGAAGTTCAGGGTCAGCTTTCTGAAAAGAGCTGAAATGTGGGGAGGGTGAATGCTGAGGGATTTACCTTGGAATGAGAATTTTCATATTGTACCCCTACCCTGTGCTTTTCTGCCCCTGGTAATACAATTTTTTGTTCTTATTTAACAAGAAAGTAAAAAAAAAAAAAAAAAAAATGGAGCCAGCCCTGAACAAAGGACTCTCCTCCAGTCTAATCCTGTAGCATAATTAAACCAGGCCCCTAACTCCAGGCCAGGAGAACCAGTTTGCCCAGACTTAAAGCGATTACCAGCTCTTGCGGTAAGTTTTGTAAACTCCTGCAGAAATGGAGCTTTGGGCTCAGAGGTACTGCAGTCAGATGATCGAGTCTCCTCATTTCTTTGTTTTCCCTTCCCACAGTGGGGTCTGAGGGTTTTGCTGAGCTGCGTAATAGGCCAGACTTGCTTTCTCAGGTTACAGAACGCAGCTGCTGCGTCCTGGGTCTTGCTCACACAGGACTACTGGCTGGATCTTTCTAACATGTTTCTTGATCACTTGGGAGCTGTCAGCATTTTTCCTGGCACTTGCTTCACCTGGAGAAATGACCTGTTCTTCCATCTGTGGCCATGTCAGTGAGGTGGGGCCAGGCAGGCTCTCCTTGGCTCTGCGGCCTGCCCACCTTCCTCCTCATTATTATGTCCTTGGGTCAACAGACTAGTAGAGAGCCCGCTAGCCTCTGCTGAGGACTCGTGAGCACCATGCTCCTAGGACAAAAGTCTGCTGGTCCCCAGATCCCTATAGCCTTCCCCTCAGCAGTCAGGCTTGGTTCCTCCTACCACATCCTCTGGGACGCAAGTGATGAGCCCTCTTCCCTGAGTGTCAATTCATCCTGTGCAATCCTGAAAATCTTCAGTGTATCGAAGACACTCTGAACTTGAGCTTTTACTCAATAGCTAAGTAGTAATCGAGCCCCTACTATTATTTGCCAGATGCTGCACTAGATGCTGGGTTGCAAAAATGAATATATTATGACATGATATCCTGAGGAGTTTACAGTTGAAAAAGTCCTTGGTAAACCAAAGCATTGTTATTCTTATACACTCGTTTAAACAACAAAATTTATTCCACTTCCACTTTGTGCTTAAAGTACTAAATGAGTGCACTAAAGGGAAGGTGACTGAGATTTATTGAGGGCTTAGAATGAGCGGGGCTCTGTGCTGAGTACTTGGTTTGATATTGTTTAATCTTCAAAATTATTTCCATCCTACAAATAAAAAACCTGATCTAGAAGAAGGTAAAAGTGATTGGTGCATGAATGCACAGGTAGATCACAGAGCTGGGGCTTCTGTCTATGATCCTTGATTTTCCCTCCAAAGATGTTGCCTGTGATGCTGATGAAGGAGATGAACAATAGAGTGGGATGTTTTATAACAGAGAGGGGGACATACATCCCCAATGCTCCATACCTACCCCTGTTTCTTGGGGTTCCCCTGCAAATTCCGTAAGCTGTAATCTCTAATGTCACCCAGCTGAGGATGAAAGGGTCACGCACACCCACGGAGGTCCTCGGGCTGGCTGATCCTGGCTCAGAGCCTTTCCTGCACACCACTCACGACAGCACCGGGCCTTCTGAGTGGCCTGGGTTCATAGGTAAGGCTGCTCACCAGCTGGTCACTATGGCATGGAAGGAGGTCAGATCACATCAGCTTGTGGGGAAACTTGTGGCTTTCTAAGACCACTCAGCACTGTTCTTTCGCCTTTGCGTTGTTTATACCTTCACTGCATTTCATCTGTATTTGTTCTTTCAGATTTGGCAGGTAACCAACCATACAGCCTGGCATTCCCCCTTGGCACAGCTAAACACATCTTCAGAGAACCCAGGCTGGCTAATTCAGATTAGTTTCTCCTGTGCACATAGTCTAGATCTCCATTTGGCCTACAATTCTAAATGTCTTGAAGAAAATTTTTAGCTGCAAGACTGCTCAACCTAGAAGAAGGGGGACGATGAATGGCTTGTCCCATGTACAGAGTCAGCCTGGTTATATGGCCAGATATCACCCTTTCCCATATTTGGCCATTACTGAACAGTGTGTACTTTACAAGTGACTTCTTTGTAGCGCTCCTATAAATAATATTTTTTATTCTGTCAGAGTCCCATTTATAATCTTTCTACCATTAAATAGCAAACACATTCCTGCATTTCTTTTAGGTGCCTCCAGAAGGTTTCAATTGTTTATCCAAAGGCCAAACAAGTTCTGGAATCAAACGAAATCAATCATTAACAAAGTGATGAGGAACGCGCTTCTGGTAACATTTGTTTCTTCCCTTTTCAGGGTGGAAAGGAAAAGAAAAAATAGTGCCAAATGACAGCCAACGAACAGAGTTTACACAGAGTCATAAAAGCCCGGGGCCTGCTACCACAGCCCTTAGCATCACACTTTTAGGTCATAATTTCTGAAATGAAAAACAGTCGTGTCAGGCTCCCATCCCAGAATCCAAGCCTGCCCAGCTTCCTCCAGCGCTCAGAGCCCGGCACGGCAGTGATGGCAGCTGAGCCCAGCCAGCCACCCATGTGGCCCTGCGGAGGGTACCTTCAGCCCTGGACGTGTGCTCCTGCTGCCTGCTTGTCCCAGGATCCCTGGGAGTACTTCCCCAGGAACCTCACTGGGCCCAGCACACTCTGATCTCTGCTAGGGGTGGGGTCAAGAGAAGGCCTCTCAGTGGATGGCATCAGCACCCAAAGTTCGGCCTTACGGGAGCACTTTCTTAACTTCCCTGGACCCTGCCTCTGCGATGAAAGTAGTCAGTCGCTTGTCATTGCTGCGTCCCACATAACTCATGTCAAAGCAGTGATTTACCCACTTTATTCTTTTCCAGTATCGGAGCATTGTTGGGCCCTCATGCAGCCCAGTGGTTAACTCGGCTTCTTCTCATTTCCCA
Organism: Craseonycteris thonglongyai; assembly: GCA_004027555.1. Taxonomy (NCBI): domain Eukaryota; kingdom Metazoa; phylum Chordata; class Mammalia; order Chiroptera; family Craseonycteridae; genus Craseonycteris; species Craseonycteris thonglongyai. The sequence continues at coordinate 23,747 of PVKE010000150.1, read as the reverse complement.
GGACAGCTGTCCCCAACCTTTGTCACTTCCTTATGTTTCTTAGAAGCTGGTACTCTCTAAATTTGTGACTCTCCTTTAATTAATTCATTCATTCTTCTACTTTTTATTGAGATCCTGGTACGTACCTAGCTCCGTGCTGGGCAATTAGGGAGCAGACATGGCCTCTAGGTTCATGGTGAAGCCTATGATCTAACATACAGTCTCCTCTCATTCCACACACTCTTCCCAGATTATTTCATCCCTTCCCCAAGATTTTCATCATCACCTGTACGCTGACAGCTCCCTCTTTGCTCAGCTGACCCATCAACTCATCCAACTGTGTGCCAGACAGTGCCACGTAGACATCCCAAGCTGTGGTTGGCCATAAAGAAATCAATCCCCACATAAAGAGAGACGGTTGAACACCACAACCAAGACTCTTATCCCAGAATGCCTTTATCCTGGGTATACTTGCTCACATCCCAGCTGAAACCACCATTATAGAAGCCCTCAGAAATACAGCTTCTCTTTGCCACTTGCTCAGACACAGATGATATTCCTCCCTTAAATTTCCACAGCAGAGATAAAGCCAGGTTAGAATATTTAGCAAGACTTTGTTGAAGTTTCCAAAAGAATAGAAGGGAATTAATTATCCACTGGGTGTGACTTACATTCAACCATTAGATATGGTTTCTCCTACAGCCCATCAGCCTGGATGGCCTTCATAGAATCTCTGCCTCCTCTAGCCACTCAATTAGAGCAGAAGTCTCCTCCCCTCCCCCTACCCCAAACCACCCAACAGTACCTTAAACTCACCTAGAGTAAGGTGACCAGATTTTAACATTGGTAAAGCAGGACACCATTGACCGGGGGGAGGGGTTCTTGATTAAAAATTGGGTCTATCTCCCGCCGTTCCCTAGCTTGTCGTGCATTCTTTCCAAAAATCAGGACTTTTTTAAAACGCCGCGGGACACAGGACAAATTGTTAAAAATTGGGACTGTCCCTCCAAAAGCGGGACGTCTGGTCACCTTAACCTAGAGCCTATCTTTAGAGGAAGGAGCCCCCTTTCCCTGTTGCCTAAGGTCCACTTTCTAAAACCACAGTTACTATCTCAAGATTTGCTTCTTCCAAGGAGGTACCATCTGATGAATGGCTCCTCCCATCAGGAGAGACTTCTCTCATTCGTATAGATTGTGGCCTTTCCTCGTGACTTGAACAGGATATAATAGTCTAACTCTGCACAGAAAGTTCACAGATTGTGGCGTGAGAAGGAAGGTGAGGACAATAAGGACAGTGATCATTTCCAAAGGTACATCACACTCTATATATGTGAAACCAAACTCAACCTATCCTTCAGATGTCCTCCCTCCAAATCTTCTCATCTTCTGCTATTCTTCTCTTAAATAATGGCATCAGCATCCTCCAAGTCACCCAAGCCAAGATCCTGGGGTCAGCACAGTGCCTCCCACTCATATCCCCATGCCTCCTACATCCCGAACGTCTTTCCAAGCTTCCCTCTTCTCCTCACGTCAATGCCTTTCAGGTTCAGGCCTCCTCTCCTCTACCTGGACTTGTGCACTGTCCTCCTCACCTATCTTCTTGTCTCTGGCTTTTCCTGTTCTAATCTTCCCTCCACACTGCAGTCAAGGTGATTTTCCTCAAATCATTATCTCGCCATATATGTAAGGTGGTTGTCCTGGAGCCAGATTGCCTGGATTTAAGTCCACATGAGTTTTGTGATCATGAGCAAGTTATCTAACCTCTTATGGCTCAGTTTCCTCATCAGTGAGGACGACAGTACCTACTTTAAAGCTGTAGTGGGGGTTGTGGTAGGCAGCTTCTAAAATGGCTCCCAATAATCCCACTTCCCGGTACGCATGCCCTTGGATGAGGCACTCCCATTGAGTCTAGGCTGGGCCCAATTACTTACTTCTAATCAAAAGAATACATCAAAACTGACCAACATCACTTCTAAGATTAGGTTATAGAAGACTTTGACTCTATCTATCTATCTATCTATCTATCTATCTATCTATCTATCTATCTATCTATTCATCCATCCATCCATCCATCCATCCCTATCATCTCTCTCTCTCTCTCTCTCTCTCTCTCTCTCTCTCTCTCTCTCTCTCGTCTCTCTTGCTTGCTCTGGCAATGCTAGCTTCCAGTTGTGACTGCCCTGTGGAGAGGCCCACATGGCAAGGAGCTGAAGGTGGCCTCAGCAGTGAGAACTGAACCCTACTAGCAACCATGTGAGTGGGGTTAGGGAGCAGATCCTTCTCTAGTTGAGTCTTGAGGTAAATCCAGCTCCACCCAACACTTTGGTTACACTTTTAAGAGAGACCCCAAGACAGAGAACCCAGCTAAGCTGTGCCTGGATTCCCAGCACCCAAAAATTGTGAAGGTAATAAATGTAGTTCTAAGCTGCTCCCTTTTGGGATAATACAGAGATTAAATAAAATGATACCGGTAACATAGAATGGTGCCTGATGCACAGTCAGTGAATATTCACTATCATCATCATCATTATTATTACTTGTTTAGACATATGAGTAGACTGAAAGCTCTTTCAGAGTGGGGACCAAGCTCCCAGCATAATGCTAGGCAGAGTCCTTTAGTCAACAGTACATATTTGTTGACTAAAAGAATGCCCAGGAAGAAATGAACTGGGGTTCTCCAGACTCTTAACTCGCAGGCCAGAGAAGGGGCCAGTAAGAGTTGGGGGAGCGATCTAAGTGCCCAGGTTCTCCCTCCAGCCAGAAAATGGACAAAGAAATACAGCAGTAGGGACCATCCCCCAACAGGCTGGAGTACAAGGTCGCTTTGTGGTGTTGCAGCCTTCTTGCGTCCAGGCTGCATATTTCCCAGGAGCACAGTTAGCACAAAGCAAGCCCTGTGTCTGCCCCACATCCCTGGCAGGCACAGAGAAAACAATGAAACCATCATCACCAACCTTCTTTCCTGGCCTATGTGTGGACAGGGAGGATAGGGGAGAGGCTGTGTTGAACTTGGCTGGGTATCATCATTTTGTTTGACTGAAGAAATGTATGCCAGCAGGGCTAGAAGTAGAAGGTAGTTCTCACCCAAGAGAGCTCCATTCCTCCCCAGAGGTCAGGCCTCCCAGTAATACAAAGGAGCTGTATCTTCCCCCTATGCATCACCCACTCCTGCTTTAAGACCGTTCAGTATATATGCTGCCAAAGCGAGCACCGAGACAGTGCAAATGTCTCCTCCTCCGTGCCCTTCCCAACTTCCCCAGCACCTGCTGTGTCCTGGGCCTAGTGCCTTCATTGGAGCATGCTGGATTCGAGGTCTTTGTGAATGTTTTCCTGGAACTGCCCGGCCCTCCAGGACAGTTCCAACATAGTCCTTTTTGCTTTTGCATCCCTTGTCTCAGCAGCGCTGAGCAAGTAGGCGCCAGGGCTGAGTGAATTACAGAGTGCTGTTGCATTCTAAATCAGAGGTGGCAGGAATAAATCTCTACAAGGGCATGAAATCCCCTTTCGCACAAGAATGTGGAGAGGAAACGATAGGGGTTCTGTGTGGTTCATCCTAGTAGGGAACCCCTCTGAAAGCACTACACTCCCTATGGTAAGGAAGTCAAAACTGCACGAAGCACCACCCCAAGTCGGAGGAATCGGAGCTACTTTCAACTAAGTGGCCTCCCTCCTCTGTGCATTGATGGGTACTCTCCCCTATCCTAAGCCAGTGATTCTCCAAGTGTAGCCCCCAGATCACCGACATCAGCACCCCTTAGGACCTTGTGAGATTCAAATTTTTGGACCTCCACCCCAGACCTACGAGATCAGAAACTCTGGGGGCTAGGCCAGCCACCTGTGTTTTAAGCCCTCCATGTGATTCTGATGCACACTGAAGACTGGAAACCACCATTCTAAATACACTGAAACAAACGCAAGTGCCAAAGACCTTAGAAATACAATCCAGATTGATTTAAAATTAAGATTAAATGAGAACCCAAGCCAATGTCCCTTGCTGTAAAATGCCCAGGATCAAGGAAATATCCCCACTATTCTCCACGAAATAGTTCAACCGGCAATTAAATGAACTCAGCACATTTATTTTAAATGTGCAAAATGAATTTTCATATCCTAAGAGTAACACCAGATGTTTTACCTCTTTTTCCTAATTGGTTTTCCAGCCTACAGCAATCCGTCTTTATATTTTCCAGTTGGAGCCTAATGCAGCAAGAAGAGTGTGTTCCGGCAGGGTTATTAAATGCCACGCATTTTAAAACAAGCACAGTTCGGGCCTCCATGTGTCATCTGAGTGGCTGTCTTCCCAAAATATAAAGGAACAGACAGCTATAGGTACGAGGCAGCTTTGAACAGCCAGAAAACTCAGCAAAGGCCCTTTCAGGGGACTGGGTCTCCAGACTCCTGGCTGGTTGCAAAGCTGAGTGCTGGGCATTGAGCCCAAGCCTGAGCTCTTCTCCACAGTCCTGCACTCCCTGGTACGGAAGGATTTGCTAACTGTAAAACCTGCACATCAACATTTTGTTTTTCCTTGAAAAGTTTTCTCTTTAAAAGGAAGGAAACATAAGCTGAGGGGTGGAGGTGAGTAGGCCGAGGGGCTGGGGAAGGGATGAGGCAGTGCCTCAGAGAAGCAGCAGCCTGCTGGACCCTCTCTCTGGTCTGCACCTGAAAAAGCCCAGACAACTCCCCTCTGTTGGCCAACAGACCTGATTGCACAGGAGGCCCTGTCCCTGCCATGTTTAAGTGGATGAAAGGTCAGCAGAGATCAGGTCGCCTCACTCAACAAAAGCTCTGGGAGTCTAGAGAAAGGGAAACAGAAGCCTCAAGCTTTAAAGCTAACAGCAAACAGGATCTTTCTGTCTGCCCAGGATGAGGGCGAAGGGAGGGGCTGGGGAGAGCGGCTAAGTGCTAGAAACCCAGAAAGTACTCATTCCAAAAACAAAAGCCACACTCTTCGACAGCCAGGAGAGGTTGACACTATCCAGTTACCTCCCCTAGAAGCTGCTGAGAGCTGGCAGGTCTAGGCCATCATGGCCCTAGCAGGATTTTCATGTGATCTCCAAGTAGAAACTGCCTGTCTTGTTCTGAGACACCCAGCAGCAAGCTAACTGTCTGAAATTAGAGCTCAAAAAGATGAAATCGCAAGATGTGGCTGCTCCAACTTTAAATTAACAGTCCACCAAAGCACCAGTGTTCTGTCCCCAACGTGGCCATTCTTAGTACTTAGAATAAAGTATTCTAGGTGCCTATAGACACACACACGCAGATGAAAGTTCAATGATAAGCGTCAACTTCTGATTCGGGCTCTAACACAGGAGCTCCAGCCCCAAAGATAACAGCCTACAAGTTCATGGAGCACAAGAGCTGAGGGAAACCAGTAACAGCCTTCCAGACAGAAAGCCTGGCCCCACACGAGTGATGAACAAGAAGAAGTTATCTAAACTTAAAAGGCATGAATGACAGCTTCAAGTTTCAAGGAATAGGAAGCAAAGAGCCCACAAGAGATACAAGTATTTTTAAGGCATAGACAATACACATTAGGTCACCAGTTTTGACACTGGGTAACCTTTGTCTTCCTCTGGGGCTGTCACAGGAGCAACCTGGTCCCCTGTGGCCATCCAATTCCCTGGAGACACCCTCTTGTTGCCGAGCAGAATTCTTCTCTTGCCCCAAACTCACTAAGGTTATTTTTACACACTATTAAACCACAGGAGCCATTTTATAAATGTCATCATCGTAGTCTTTTAATATTTTACATAAAAAACTGTATACACAGCTTATAGAACTTTTATGTAAACATCATAAGCTCACCACTTTGTCATTTGTCAGTTTATTTTAAAAATAAAAAACAAGACAACAATTTAGTAGAAGTACCACTGGGTGGGGGAGGGGGAGGAGGGAGACTAGGAGCAGGTTCATTCTCTGTACAGAGATGCAGAGAAAAGTTCACATAGCTTTAGAGAATTTGTGAAAAAAAAAGGGGAGGGGTTAAATAGGCCCCAATGCTTGTTACTGCCATTTATCAAAACAGTGCGCATACCTGCACAAATAAATCACAAAACAGTGTTACCACTTTTTTTCAAGGAAACAAAACAAAAATTAGTGGTTTCTTTTCTCCTCTCGTGTTTTTAAGTCGTCATCATTTTTCTTTAAAACATCCGAAGTAGATGAGGTTACAGCGTACAAGTGTGGTCAGAATGCTACCGTCTTATGCAAATGACAAGTGCAGTGTCCAACCATGAAACAATTGTGCAAAGAACTCTTTCAAAATAAAACCCAACAAGATTTAGCCTTTAAATAAATCCCATAGCATCAGTTTCTTGGACTGAACGGTCTCCACTTGTAGGACAGGCACAAAGTTCGCTTATGGCAAAAACAACCCGCAGCACACTCTCCCTCCTCCTGCGCACGGCTGGTGAGGTGTTCGCTGGGGCCGGCCAGGAGACAGGAGTCTGAAAGCTGTGTCCTCTCAGCCTCGTCAGCTGCAAATGTCTTCCCCAGGGGTTGGAAAGCCGACCAAGTCCTGTTCGTGCTTGGACGGGCGCCTGACTCAGGCTGGGCTGGAGCTGTTCTAGCGCCCTGTCACTCCACCCACCACCACCATTAAATAACACCATCCTACCTCCGAAAATAAAATTATATCTATATTTATATAACACCCCATCCTCCCCAGCCCTCCCCTCCCGCAGTTCCCGTGCTCTATGTTACAGACAAGAGATAGCAGGCGCTCGCTGGTTATGGGTGAACATCTGACGGGGCGCGGCCGCACCCCGCCGCCAGGCTCCTATCCCAGGGACCTGGAGCGGAGGGGTGGAGTGGGAGGTCTCTGGGGAGAGAGGGAAGTCGGAACACACACCCAGCCACACACCCTGAAAGAGGCTCGGCTCTTCAGAAAAGGATGCTCAGGGGACCCTTGGCACTCAGCAGGGTACCTGGGCCTGTGCAACTCAGCTGGACGCACACAGACACTGAAAAGGGGGTGACCGGTGCCTCTCACGCCGATTCCCAGCGCCAGAGCCACCGTCTCCAGGCCACAGCCGCCGGGCGGGAAGGCAGACGCCAGGCAGGCCGGTGGGGTCCTTGAGGGGACGGGCCCGGGAGGCAGGGGCAAGGGGGCGGGCGCGGCCCTCATAGCACCTTGCAGCAATTTATGCAGCCGTTCTGGGAGCCGTAGCGCTTCTGCAGCGCGGCGCGCGTGGCGGTCTCGAAGACCTCCCGCACGCCCTCCTTGGTCTTGGCGGAGCACTCGAGGTAGTCGTAGGCTTGGATGCGCACGGCCATGGCGCGGCCGTCCTCCGTGCGCACGGGTTCCTGCTTCATTCGGGCCAGCTCCGTGCGGACGTGCTCGTCACTGCGCAGGTCTTTCTTGTTGGCCACCAGGATGATGGGCACGTTCGGGCAGAAGTGCTTCACTTCGGGCACCCACTTCTCGGGGATGTTCTCTAGCGAATCTGGGCTGTCCACCGAGAAGCACATGAGGATCACGTCGGTGTCCGGGTAAGAGAGCGGCCGCAGGCGGTCGTAGTCCTCCTGCCCCGCTGTATCCCACAGCGCCAGCTCCACCTGCTTGCCGTCCACCTCGATGTCGGCCACATAGTTCTCGAAGACGGTGGGCACGTACACCTCGGGGAACTCGTCCTTACTGAACACGATCAGCAGGCACGTCTTGCCGCACGCGCCATCGCCCACCACCACCAGCTTCTTGCGGATGGCCGCCATGAGCGGGCCGGGCCCGGGCAGCAGGAGGGGGCCCGCGAACGCCTCGCTGCCGTCCCGCTCGCCGCGCAGCGCTCACCTCGGGCTGCGCGCTGGGGCGCGGGGGTCGCTAGCGGCACCCCGGGCCCGCGGTGGCGCGTCCTCCCGGGGCACTCCGGCTGCCGCGGCGGGGGCGGCGGGGGCGCGAGGGCATAGGGTGCACCGTGCGTCTCCGCGCTGCTCCCGGGCGATGGCCGCTCTAGGCGCCCCGGACCCGGACGCAGCGCCTTTGTGCGCAAACTGTGGCTCGAGCCCCGGCCTAGGCGCCCTCCCCGGTGTCCCCAGGCCTCTCGCCAAAAGTCCGGGAGTGAACGCGACTCCGGCTAGACTGCGGTGGCAGATGCAGGCTGCGGCCCTAGCGCCCGCTATTTAAAGAGTCCGGCCACTTTCTTAATATAGCTGTCCAATAGGAAGCGAGCCGACTGAGCTCATCGCTGCGGAGCTCCGCTCTGATTGGCTGTGTGCTGCAGCCCAGGGGCGGGGCCGAACGGACGTGATTGACGGCCCAGGCCGCGGGGCTGGGAGAGGCGGCGACTGGGGAGTGTGCGCCCGGGCTGGCTGCTGGGTTCTGGCGACACCAGGGTTCCCTTCGCCGCAGCGTTTACGCGCCGTGTGGGCCCTGGGCCCTGGCTTCCAGGAGCCCGCGGGGCACTGGGCGAGCGGTGCCGTGAGAGGCAGCACTTTGTGGGGCTTTGGCGACTCCTTCCCACTCAAAATGACCCCGCTTCCTTGCAGACTCCCAGCGGGTGGTCGGACCTGTGCCGAAGCGGGCAGCTTCCTTAACGTGGTTTTGTTTTTAAATAAACAGACACGAGCCCGTTTATTTCCAAGCAAGGTTTTCCCCCACCCCACCCCGCCTTTCTGGTAGAAGCGACCCCTCCCTGGTCTGGCCCTCCTTCCTTCCTCCCTCACCCGAGTACTTGCCTTGCTTGCAGCCCTAGGTTTGGACCCAGTGAAAAGAGAGGCTACTGTAAACAGGGTGGACCTGGGCCAAGCCTTGCTCTTCTTCCAAGTCCTACGCCTACCACTTTCCTGGCCCACAGCCTGAGTCTCTAGATGAAAATTAGGGAAGGAGGAACAGTGAAAAGGGAAGATGAAGCTGGTTACAGAACTTAATGTTCACTTGGAGGAAGTTACCAAGCAGAAAAGGTTTAGCCTCTGCCTCAGTTTGCATGATTAATTCGAAGTCTGGTTATCTGAAGTAGGTAGTACGATAGAATTTAACCAATCCACACTTCAGTGGGCAAGAGGAGTCTGAGGCTTGGGAAGAGATGTGGGGGAAGAAATTTAAAGTCAGGGACACAGCAAGTTAGTGTCTGGTGAGGTTGTAGGTCCCTAGTTTCCTGAAACACACCAAGACTTAATTCACCCACCTCACTGATCCTGCAGGAGACAACACCTGCATCTGATCTGGAAGGACTAAGTCCTTCCAGACATAAGGACATAAGAGATGGGGAGTGGAGGGGGAGGCTGGGAGGGCCTCCCACGATGGAGAAATAGCAGCATGAACAAAAGCAGAGAGATGGGAAAGCGTAGGACAAGCTCTAGGAACCTGGAATAGCTCAGTGTGGCTGCACTTGATGGAGAAAAGCTAAAACTCACAATAAAAAAAAAAGAACTGTGTGGCTGTCATAAGGTTCAGGCTGATCATGGAGGGCTTAGATCTAGCACCAACTGAACAGGTTGGGCTATATCCATTTTAGAGGCAGGAGGATACTGATTGGTTTTTCAGCAAAGAAGAGCCCACCATGTCATGATGAGGTGGTTGCCTCACATTTCTGCTTTCTTCTCTAAGGCTGGAAGCTGTTGGAGGGTCAGGATTTTGTCTTATTGCAGCATCTTGAAGATGTAGCACAATGCCTGACACTATGCAAGAATCAATAAATGACTGTGGAGAATTCACTTAAATGCTCAGGAACTCAGTTGGGTGTATTTGAGGGTCTCCTACCTCAAACTCCAGACTCCATCCAACCAAACCCACGCAACCAACTGCAACTGAGTCCTGATGTATTCACTGATGATTCCTAAGTTGAGAGCTAGGTCTCAATATGGACATTATAGATATATCAAGTCAAATAAGACATTAGTGCCGCTAACTCCAAGAGACCAACCTATTGGAAATACCTCATTCAAAGGACCGAAAGTGTTTCCTTCACACTGGATTAGTGCCACACAATACCCTGCTTTTTTGTTTTGTTTTGGTTTGGTTTTGCAAATCTAAGGAACTGAACTGCCAGCAAGTAAATAAGTTTTCCACCGTGGGATCCCATGAGAGAAAGTAAGGATTTTTGATTCCAGGCTCCAATTTGAATTTCTTTTCCTTTTTCTTTTTTTTTCTTTTTTTCCCTCTTTTAGTTAGCATATTATAATAGAAAACTCTTATCTAAATTTTTCTTCTTTTAGTCAAACCTTTTGTAGCTGTATAGTTAACGCTGCTTTTCTTGGTCTTAATATAGCTTGGGAATCTTGGCTATGTCCTTAAGCTTCAAATATTTTTTTTTAAATCAAACAATTAAAAGTTTGTGCCATGTATTTTTCTTTTTTTAACTGAGATACAAAGAATCAGGAAGAGGGATTTAATTCACTCATTTCCCGATTCTCAGACATAGTATATGAGGCGTTCCAAGCTTGAATCCCAATATCTAAATAATTTCTAAAAATATTTGGTTGGCAAATAGGCCAAAGTAAACAAACAGAAAAATTTATGTTCTGTAGCAACTTCTTTTCGTGGTATTCATTCTTTTGTCCAGGATACTTTTGTCCAATGAAAGTTCTGGGAAGACTGGCTACTTCAAAGACTGCTCCACTCCCAGGATAAACTTTTCCAAACGAGGTGAAGTGCCAGACAGCCTCCTCCCTGCCTCCCCTTGCTGCTCACACAGTATACGCCCACTGAAAGACACAAAGGAAGTTGTCTATGAGAACAAGTCGTTTTCATAATTAAATTTATTAACATATACATTCATTGTATGACAGATACCCACACCAGTGAGAGAGGGAAATTATTCTTCAGACACAAGGAGGCTGTTAATCTATCTCTAGTCTTTTTTTTTTTTAATATATATTTTTTTATTTATTTATTTTTGACAGAGAGAGAGATACAGAGACAGAGAAAGATACAGAGACAGAGACAGAGACAGAGCTGAATGGGGGAGCTCCCAGTTCAACATATGGTTCCGCACGGGCCGGGGCCAGGATTTGATCCTCCGTCCCCGGCGCTGCAAAGTGAGTGCTTAACCCACTGAGCCATCCCGGCTTCCCCTATCTCTAGTCTTCAGCCTGATTTATTTGGTCTTTATTTTGTCCAATGTCTCCTACAGATCTGTAAATCACCCCCCAACTCCTCCCACAGAAGACCAGAGACTGGAATGGTCATTGGATGTTAGCACCACCTTGTGGCAATCTTTACAGGGTTTTTTTGTTTATTTGTTTTTTAACCCCCTTAAAAAAGAACCCTGTATACGATTATAGTAAGTCTTACGTAGCCCAAAAGCATGCATTTTATGACTATTTTTATTTTGGGATCTTTCATGGAATGTAAAACCTTAAGGAATATTTTACAAAATTATTTAGAAATCCTTCACATATATATTTACACACACATATAACTCTTTCCATATACATGTACTTAAAAAATAAATTCCTTCATAGTTAAATAGTAATTTATAAAAGAGAGTAGAAGAAAGAGATAAAGGATATAGAATCTCAATAGTTCGGATAACAAAGAACTTCATTTTTCTGTAATTATAATGTACAGAAATGTGAAAAAACTTTAACCACAAAAATTATCTGCTTTTTCCCACAGTTAAATCCATTATTAAATCAATCAACCAATAAATTAAATAAAATTTTTACACTAACCAATGTCGCCCCAATAAATTTAACAATAAGAAAAGTAAAATAACATCAAAAATGTTTAAAAAGAAGCCACTATTGGATATTCTGTTATAATTAGAAGTTATCATAATTCATTGACTAATAAGCATTTACTGAGAGCCATTCCAGACAGCCATTTGATGTTTTATTTTTTTCTGATTTAAGGAGTAGCTGAAAGTCTCCAAGAAAACTGTCAACTTCCCATCTCAATGCATTGCGTTCTTAAAAGGGTCAGGCTTTTCTAGAACTAGCCGTGCTATTTCTCAGGGAAAATCCAAGGTAGTCCCATGTGGTCAGATGGGGGCCCATGCAGCCATGAGTTATGTAACTGAGCCGTCACACTGCTTTCTGGGTTCTCCAGCTATGAGCAACAGCAGGTAAAACATCCCTCTCCTGCCCAGAGATTGCAACCCAGTGCGACTCAGGCCTAAGACGAAGAAGGCTGGGCTGGCAGAAAAACCACCACAGCTAGACTGTTTAACTTCAGGATGTGGGCATTGAACTCTATCAGACCTACTACCTGTCCAGCCCAGGGCAGGCTCAGGGGAGCAGGCCGTGGGCAATGGGCCAGCACCGATGGCTCCTGAAAGGTAACTGTTTCCTCCAGTTACCACTAGCCACATGCAGCTGTTGAACACTTGAAATGCTGCTGGTGCCACTGAAGAACTAAGTTTTTAATGTTATGTAATTTTAACTAAACTGAAACTTAAAAATTGATGTTCAGGGTGGGGGAATGGGGAAATATTAGTCAAAGAGTATACGCTTCCAGTTCTAAGATGAATAAGTTCTGAGGATCTAATGTACAATGTGGTGATTGTAGTTATTGCTGTATTATATATTTGAAAGTTGCTAAGAAGATAGATATTAAATACTCTCACCACGAAAAAGAAATGGTAATTATATGACGTAATGGAGATGTTGGCTAATGGGATGGTGGTAATCATTTTGCAAGATATAAGTGTATCGTTGTACACCTTAAACTTATACAATGTCATGTGTCAATTATATCTCAATAAAGCTAGGGGGAAAGAATAAAATGAATACTGATATGGACCACCAAAAAGTAAATAAAGACTGATATTTGATTCCTTTATTGGGAAACTTTCACATATGTTTGAAACAACTTGGTTATGTGAATCCACTTTTTCCTACTGGGAAGTTCATGAAAATCTAAATACAGATTGAGTATTTTGATGGAAATTCAGTGTCCAAATTAAGATGTGCTGTAACTATAAAATAAATACTAGAATCTGAAGACTTAGATGGAAAAACATGTAAAATAGTTCATTAATAGTTTTTATAGCAGTTACTATTGACCTGGTAATATTTTAGGTATGATAGACATGTACTTAAATATATGAGATTTAATAGTTTGGATATATGATTATAACATTCAAATTAATTTTATCTTTTTAATGTTTTTTAAGGTGACAACTAGAACATTTTATTTTATTTTTTTAATTAATTGTTAAATTTATTGGGGTGACATTGGTTGGTAAAAATTACATAGGTTCCAGGTGTTTTGTATTTTTAAAGATTTATTTCATTGTTTTGAGAGAAGGTCAGAGAGAAAGAGAAGAGGGTAGGGCCGAGAGCAGTCTCCATTGTTGTTACATCATTAGTTGTGACATGGTTTCATTCCACACAGGTGGATGTGGGGCAGTGCAGGGTGGGAACCTAAACATGGCCTTTCCCATGGGAAGCAAGAACCTTCAGTTGCAATCCCAGTGGTTACCAATTGCATGACAGTTTAGCATATGGGTTTGCACAGCCCGGGCAGGGAATCGAGCCCTGAACCACAATTGCGAGGCAAGCCCTCAACCGCTGAGGTATCCCAGCATCCCCTAGAACATTTTAAAGTGCACATGTAATTCACATTGTATTTCAGCTGCACAGCATTGCTCCAAAGTGTCTACAAGTTCATGTGGCTCCCTGGCTCCTTTCTCTCTGTTCTCTAGAAAGTCTTCTTTATATTGGCCCCTGGAACTTCTAATCTTCCTGTACATATGATTTCCTTTTATTTGTCCTAAACTCATTGCTGGGTTTCAGAGGGGCTCAGACACTCAGATAAACACAGCATGTAGTTTGGGGCAATGGGGAGCCCCCCTCATCCCACTTTCTGCCACTGCTTTTCAGACCAGGCATCTCCAGGGTCTTTTGTCTGGCCCACCAGGACAGCTGCCCCATGCCTCTCCCGTCCAGCTCTCACCCCAGCACTGCAGTAGAGGCTGCTCGGGTCTTGTTACATGGTGACTTGCTTTCTTTTCCAAAAATGAGAGTCAAAATCTAGTCCTTGTCCAATTTTGGTAGAAGGGTGGGCTTGTAGATATTGTTTTCCGGAATGCTCATATCAATCTCAATCTTCTCAATTCAGTTCAGTAACCAGGGATTGAAGGGAGGGAGTAGAGAAGGGGAGGTGAAGGCACAAAAGGTAAGTAAGTCTTAGGACCAACATGTAAGGAGACACACACACCCACACACACTTGTGGGATGTGATGTCACTAATATATGTGTAGGTGGTACCAGCTTTACCCAGAAGGTCACATTTGAGCAAAGCCTTGAATAACAAGTAGGATTTTTCCAGAAGAAAGAGATGCCCATTTGCATCATCTGGAACATTTATACTGTAGGTCTTATGTAGAGAAAGGTTCCAACCAGAGCCAACTGATGGGAAAGGAGAAGTGATGATAGGCAGAAGTAGAAAAACGTTCTCCTGGTGACAACATCGCGTGAGGTTTATCTGGCCCTGAGGAATGGAGAGAAGAAAGGAAAGAGGAAGATCCCAAGAACTTGCCCTTACATAAGTCATTACAAAATCCACCGGGCAAGTGCTTGCTGTCCTGTGGCAAATGTTGAAAGTACACAAACATTCATTAACTTGTCTTAGCCCAGACTACAGGCCAGTGGTGTGTCAGTGCAATAAGCAGAGAAGAGAGAGCCTCGGGCCAGGAGGCTGGAGGCGTGCCTTCCAGTTCCTAGCTGCACAGCCTTAGGCACATCATCCTTTCTGGGTCTCAGTTGCACCATTAGTAAAGTGAAAGAGAGAACTCAGAGGTTGGGAACTCAAATGTCCACAGGGGTCCTGCAGGGAGCATAACCATGTATAAGACACTAGGCAGTGGTGGAAACTGAGGAACCAGAGAACATGCCAAAGCTAAACCAGAGAAGGTCAGTCTTTAAAAACAAACTACTGTGCTACCCAAAAAATGCACAGGTAGAGCAGGCTAGATTTGGCCAGCAGAAGCAGTTTGCAGCCCCTGACCAGACGAATTTCATTTCTAATGGGTCAAGGGGGCTCGCCTGCAGAAAAGAATGTTAATTTGTTCAAAAGTGGAAATATTTGTTTAAAAGCAACCAATCCTTTTTGTTTAATTTTATTTATTACTCAAGACCTTCTTTTATTCAAGTTGCTTACACTGAGGTCCAAAAGATGAAAATAGTCCTAAGGATGGAACCTAAGGAAGTGTGGTCCTAAGAATAAGTTATCCTCACAGCTGAGAAGGGGTTCACATTCAGCCAGGTGGGAGCTATCACTGCCCTTTGTCAGTCCAGAGAGCAATAACACCAAGTGCTTTTCTCTTCCCCTTTTTTAGTCTTGAAAGCAAAGCAAATACATGATCTAATCAAAGTATTTATTCAGGGATGACTCATTTCTTGTGTTCACTTATGATGTCAGAATTTTGCAATAGGGGAGGAAGGCATTGCGCTCCTAGTGGGTTTCCACACACCAGTGGATTAACCGCTGAAGATATGTCTGTGGCTATTTATAGCGTGAGACGAAGCCTATATGAGGAGCCACAGCTCAGAACTGGGCATTCCGGGAAACGGAAAACATCTGTGGGGAGGCTGTGATGAACACATTTCACCCCATCACCCCAGGCCTCTGCTTCTGCTCCAGCCACACAGATAGGCGGAACATGGCTCAGCTACAGAAACTGTTCTTCTCGGGGGTCCTCATCTGGAAAGGAGAGCTCAGAAAAATCTCTTTTCGACAAAGCTCTGATGGGACTGCTTCCTCTGTGGAATGTGAAGTCGTGTGACTTCTACTCAGCTCAGTCACAGTGTATGTTTAAGGAAGAAGCTAATGCATTTCTACCTTGGAAATCTCAGTGATATGCCTAGGAAGTTCACTCATTCATTCATTCATTCATTCATTCCACTGACATGTGAGGTGCCTCCTATATGCCAAGACCTTGGTAGAGGACCGAACAGCGATGCTTTAAGGAACTCAGGGATTTAGTATACTTGGCATCAGACAGCTATTGAACTGCCTATATCTAAATGAGGTCAGACAGGGCTTGCTTGAATTGGGCAGAGATGAAGGAGGGGAGGACAGTCATTGCTCCAAATCATTCATTATGTAAACGTGCTCTGCACCAGCAATGGGTTACAGGGAGGAATTAGCAGGAGTCCCTGCCCTCAGAGAAGATCCAGTCCGTAAGTATAGATGGTGATACAGCATAACAGTCATAACAGTTAAACTAACTCTTTCAATCTAGTGTGGTAAGTGCTATAATGGCTAGGCACAGGTGAGAGGCCTGAGGAGGTCAGAGAAGGTTTGAACTAAGTGGTGCGTTGCTGCTTTGGTGGCCTCCATCAAACTACACTCCTCTACCCCCATATTTGTCTCCTGTATGGTTCCCTCCCATAATGAGTGTGAGTTTGGCCATATGACTAGCTTAAGCCAGGGGACATCAGTAAGAACGCTGCAAGTGTTCCTGGAACCTGGCTGCCATGCTTTTTAGGAAACTCAGCCATGTGAAGGGACTATAGTGATGGTATTGTAGGCCATGCAGGCAGGCCCAGCAACGCACCATTGGTGCAGAGTCCTGCTGTTATCATTTGCTCCCTCTCTAGTCATTTCTTGAGCCCACAAGGGGAAAACAGTACCCCCTGGAGGCAACTTCTTTCTTTTCCCTCTGAAACTTCCCAGCTTCAAGCTCTACTGTCATAAAACAAAGCTAAGCATATCATGGACCTCTCTAGATTGTATTACTTTATCCCAGGTGGCAGAAAGGCTGCCAGAAAGGCAATTTGAAGAGATTAGACTGTAGAAAAGATATGCCTGGCCAGTTAGAAGAGGGAAAGGGGACTTTTTAATTTTTTTATCACATAGTGATTCAAGCACAAGAAAAATATACAGAATATCTGCCACACCTCTTTGCTAATCTTTGAATTTCCCATATTGATTTCAAATCATTTCAGTACAGATAAAGCTCCTGTGTAGCCCCCACCCCCCAATCCTTCTCCCCAGCCTCCTTTTGTCAAATATGTTGTTTATCATCCTCGTGCACATATTTATACTGCATATGAATGTGTCCCAAAGAATATATGGTGGTGTTTTTCATGTTGTAAATATTTACACAAATGGTATCATATTTACGTAACCTCTGCAGTTTGCTGTTTTTACTCGATTTTTTCCCCCCATATTTAGCAATGTTAATATATGTAGCTGTTGTTCATTCATCTGACCTGTGTAGTCCATTTTGCATATTTATTCATTTTCCTATTTGGGGACATTTTGGTTATTTCCACATTTTTTTTTCTGATATAAACAATGCTACAGTGATTAATGCTGCGACTGATTAGGCCAATGTGTGTATGTGGGAGACTTTCTGGGATATCTACCTGTGTCATAAAAGGAAGGTTTTCATGTGACAAAAATCCTGGGTTGCATTTCAAGTTTAGAAACCGCAGCCAAGAGTGGCTAAGATGTGCCCCTATCTTCCCCCTTGGAAACCCCATGTCCCAGGTACGTGAATGTGGCTACCTTTCCAAGAATGTGGTCTCTGACAACACCTTTAACGTCCGTAAGAATGTGGACCCTGACAATGCCCTTAACATGCAGACTCAGCTGAAGTCACATGGATAGACCCTGCTATGAATCATTTTTCTCATCTATTTTCTCTTTTGAATTTACAGTTGGAAACAGCAAAATGTGGGAGTGTGCTGATGATTTATGCTGAATGTGACAGTGAGAGAGTCAAATGGAAGACATGACTGTTTAGAGAAGGGGAAATGGGATTATGAGGAAATCAGGAGGACTGATTTCAGCCATTCTTGGGTCATAAACCACCCAGCAAAAAGTTACCCTGTTTCCCTGAAAATAAGACAGTGTCTTATACCCTGTTTCCCTGAAAATAAGACAGTGTCTTACCCTGTTTCCCCGAAAATAAGACAGTGTCTTATATTAATTTTTGCTCCCAAAGATGCGCTAGGTCTTATTTTCGGGGGGATGCCTTATACGTATTTCACCGAGAGGCAAAACTGTAAGTAGGTCTTATTTTCGGGGCATGTCTTACTTTTGGGGAAACACGGTATTATTCTCCCAGTTCTGTGGTTTCCTCTGTTGGTCTCCCCTGGGCTTCCTCACCCAGTTCATTTCAGCTGGAGGATTGGCTGGGCAGAAAGGCCCAAGAGGGTCCTACATGTCTAGAAGTTGGTACTGGCTGTTTGCTGAGTCACCTTGATTCCCCTCCACATGGTCTCTCAAAGTCCAATAGGCTGACCCAGTTTCCTTACACAGTGATCTTGGGGCAGTGTTCCAAGAGAGTAGAAGCACATGCTATAAGGACACTTGTGGGCAAGGCCCAGGTCTCACATAGCATCACTTCTGTGCAACTCTATTGGCCAAAGCAAGTCACAAGGCCAGTCCAGATTTAAGGGGAGGACAAGTTGACACTCTCTCTTGTTAGCAGGAGCAGCAATGTCATGGACATTGCAAAGAAACACAGGATGAATTGCCTCAGCCATCTTTGGAAACAATCTCCCATGATTGATCAATTTGGGCAGTGATAGAAATCTAACATTCACCCTTGAGATTTAAACTAGAGTCTTCTGTGCAATTTCCAAAATAGGTCAGGATGATATCATTCTCATTAGCCTGGCCTTCCTGACAAGAAAGAGGTTCAAGGAAGGATAGTTTTTAAATTACTGATAATTGTTGGATCTTCAATTCACCTGAAAAGCCAATAGGAACTCTGCCTTCAACCTTTGTGAATTTGCTCTTTAAGTAAGTATTTTTGAAGCACTTGTGTGAATGATGTTGCATTGTGCTAGCTGCTGAAGATACAGCAGTGAACAAAACAGGTATAGTCTCTCCTATCTCAGAGCTTCCATTCTATGGACAGGAAAAGGGCATGAAATGATTAATTATATAGTTAAAGATTTAGTTACAATGGTATTGAGTGCCACAGGAGAAGTAAGGCCTGTGTAGAGGGGAGCCCTGACCTGGTGTCAGGGTCATGGGAAACTTCCCTGGGAAGGACATATGAGCTAAGTCTTAAGGACTGAATAAGTATTATGCAGGCTAACCCAGTGGGGTAGGGTGATAAAGGAATATTTCAAGCAGAAGAAACAGCAGGTACTAAGGTCCTAGAAAGGGAAGAAGCCCACATGTGAGAAACCAAGAAATCAGCAGATGAAGGGGGAAAGTTGACCAAATGAGACTGCAAAGTAGGCAAGAGGCCGATCAAGCAGACCTTTTGGACACAGCGAGGCAGCCATCTGTAAGCAAGGAGAACATTCTCACCAGAAACCAAATCTGCCAACACCTTGATGTTGGGTGTCCAGCCTTCAGGACTGTGAGAAAATAAGTTCCTGTTTTCTAAGTGACCCGGCCTGTGGTATTTTGTTATGGAAGCCCTAGCTGACTAACACAAATGAAATACTGAGATGTATGTTCTTAAAAGATCGTCCTGATTGCTACGTTAGAGATGGACCCAAGGAACAAGAAGTGTTACTTGGAGATAAATTAGGAGCCTGTAACAGACACCTGTGTACAAGACACCTGGGTAAGGGTGGCCTGCGTCAGGCTGGTGGCAGTGGAGATGGAGAGAACAGGGGCATGACAGAGGTGTGAGAGGTGAGAGCCATTTAGAGTGACAGGGGTGGAGGCCCATTTGGAAGAGATGGCTGTGGAGTATTAGGGAGGTGAGAAACTGAGGCAGCTGATGTCAATTCTTTTTAAGTTTGCCTATAAAGAGAAGAAGACATGAGCAATAGGTATAGAGGGCAATGGAGTTACATTTTGTTTTTTGGTTTTGTTTTTGTTTTTGTTTTTTTCCTTTTCCAATAATGTTTAGGTTTTGTTTTCTTATAAAATGAAAGAGACTTAGTATTTTTAAATGCTGGTAGAAAGGAAGTCGTGTAAAGGTAAATGCTAAAGATGTGTTAGAGAGAAGACAAATAAAAGTGGCAGGTCCTACTGGAGGAGACAGGAGAGATCAGGTCCACAGCACAGGTGCTGTATGAGAGAGAGAGAGAATGAACGGAATGAATGGATGAAATTAATGCATAAATGAGAAAACGAATGAATGAAAAGCAGCTTCCATTAGGCTCTAAGCTAAGCTGTTGTTTAGAGGTTGTGGAGCAGCTGCCATTTATTTTCAGCTTATGCCCAGGTAACCAAGGAAACCTATCCATAAAGCCAGACTGGGCTTTTCCTCTTCCTTCAACTGGCTCGGTTCAGATCCTCCGTTCAGCCATGGGCCTGGGGGAGGGACACTGGATTCATGGGGCTTCCAGTCTACCTGCTTCCTATGCCCTCTGGTCCCACTCCCGTTCAGAGACGCACCCCCTCCCATCTCACCGTGGATTGTGACTGGGCCCCCTCAACCTTATGATGTGGTTTTCTGACAAGACTCAGTTCCTGATGGGTAGTTCTGGCTGCACAGTCACTGGTGTCCTGTGGTCAGAGGCTCTGCCTGTTCTATGAACAGAAGCATGCCTGAAGCTGTTTCTCAAAAGACATTGTAGAATTGTATGCCTGGAACCTATGTACTTTACTAACCAACATCATCCCAATAAATTTAATAACAATAACAATAATAATAAAAGACATTTAGTTCTCCAGCCCACAGGGTATGAATTTGCTCTAGAACCCCAAGGGTCTGCATTGTGATTTTCCCACTGGGACTGGCCAGAAAGTCTACATGGGACCTTGTCCCACCCACTGATACCCCCACCACCACCAGGTCCAGCAGAGCATGTGGCCCAGGTGACAGAGGTGCTGGTGGCCTCAGCCCTTTCATGTTGTCCGGTGGACGGGCCTGGCACAGCCCAGCCACCCTGCCCCACCCCTCTGGTGGCCACCAGAAGGAGTGAACATGCAATTTTAACACACACATACACACACACCCAGGTGTTCAACTCCTCGGAAGCTTGCTAAATACTTTCTTATTCCATCCCTACACCTTCCCTGAGAAACAAGGCTTAACCTCCTTACCTTACAAATGAGGAAACTGAGGCACAATGCGGTGAAGAGACTGACTCAAAATTATTCCACAGAGTGAGATAGAACCAACAAAAGAACACCAGGTGCCTCGGGCTAGGCAATGAGTCTTAGAAACGGAGTAAGTGGCGTGGAGAGGAGCAGAGCATGCTAGTGGCTGCCTGTGGTGGTGAATTCTATGTGTCAGCTCACTGGGCTAACGGATGCCCAGACAGCTGGTAAATAGTATTTGGGTGTGTGTCCAGAAGACATTAGCATTTGACTCCATAGACTAAATGATCACCCTCACTAATGCGGCATTATCCCGTCTGTTGAGGGTCACAGAATGGAGGAGGGGCGACTCAGCTCTCTCCTTGAGCTGAGACCCTGTCTTCTCCTGCCCTGGGACGCCGGTGATCCTGGTTCTCAGGCCTGCATGGCCAGTCCCAACAGCCATGCAGACCACTCCCCCTTATTGGGCTTGAGCTTCGTTTAGAGTTCAGGGACAAAACCCAACACATACCATACTTGCACTAAAAAGTACTGGTTGTTTGAATGAAATTCCGATTTCACTAGGCATCCTTTTTATTTTATTTTTTGCTAAATTGGGCAACCCTCGTTTCTTGCTTTATGAAATGGGGTGCCCGCCAAGTCCTGGGCATGTGAGAAGGCTTCAGGCAGGGTCTGCAGAGATGGGGCGGCACTGCTGCTCTCCTCATAGAATTGCTCCCGGCCCAGGCCATGGGGAGGAGCGAACCTGGGCTGAAGGGCTCCCTGGATGGGCGGGGGCCCTGAGTCAGCCTGTGGGAGGGTGGGACATGTCAGGGCTCACAGCAACCACAGACCAGCCCCAACCCAGGCAGTAAACAGGAAGTTCCCTGCAGCCGCAGGTACACCGCTGTCCTTGCCAGAATTAGGAAGATTCTAAACTAGATGCAGAATAGTAGCCGGCACTGCTGTTTGGCAACCCTAAGCTGGATCCCCGAGCTCCCAATCCAGAGGTGCCTCCCGTTTTCTAGCCCCCGGGCCACAGGAGGCCCCATAGACCTGTCCCCTCCCCATGCAGGGCCCAGACCAGAGAGAACCCCAAATCTGGTTTGACAAGAGGAGGAGCTTCCGGACAAGCCATCAAGGTGCCCTGAACTGGGTGGGTGGATGGACTTCCTAGCCCTGGGTTCTGAGATAGTAAGGGACTGGCGTGGAGGATGAGGTGTGGGGTTGAGACACCCCCTCCACTGGGCCCCATGGGAGCACAAGGGGGAGAAATGGAACCCTGGCCCAAGGGCGAGCCTCTGGCTGCTTTGCCAGCTCTGAGTCTCATTTGCTTCTTGGCAAGTCACTCAGCTGCTCTGAACCTCAGTTTCCCTTCTGAAAAATAGGGATAGGACACGGACCCAGCCTGCCCCTGTGAAAGGGTTTTGTAAACTATAAGTTCCTGTTTAGTCACAAGTGTAAGAAACCAGACATAAACCAGAGGCAGTCACGGAGGAATGTACTGACTCAGGGGATCAAGACCCTGGGAAAGCAGGCGCTCCCCTCCTCTCTGGTCCCTGCAGCTCTCCGGGAACTGGCTTCTTTCTCGGTCAGTCTGGCTTCTCCCGGAGGCCTGGAGCATCTTCCAGCTTCCACAGCCAAGAGGAGCCTCTGGTACGAACTGAAAAATCACAGACAGGGTTCTTTTTTTTTTTTTTTTTTAATATTTTCTTTTAATATATATATTTTTATTTATTTATTTATATTTTTGACAGAGAGAGAGAGAGAGAGATACAGAGACAGAGAGAGAACTGAACTGGGGAGCTCTCAGTTCAGCATATGGTTCCGCATGGGCCGGGGCTGGGATTCGATCCTCGGTCCCCGGCGCTGCAAAGTGAGCGCTTAACCCACTGAGCCATCCCGGCTTCCCCCCAGACAGGGTTCTTATTGGTCCTGCCTGAGTCCCATGTCCACCCACCGATGTGGGTCGCTGCATTTAGCAGCCTCTTATAAAACTTCCAGAGCTGGAAGGCTGAGGTCCCCAAAAAGAAAAGAGGTATTCTTCCTAGAGGGAGGTAACGTGATAAAAAGATATCTACTATGTTTTATCAATAGTTTTAGTATCATTGGCAACAGCGTAAGGTGGCCACATTTTCCTAATTCCCAGTATCTTTGGACAAAGTAGTGGCTAAGGGCTCGGGCTCTGGAACTCAAACTGCCTGAATTCAAGCTCTGTGTCTACCACTTTCTACCTGGGTGGCATTAAGCAAATTGCTTAACCTCTCTGTGCCTCAGCTTATACGTTTGTGAAGATTGAGTTGATATATGTGGAGTGTGAAGAACAGCACTGGGGAACTGCCAGGTGTTCTAATCATTATTGTTGTCAGAGAAAAACATGGCAGGGATTAGGAACCCCAGTGTAAAAGATAAAATCATCACTTCTCACTTACTCCCAGCTTTCTTCCAGAAAGTGGTTGGAACTTCAAGAAACGAGCTCAACAAAGACTTACTGAGCTGTGTGATAAGCCCCAGGAATCTTACAGGTTGAACCAAGTCTCTCTCCTCTAGAAGCACCTGGCCAAGTAAGGAAGGCAGACTCAGAAAGAGAGGGCTTTCCTGCCGGTTGGCTTGTGCTGGTTAGAAATGGACTTGGGATCCTATAGGAAAGCACAGCAGGTCCTGGGTCCAGAAGCTGGAAAGCACACCTGAGCCAAGACCCGGAGCACGGGCCAGTTTGCCAAGTGAGGGAACAGCACTGTGTGAGCTAGTCCCCAAGCTATTGTGTCTCAACTCCAGGTCCACACTTTTCTTTGTGCTGCTTGGGCTGCAGCTCTGCAAATTCTGGGTCTCCCTTGTCAGCTGGTTCCTGGCAGGTTCTGCCAATAGGGGACACCAGAAGCAGACCGGCAGGCAGGAAGAGAGAAGGGACTTGCTGTCTTGTTGGTTTGCTGTCCTTCCA
>PVKE010000149.1:86431-195677 GCA_004027555.1 Craseonycteris thonglongyai | reverse complement strand
CCCCCTGTGCTGCCCGGCTCACACACCCCCCCGTGCTCCCCAGCTCACACCCCAGCTGTGGAGCCACCCGGCAGGCAGCCCAGGAAACACTGTGAGAGGCTCCTCAGCAAGGAGCTGCGGCTCTGGGAAGGGGGCGGGCGGTTTTCCAGGGACCCCCCCCCCCCAGCCCAGCACACAGGTCTCCTTTGCAGGCCGGCGACCATGGCCCCCTACAAGGTGGAGCAGGACGACTGGCTGACCGTCTACCTGAAGTATTTGCTCTTCGTCTTCAACTTCTTCTTCTGGGTGAGTGACTCCCCCATAAGCCCCTCCCTGCCGGCCCCGCGGGTGCAGCGCCGTGGGCTTTGGGTGCAGCATCCTGGGCTTTGGGTGCAGCGCCGTGGGCTTTGGGCGCAGTGCCGTGGGCTTTGGGTGAGTCGCCGCTCTGAAGTGGATTTCTTCCCAGTCGAAGGCCACCCCTGGGCAAGTGCTGCCGACATTAACGCACACGTGCGCCTTTGCTACTGAGGGGGAAGAAAGAATCCGGTCTGCGCGGGGCGTGGAGTCCATGCCACGTGGCATCGGAACGGAGGGCACAGATACACCACAGTGAGCTTTGCGTTCTGGCTGGCGCTTTCTTCCCCTCTCCCTGGTTGCACCAGGCCTTCCGGGAAATCTGACAGCCTGAAATCATTGCTGGTTTCCCACCGAAGCCCATTTGCCTTTCACGGTTCACGTTCTCAGGCCCCGGGCAGAGAATTGGGAGTCGTGGGGGTGGCGGGGAAGCGGGAGGGGGGCTGGTTCTATAGCCACGGCCCTCAGAAAACCCGCCAGGTGCGGCCTTCCAAGAGGGGTGTGGTCTGTCCACCCTGGGCAATTGTCAAGATGAGGAGGAGCGGAGTACACTAGCCCCCAAAATAGCCGGACGCAGGACGGTGCTACTTTGTATTGCACGCTCGCTAAATTTGGAGAGGCAGCTGGACCCCGGCTCCGCGTTCCTCACCGTGTGGCCTTGGGCACAGCACCACCCACGTGGGCTGAGTCCACTCCCCCAGCCACGAAATGAGGATCATTTTCTAACCTCCTGGGGTTCGTTAAAAACAAGACAACAGTGATCCCAACACGGAGTCGCTTACACTAGGCCCCACGTCACCAAACTGAGACTGAATTACAGTGTCGGCTGTCTTAGAAATGGAGGCTAAAAGCAGTCGCTGGTTAGGGAAAAATAAACCGGCAATCACCAGCCCACTTTTCTGCCTCGTGTGAGGCCCTGACTCCGGCTCCCATCTGCTTATGAACGCCTCTCATGTTGCACGCCTCCTTGGGGCCCCTTTCTGTTTGCTAAGTTGCACGCTGCCTCCAAGAAATGCTACGACATTTTAATATGCCTCAGTTTATCTTTCAGCCCTTCATGGAGCAGAGGCCCTGAAACGGGATCTGGGGAGTGCTTAGCTCAGGCCGTCCATAAACGCAGTCGTTTGGATACAGTCGACATAAAAGGCCGGAAAACACCAGCCAGTCATCAGGCAGAACAGAGCTGCCTGCTCACCGTGGGGACCGCTACCCGCTTCACAGAGGCTTGGAAGATCTTAGAAAGGCAAAGGCGGACACGGGAGACGTCCGCCTGTCGGGATCATGTTAACGTGAATGACGTAGCTTCAGAGTGGGAAGGATCCTGAGTGAGTAGTTTGGGGTCAGCAGTCAGGCAAGGGCTCCAAAGAGCCTTGGAAAGGAGACACGCGCTTGGTGCGATTACATTTACGGAGTTGAATGCAGGCTTGATGCTTGTTTAAATGTTTCTGGCCAAGTTCCTGAAATGAACAATAAACTTCTTTAATTTGTATCTTTCTGGGCAAGTGTTTCCTGGAATAGGGAAGTTGTGTGACGAGGACAGTGGAGTTGTAGACGGCTTCGATGCTCAGACATTCATCCAATAGGGCAGTTAGGATTCTTCTGAAAGAATGAGTATGTTCTTCCTGATCATACAAGTCTTCCGTATCCACCACAACTCACCTCTCAAATACTGAAAAGGATCAATACGGAGGTAAAAATTGCCCGCCGTTCACGGCATTAGGTTCCTAGGGCCGCCCCAACAATGCACCACACACCGGGTGGCTTCAAACAACAGGAGTGTAACCTCTGCTGCTCTGGACAAGTCCAAGGTCAAGGCACCAGCAGGGCCCTGCTCCCACTGAGCCTCCAGGTGGAATCTTGTCTCGCCTCCTCCGGCTCCCGGTGGGAAGGAGGCGGGACCAGTTTTGGATTTGCAGAAAGGGCCTCAGAGGTACTTGGGGCTAAATGAGGTGATAGTGTGGCCTCCTGAGTCAATGTGATTGCTGGCCTGCCACCGGGAGGGGAGAGAGCTCTCCCTCTGCCCCGTAAGGACACGGTGCGCAGCCAGGACGAGGGTCCTCAACAAAACCGAACCCCCCAGCACATTCTCTTGGGATCTCTGTCCTCCAGAACTGGGAAGACTAGAAAGAAACTTCTAGTAAGTCACCGTGCTGGATGATCTTATTAAGGCAACCTGAGCAGACAACATCACGAGGCAAGTCCCTCATCTCCCTGAGCCTCACTCGCTTCAGACGTTTCCAAAGAATGTCAGGATCTGTCAGACAGAGAGGTTAACGTTTAAAGAACGTCGGGGCAGCGGTTACCGTCAGACTACAGGACAGGCCTCTTCTCCGCAGCGCCCTCGGTGGGCAGCGCTGGCTTTAACGTCCGAGGATCATAACCTGTGGAAGGAACCCAGGGGAGTCTAAGAAGGGCGTCCATGGAGCATTGTTCCGGAAACGAAGCTTCATGACCCGTACTGGGCGGGACGCACTCGGACTTCCTCTTCTACATTGTGGGGGGTTTGGGGGGTTTTGGTTTCCGGGTTTTTGTTCTTAGTGCAGGTGACAACTGACCATACTGATTTCACAGCCCCGACAGGTTGCATTCCAAAGTTTGGGAAACCCAGAGCAGTGGGGTGATGCCAGCCATCGTCACCTCTACGATGTGGGCAGTACTCAGGCCAGGAGGCCCCGACGAGATTGCACATCAACGTTAAGCCCAGCCGCTGCGGCTGGAGCACAGCGCTACGCTCCACATTGATGCTCACGGCCGCTCTGTAACTGTCATCCCATTTCGCAGGAGACAAAACTGAGGCTCAGACAACTGGCAAAGGTCTCTACTCCATGCTGGGTGTGCGACTCCAGGGCTGGACCTCTCCCCGTCTCGTGGATCACTAACACATCATCGCAGCCTCAGACCCGCTGTTCTGATGCTTACTCAGAATCCAAAACGTCCCCAAGGTCAAGGTGGCACCTGGGTTAGGTGATGCGGCTGGAAGGGGCGTTCAGACACATTGTAGAGTCTGAAGAACATAAGCAAGGCTTAAGCAAAGTCACAATAGACACCCGCCTCCTGGACCCGAGTCCCCCCACCCCCACCGCTGGACCCCGGCCCTGACCCCCAGGCCTGCACCCCACCCTCCAAACACCCTGCCCCTGAGCCCCACCCCACCCCGCCTTGCCTTTCGGTGAAGCCAGTGTTGATGGAGACCATTTCCCTGCGCAGGGGACAGGGAGCCCCCTCGGACATAGCTCTGGGTCCGAAACCAAAAAGCGCCCATGGCCTCTGCCTCCCACCCCAGGCGTGTGGGCGGAGAGAGCGAGCAGTCACGGGGACCCCATGGCTCTCGGCATCTCTGCCTCTGGGTTGTCAGGATCTGCCGGGGAACAGGCCAACGCTTGAGGGAGACACACGTTGGGTCTGCCCAGAGCCGGCGCCGATGAGACCGGTCATGGAGGAGGCCGGGGCTCTGCTCCAAGCTGCCCCTGCCATGCCTGGAGGCTCCAGGCCTGCTGGCTGGCTCCGTGGGCAGAGGGGCTTTGTGTGGGTCAGCAGACCTGTTGGTAAAATGATCACTGAACTGGACATGAGGGTTCTGAGTCCCCAATCTTCCTCCGGCCAGTGAGGAGACCTTGGAGCTGTCACCACTCTCTGAGCCTTAGTTTCTTCGTCCGGAATATAAAAGGGGTTAGACACGATCCATCATCCTCGCTCCTTCTCCCCTTCCTTCCTTCCTCCCTTCCTTCCTTCTTCCCTCCTTCGCTCCTCCCTCCATCCATCCATAGGGGTTATGGGGCATCCAGCACTTTGCTGGGGATGCTAAAATGAATGCCATTTAACCAAGAGGCTAAAAGGGGTGACAGACAAAGTAAGAAATGCAACAAACGTGCTGTGATGAGCGTAACCATAGAAACCCACAAGGCATGGCGCTCGCAGGGAGGACCGGATGATTTGCTGCCCGGGGGGGTGGGCAGTGCCTACACAAGGCAGGTTCCCTCCAGGTTCTGAGCAGGGGGCTGAAAGAGGGACCGACGACCGTTCCCAACGTCCCTAGAGATCTGCTCTCACGATAAGGGCGGATGGGTCTGGGGGCGAGGGGGAAGGGAGCAGAACTCTGGTTTCTTGTGTCAGGGGCCCTTTAACACCAGGAGCCAAGGAGAGGAGGCCCTTTAGCACAAGCTTAGCCTGGAAGATCCGGCTCACACAGGACGGGCACCAAGAACGCAGGGACACACGGGACGAGCGGGGACAAGCGCTCAGCAGGTGCCGTGGAGCAGGGGTGCTGTCAGAGAGGTGGCGAGCAGTCTCTGACACCGCTCACCTGTGCACACAGCTCACCTGTGCCCCCAGGCAGGGCGTGGGGGGTGTGAACTGCAGCCGCCCCCCAGCCCGCCCCCACCTGCGAGCAGGAGCTCAGCTTGCCCCGTGGGGGCTGCAGCCCTAGGGTCAGCTGGCTCTGGATTTTGAAGGGACCCCGGCAGCCTGGCTCTGACCGGTCTCCAGGCCTCTCCGTCAGGGCGACAGTCTCCTGGCGATTACTCGTCAGGGTCTCCGCCCTGCCACCTGCGTGCAGCCTGTGGCAGGGTGGTGTCAGGCGTGGGCCCCATTGCTGGGTGTCACCACCGTGAGAAAGACGAGGGAAGCGTCAGGCTGCCCCCCCCAGGCCAGTCTGGGGGCTCCCTAGTGACTTGGAGAAGTCTGTTCCCCTCTGGGACCGAGCCTCCCCCTGAAATTGAAAATCGCCGGGAAGCCGGGCAGCGAATTCATGTTGCCCCAGAAGCTCGGCCTCGTGTAGGCGGAGTCCCCTACACAAGTCCCGTCCACAAAGCCCGCCCCCATGGTGGCTGCGGGTGCCAGGCTGTGTGCGGGCTGAGGGCTCTACACCGAGGACCACATGAGCGCAGTGCAGGAGACTAAGGAGCCCCCGGCCCAGGAGAGCCGGGGCGGAGGATGGGGTGAGAACGGTGGGGAGGTGAGCACGCTCACCGAGACCCAGAGCAGCTGTGGGACGTGTCCCCAGCAGCACAGCCACGCAGAGATCTGGGGCTCGAACCCTGGCGGCTGCCTCTCCCCCGCGCTCCTGCATGACCGCCGTTACTGGGCACTGCCGGGTTTTCAGGAAAAGCAGCGACCCAGTTTGTGGTGACTAAAGCCCGCATGTGCAGGACGGGGAGCAGCAGAAGACGGAGCCAAGAGTCAGGCTCAGGCCAGATACAGAAGGGCCTCGAGGCCCTGCCCCAGTTTGGGCTCAGTGCTCTGGGTGCTGGGTGCTGGATGCTGGTGCTATGTGCTGGTACCAGGTGCTATGTGCTGGGTGCTAGGTGCTAGGTGCTGAGTACAAGGTGCTGGGTGCTGGTACTAGGTGCCGGGTGCTGAGTGCCAGGTGTTATGTGCTAGGTAATGGTGCTGGTACTGGGTGCCAGGTGCTGGTGCTGGGTGTTGGGTACCGGGTGCTTGGTGCTGGGTATTGGAGCCAGGTGCTGAGTGCTGGTGCCAGGTGCTGAATACTGGGTGCTGGTGCTGAGTGCCAGGTGCTGAGTGCTGGTGCTGGGTGCTGAGTTCTGGATGCCAGTGCTGGGTGCTGGGTGCCGGTGCTAAGTGCTGGGTGCTGGTGGCAGATGTTCCGCGGAAATCCATGTGGTTCTTGGGGCACTTGGAGCCTAAGCCGGCCTCCGGGTTGAGCAGAGCCCAGCAGGCAGATTGGGGGGGCCAGGACAAAGCCGTGGCGTGCTGCTGTGGAGCCGGGTGGGTGCGAGAAGAGGTGGGGACTGGCACCTGGCTGTCCCTGAATGGGGAGGGGTTTGATCTGGGTGGGCGGTGGCACCGTTGAGACGGGCAGGAGGAGCGAAGATGACAGGTGTGGCTCTACAGGGTGAGTGCACGTCCAGCCCAGAAGTGCAGCCCCACGCGGTGCGGGCACCTCACAGGCGCTCGGCAAACACATGACTGAGCCTCACGGCCACCACCCCTAGCGCCGACAGGGAACTGGAGGGAGGTCAAGTCCAGAACGGATGTCATGGGTGTGCCCAGCAGCTGCCCCCAGAGGAAGGGGCCCTGGAGGATTCCCGGAGCCATGTAGGCTGCGAGACTCAGCGCAGCGCCACCTCCTGGGGGCGAGGAGTACTGCACTTGGGCCCTCTGGAAAATGACATCCACAGGGTGGTTCTCAACTGGAACCTCCCGGGGAACGGGACACGTTCATGCGCGAGATTTCGCCAGAAACTCATTGAACACAGCGGCGTGGCCCCGGACGCAGGCATGTCCTCCCTGTGCATGAAGGTCGTGTGGCTCAGTGTCCCCGGGAGGCTAAGCCGCGAGGGTAGCCCCGGACGTCTGGGCAGCTAAGTCCCCGTCGGTTGTAAGATGCACCCTTGTGTCCCGCACCCCTGAGCAGCGCTGCTTCGAGGACAGCTGTGAGATGCCATTCAGCAGAAGATGTCGCGGTCAGAGCTGCTACTGTGGAAGAGGGGACGCGCACGCCACAGAGCTGAGCGCACGCCCCACGCTGGCCCTGGCCCGTCGGGTGTGGAGTCGGCAGTCACGCCTCGATGCAGGATCTGCCCCCACCGCTCACTGAGACGTGTGGCCATGAGCCAAGCATCTCCAACCCGCCGTCTCCTTGTGGAGACGTGGGGGGCCCCACATCGTCCTCACAGGCTCTCGGAAGCCCCGAATGAGGCGACACCTCTCAAGCGCCCGGGGGGTCGTGGGCGCTCGCCGCAGGGCGCCAAGGCGGCCGGCGGCTCTAACAGGGGCTCCCTGCAGGTGGCGGGGGCCATCATCCTGGCCGTGGGCGTCTGGACCCTGGCAGAGAAGAGCGGCTACCTCAGCGTCCTGGCCTCCAGCACCTTCGCCGCCTCTGCCTACATCCTCGTCTCCGCCGGCGCCCTCGTCGTGCTGACCGGCTCCCTGGGCTTCGGCGCCATCATCCGCGAGGACCGGGGCTGCCTGTCCACGGTGAGTGCGGCCCCCACGGACCCCCCGTCCGGCTCCTGCACTGAGAACCCCATCAGGGAGCTGGCCCTGGGCGACCGCCCCTGGGTTGGCTGTTGGCTGTAGTCTTCGGGTTCTTCGGATCTCAGTGGGGACGGCGGGCTCAGGGTGGTGGCAACGGCTGCCCCCTCCCCTCCTCTCCTCCTCTCCTCCCAGAGGGCCCCAGGGGACCATGTCACAGGGAAGCTCCGTGTCCCGTCCCCCTGACTAGCAATGGTCATCTCAGAGCCTGTCCTTTCTCATCTGTACCCAGCGCCTCCTGGCATCTTGTCATCTAACTATTTCAGGCTGCACCTCGAAATCTTAGGGGTCCTTTGTTTCAGAAAGCATGGCAGCACCACCGTCCCACCTAAACACAACACACAGCCATCGCTTCGTATCACAGAATCCCCAGGCGGTTTCCGATTGCCCCACCTGACCTGTAGACGCCTCTTAAGGTGGTTCGAATCAGCCTCTACGTTAGATCCACGTACTTGACTCGGTCACTTTGTCTCCTGGGTCTCTGTTCGCCTCTCAGCTCCCCCATCCCTGTCTCTCCTTATTGTCCCTGGCAGTTTGCAGAAGGGGCCAGGTCGTTTGTCCTCTCGGGTCCCTTGCTTTGGCTTTTCTGGGGACATCCCTGTGATGTTGTAAGACATGTTTTCCTGGTCATTGGACCTAGAAGCTTGATCCGACTCAGGTTTGATCACTTGGGCGACAGCACTTCGGTCCCTTGACGGACTTCCCCGGGGAAGCCGGCTATCCTCACCTGGCTCCGGGTGTCAGGACAGGGGCCGGGGCAGAAGCCAGCGTCCAGTTCAGGACGCGCCAGACCACCCCGTAATTCCCGTGCACCTGTTGCCAGGGCAACCCCCCCCAAAGGCCAAGGCCAGTGTGGGCAGGGAGGCTACAGAACTGAGCTCAGCAAAGACAGGACAGACCAATCCAAGTCTCAGCAAGAAAGCAGGCTGAGCCTAAAGGAGCCAGGAACCCTGAGGGCTGTGCCCTCTCCCCTGCTTCCCCTGTGTGCCCGTCACCGACAGGGTACTCGGGGCCCTTGCACGCCCAACCAGAGGACAGGGGGGCTGTCCCCTGCAACCTCTCACCAGCAGTGACCGCGTGTTTTTTTTTAGCTCTGGCTACAAAAGCGCCTGTGTGTAAGCTCAGTGGGATGGCTGTCCCTGGCCTAGAAAAAGTTCTTAGCATCTGCTGTGAGAGACAGTTCAGGGCGAAGGTGCCAGCCATGTGGATGGTGGCACACCGGCAGACTGAAGTCCCCCAGGGCCGGGGTCCCCAGTCAGGTCACACCACAGGCGGTGGCAGTACAACCGTCATGTGCAAACGATGGTGGGACTTTTAAAACCCAGGCTTCAGTCTGGAAGCAGGCGGTGTGCTGACGGGTGTTTTCCTGGGCTTTCTGGATCCTTCCTGGTCTCGAGGCACTTCCTTCGATTTGCGTCTTAACTTCCTTCTGATATCTTCTGAGGCCGGAGGAGAAATTCAGGGAGCTGGGCTCTGTACCAAGGGGTCCCCCGGAGGCGAGCGAGAGACAACAGCTCAGACACAGGGGTGACGACGTGCCTGCAGCTTGGACCATGGGGAGCGGGAGGCGGGACCTCCAAAGCTCCCAGGAACACCCCGGAGGGCAGTCAGCTCACACGGGCACCATGGCCGGCTACCCACCCTTCCCCCTGGGCTGCTGGCAGCCCCGCCTCCAAGTCACTGTCCCGAGAAGGAAATGCTCCTTGGAGATGGTGCTGAGATGACGACCCGTGCAGCGTAGGAAGTCTGCAGAACGGGGAAGGGAGCGGGGTTCAAATTATTCACACTGGCCCTTCTGAGTTAGTGAAGGCTGCGTGGGAGCAAGCCGGATGGTTTGGGGCCTCTCAGCCTAAGGCCGGTGGCCACATCGGGTGCCCGCCCCTGATCCCGAGGAAGGGATATTTTTAGGGTTTTGAATATGGGCTCTGAGAACCTTTTATATCCTAAGCCAGACGATTTTATGATGGATGGATGAGGCTAAACGGGGCCTCTGTCAGGAGTTCTTTTCTATTTATGGGGTGGAATTTTTTCCAACGATTTATCCTGACCATTTTTTTGACAGAGACAGACAGACAGAGAGAGACAGAGAGAAGGGGGAGGGCCCAGAGCCGTCTCCATAGTTGCACATCATCAGTTTTAGGTGGTTTCATTCTGCAGGTGGGTGCGGGGCTGTGCAGGGTAGGAACTGAGCTGGGGGCTCCCGCATGGGAAGCTCACCCCAGTGCAGCATATGGGTCCACACGGGCCGGGGCCGGGATTCGGTCCTCGGAGCCCAGAGCTGCAAAGTGAGTGCCCAACCCGCTGAGCCATCCCAGCTTCCCCTATGGGGTAGATTTAAAAGTAAGAAGTTCTAGAACCAATCTCTGAACATGAGGGGCCCCCTCCCCACCATCACACCCCTTTTTGCATTTGGTGAACCGAGGCAATATGTCGAGAATCAAGGGTGAGGGTTCAAAGGCAGCTTGTGGTGTAGCTGCCCCCTGCCCCGTGCTCGGGGGTCTGAGGGAAGTCCGTCAGCACCGGTGCCCCCTCGGAACCCCCATCTTCATAGGGGTGTAGGTGTGACGATAATGGGGAAGCACTTTGGGTCTCAGGAAAAGGGGTCACTGCGTTATATGAAGATCAACGTGGCTGTCATTACCATTTACATCACCATGACCGTGACCATGCCGTGACCGTGACCATGATCATGACCTGACCGAGACCATGATGCACCCATGACGTGACCATGACATGACCATGAACATGTGACAGTGATCATGACATGACCATGACCATGATGTGACCGTGACATGATGTGACCATGATCATGACGTGACCATGACATGATGTGACCACGATCATGATCATGACGTGACCGTGACATGATGTGACCATGATCATGACATGACCGTGACATGATGTGACTGTGACCATGACATGACCAAAACCATGACATGACTGTGACATGATGTGACCATGATCATGACAGGACCGTGACCATGACGTGACTGTGACCATGACCATGACGTGACCATGATCATGACATGACCGTGACCATGACCATGGTGTGGCCGTGACCATGGCATGACCATGACATGACCATGACCGTGAACATGACGTGAACGTGAACATGACGCGACCATAATCATGACATGACCATGACGTGACCGTGACATGATGTGACCATGATCGTGACTGTGACCATGACCATGACGTGACCGTGCCCATGACATGACCGTGACCGTGACCGTGACCATGACGTGACCATCACATGATGTGACCATGATCATGACGT
Organism: Craseonycteris thonglongyai; assembly: GCA_004027555.1. NCBI lineage: Eukaryota > Metazoa > Chordata > Mammalia > Chiroptera > Craseonycteridae > Craseonycteris > Craseonycteris thonglongyai. The sequence goes on along the minus strand of PVKE010000149.1, from coordinate 185,071 downwards.
GACTGTGACATGATGACCAAAACCATGACATGACTGTGACATGATGTGACCATGATCATGACATGACCGTGACTGTGACCGTGACCATGACCATGACGTGACCATGACGTGACTGACTGTGACCGTGACCATGATGTGACCGTGACATGTGACCATGATCATGATGTGACTGTGACATGATGTGACCATGACCATGACGTGACCGTGACTGTAACCATGACGTGACTGACTGTGACCGTGACCATGACGTTACTGCGACCATGACTGTGACCGTGACCGTGACCGTGACCGATCTTGGAGAAGGAACTCTCATACACAGGGTTATTCTTCGGGCCACTACTCTCGGGGTCCCCACAGGCTGGTGGGGCCGCCCCCCCGTGGAAGCTGATGTTTGAGGAAGGACAGAGGGAGTTGGGTCCCAATGCCAAGGCCGTTGTCTGTGTCCTTCCGGGCTCGCTTCTTACCTGCACGTGACCTTGTCGATGCTCCAGCGGCCTGGATAGTTGCAGCCGCCTCAGTTGGTGGTGTTTTGTCCTTTGGGTCAGCTGCCCACTGGCTCCCAGGGAAGGGGTCCCGAGTCCAGCTGGGGCTCTGAGGGGCCCCGACTTCTCTTCGCCGGGTCGGGAGGACCCGTCCTCAGCCTGCATGGTTCAGTGCAACGGGGTCCGGGAAATGGACCAGAGGACAATGTCCAGGCTCTTCTGGAAGAGGGAGACAGAGGTCCCCACGAGCCAGCACAGGGACCACACAGCCCACCTGTGCTCAGCGTGCCCCTGCTAGGTCCCATGGGGCCCACTCGGGCAAGGCCTTGGGGGGCTGGCCCTGTGCCGGCCGTCTGGGGCCCCCCACACTGGGGGGGAGCGCTCACCTTCCTTGTGACAGGGGACCCACGGTTTGCAGTTCAGCCGAAACATGAAGCACTGAGGGAAGAATTGGGGGGGTCAGCGACCTGATCCCCTTGGAAGTGGGTGTCCAGCCTCCGGGGCTGGCAGAGTAGCGCAAGGTTAGTGCGCCCGCGAAAGCGTGCGGGCCTCTCGTGGGAGAGAAGTCACCGGGGTAACCTGTGTGCAGACAGCCACCCACCCACAGAGGGGCTGCCTGAAGCCCCCCACACACACACACACACACGTGCCAGAGCAGGGCTGAGCCAGTAGGGTCAGGGAGTGTGTGTGTGTGTGTGTGTGTGTGTGTGTGTGTGTGTGTTGCCGGGAGGCAGGAGCTGCTTGGTGAGCAGCATCAGTTAGCGTCCCCAGCGTCTCCAATCCAAGACGATTCAGGGAGCACTCTGCCTTCCATCACTGGGCCCCCCATTCGCTTCCTCCGCAGACTCCGGGTGCAACCACGTGACTGGATAGAGATGCACTACAGTCCCCGCCCAGTGCAGTGGTCAGTGCTCCCATAGCCCAGCCTCCTGAGAGAGGGGAGCCTGGGAATGGGGGGTCAGAGGAGCAGGGAGGCCCCAGGGTGCAGGCGGGCGGTTTCCTTCCCGGCTGGGGGTGAAACAAGCCTCGGTGTGCACGCACACACCCACCGCGGGCAGCCTCCCGAGGTCCCCCGCAGGCACTGCTGGGTGGCGAGGTGGTCGCTGTGGGTGTCCTGCCAGCACAGGGCTGCCGGGGAGGCTTGGTCCCTTCAAGAACCAGAGGAAAGGGGGAGACGCTGGGTGTTCCTCTAGACACCCCTTGCGGGGGAGCAGGGGACTGAGAGCGAGCAGGCTCGGTCTTGATGCTGACAGACTGAAGGAGCAGCAGCACCAGGACATTCCTCCCATCTGCACCCCACATTTTACACAGGCGGCCCAGAGAGGGTGTGTGGCTCACCCAGAGTCACACAGCATCTTCACAGAAGCCAGGGCACCTCGGGCGATCTTACCCTTTTCTCTGACCAGCACCCTTGTGGGGTTCAAGGTCCACCTTCCTGAGGCCGCGGGGGGGTGTACCTGACCCTGGCCCATGTTCTATCTGCCGCTGTTTCTCCAGCCGGTAGATTCCCACCACCTCCTGCTCTCTGCCTCCCTGCAGCGCGCGCTGCGCTTTGCATCCTTGAGGCTGCCCCAGTCACCCGCCTCGACGAGCATCTCCGGCTCGTCCCCAGAACGTCCTGCTCCGCGGGGCACGAGACACAAAAGGGGCGAAGACCCCCAGAGACAACACGCCTGTGCTGAAAGACACAGGCCCGTGGGGGCCGGCATTTACATGCCTGTCTGAGTCGGGTCAGAACACAAACCTCTCTGAGCCCCAGGACTTTTCCTGACCTCCCGATGGGGCAGCAACGTCCCAGCTGAGAGCACACTCCACAGAGCGGCTGGCAGCACTGCCCAGGCTGGAGGCCTGTACTCAGCCCGCGCCCAGAGGAAGCCGGCCGGGCCGTGGCTCGGGGAGCTCAGATCCCCCGGCTCTGCGCCCCCAGGACCCCTGCCTGCGTCTCCACGGCCCCTGCAACCACATCTGTCCCCCACCTGCAGAGGCCGCACTCCACACACCCCACAGGCCTCGTGCAGGACCTGCCCTGTGCCCGTCCCTCCTACTGCCCTGAATAGAGCCTCCTCCTCCTTCCAGACATCCCTCCAGTGTCACCTCCTGCAGGAAGCCTTCTCTGACTGCACCCCTCTGCCCCCGCCCCAGCGGAGTCTCCCGTAGTCCCTCAGCCTTCCCCATGGTAGCACTTGTAACACACCATTATGGTCACTCACGTCTCTGTCCCCCCGGTAACTTCAGGGGCCATAACTGTCGGTCTGAGGCTATTGGCATCGATGGTGTCATAAATGGGGGGCGGGGGGCTGGATTAGCAAGCTGACCACAGACCAGGAAGAGAAGGGGTGAGCGGGGAGCCCCCTGCAGGCAGCCTGCCAAGGTGGGCATGCCCAGACAGGCTGGAAGGAGGAGGGAGGCAGGGTGGGCGGCGGGGGTCCCTGCCGAGCAGCCCCCCCACCTCCACCACGTGAGGAAACCATTGGTCACAGAGCCCACCCCCAGGCCCCGTTCCGGGGTGACGGTCTCCCCTCCTCTCCTAGTACTTCTGCCTGCTGCTGCTGATCTTCCTGGTGGAGCTGGTGGCAGGGGTCCTGGCCCACGTCTACTACCAGAGAGTGAGTGGTTGTTGTTCCTGTTGTGTCCCCATCGGTGCCACACACCCCCCCAGGAGACAACGGGGTGCAGGGGAGGGGCGCGGAGGGCTGAGGGAGCTGAGGCAGCGACACACAGGGACGGGCCTGCTTCCCGGGCACATCTGGGACCCCACTCGTCCCCATTCCAGCGATTCTCTGCTCCATCCGCGGGTCCCGCCGTCTTCAGCACAAGGGGCACCCCCTCTCCACTGCCCATGGGGCTGTCCAACCCCCAAGGGGCAGGGCCTAGGCCAGGGCTGCCTGCCTGACCGTGAGTAGAGCACCTGCCTGCACTGGACAGGGAGGAGAGTCCGGTCAGGGCCCCTCCCAGCAGGTGCCTTGCGAATGAGTGGCCCAAGGTCATGACAAGGTTGACACTGGGCTGGGAGGGACAGGCCGGTGCTTCCAAGCCAGTGACCATGGGTCACGATTGTACAATGAAAATGAAAACCAACAGACAGCTGAAAGCACCCCTGTGCCTACGAGCCGTGTCCGCCCCCATCGCTCAGCTCTGCCCACCACGCCGTTGCCCGCGTGTCCAGGCCCAGCGTCTGCACCCTCACCTGCTCACACTTGGCCTTCCGGGCGGTCCCCCGCTGGGCATCCCCTTGCCCGGTTCCGGGAAGCTACCCCAGCGCCCCGTGCGGATCTGCAAGGCTCCCCGGGGTGACGGTGGCCATGTTGGGGGAGCAGGCCTGGGGACCCGGGGGGGGGGCGCTGCTGAGGCCACCTGCCCTCTCTGCCCCGCAGCTGAGTGACGAACTGCAGCAGCACCTGACCCGGACTCTGTCTGAGAAGTACGGGCAGCCGGGCACCGCGGGGATCACAGCCTCTGTGGACCGGCTGCAGCAGGATGTAAGCCCCGCCCCCTGGGCCCGCGGGCCGGCTCGGGTCCCGAAGAAGCTCAGTGAGAGCAGCATGGGGTGGGGTCCTGCAGGCTCGCTGCCCCTGGTCACCGAGAGGCGCGGGGTCCCTCACCTCCAGTCCCCGCCTCTCCTTCCAGTTCAAGTGCTGCGGTGGCAACAGCTCAGTGGACTGGCTGCACAGTGCCTACATCCTGTCCCGGGAGGCCGCGGGCCGCCGGGTTCCCGACAGCTGCTGCAAGACGGTGGTGGCTGGCTGTGGCCGGAGGGCCCACCCCTCCAACATCTACAAGGTGGAGGTGAGCCGAGGGCCCGCCAGACGGGCTGGGGCGGGGAGCAGAACCCACTCAGTCACTGGTCAGGAGAGCCCAAGGCTGGGCCCTCAGGGGTCCCCACAAAGCCTTGGGGGCCCTGGACGTCTCAGCTCCCCGCCCCTGGCTGCCCGTGCTGGCCTGTCTGCGGGCCGGACGCGTGACCCGCTGCTGCTTTGCAGGGTGGCTGCATCAGCAAGCTGGAGCAGTTCCTGGCCAGCCACCTGCTGCTCATGGGGGCCGTGGGCATCGGGGTGGCCTGCCTGCAGGTGAGTCAGGCGCTCAGAGCCCCTCTCCCGCCGGCTGGCCCTCTGCCCGCCCCACCCCACGTCTCCCCGCTTCCGTCACACGGGGGGCCCTCTCTTCCCCAGAAGCATGAAGGCACGGGCCCGGGGGCCAGCGTGAACTTGGGAGGAGCAGAGACCCCGGAGGCGGCAGGGGGTGGGCTCAGGTATGTGCATGCACCCTCTGTGTGTGCACATGCACGATGGGGACGGGGCATGTGCAGGGCCGCCACGCATCCGCATGCATCTCGGTGGGGGTCGTGTGCCCGTGTACATGTGCAGGTGTGCACACACACGTGTGCATGGATGAGCGCATGCCTGTGTGTGTGTGCATGTGTGCTCCCCTGTGTATACCCATCTCTATGCTCTGAGCCGGAACCAGGGTCCCTGCTCCACCTTCTCCCAGGAGGTCAAGGCCAAGCTCATGGGTCACTCTAGTCCAGGTCAGGACAGGACACCCCCAGGGGAGGGGGCGGTGCCCTGCAGCACTCCTGCATCGGCCCAGAAGGTTCTAGAAGGAGTTCAGTCTTTCCCACTGCACCCACTCCCAGTACATCCAGGGCAGGGATAGGAGCCAGTGGCAGGGGCATCAGAAGACCTGGGTCCTGCCTCTGCTCCCGTGTGGCCTTGAGCAGTTACCTTCCTGCCCCTGAACTTCACCCACAAAGTATGGCCCGTGGCCCCCACTGTGCAAAGGGCTAGGTAAGAACGAGGAGACGGGGGCCCTGGGAAAGCCACCCTGACCAGAAACTGTCTGTGCACCTCAGAGGGGTGCAAACGTGCTCTCTGCTTGGGTCCCCACGGCTGAGACCCGGGCCCGGCCAGGAACTGGGTCCCCATCTTACAGATCCAACAGTGGAGGCCCAGAAAAGTGACTTACCAGGGCGCTCCTGGGACCTTGGTCCTTGGTCTTCCCAAACTCTCTCCCCCAGCACAGTTCCCAGGAAACAGCAGCTGGGCGGGTGGTGGCCGCAGGCCTGGGGGGCCTCCACGCTGGGCTCCCCGCTCCCTGAGCCGCACCCCCACACACCGGACAACCGAGGACTGCTCGCTTGTCTCCGAGCGGCCGCGCCTGGCGTGTGGAGCGGCGCTCATTGTGCCTGGTCGGTGAGGTTGGCGATGGACATTTAAACGACGTGGCTGGCGGCCACGCGCGCTCGGCAGCAGGTGCTCTGTAAACGGCCCCGTCGTTATTTTTACTGTCCCCACGTGCCGTGTTTCTGTTCCCAGACCAGACCAGCTGCGCCCTGTCGCCCCACCCGTGAGGGACCCGGGGTCCCTGGCAGCTGCAGCCGGGCCCCTCTGTCACTGCCCAGCCCAGGCTGCTGCCCCACATACTGCACCCCAGGGGGGCCCGTCTGCTGAAGGGGCGTCTGCTGAAGGGGCAGCTCCCGGCTCGGCCAGGGTTTCTGGGAGTGTAGAGGGACCCTGTCCCGGCCTGGGCCATACCCTGTCCGTTACCTCCTGGCCTCCGGGGCCTGGAGACCCTGGAGAAGGGTGAGGCCCAGGGTGGGAGGTGAGGTCATGGGTGCCCCACGCCTTCAGCGGAATGAGGAGGCCAGGGAGCCGGGCAGGGCACCGGCAGGACCCCCCAGGGGCCTCCACCCCGACTCACACCCTCACCCTGAAAGGTCTAAGTCCAGCGCGCTGTGGGACGATGGGTCAGAGTGTCCCCCAGAGACAGCGGCTCCCAGCCAGCCCTGTCCCCAGCCATTTCTCCCCCCAGTTCCGCTCCCACCAGCCCCGCAGCTGCCAAGCCTCGGGCTGCGGCTCCCTCTCCTGGCCAGTGCAGGCACCGGCTGCCCACGTCCAGCTCAGCCACCCGCCCTGAAGCTGGGGCTCATGCCAGGTCACCCCTGGCTGGCTCAGGCCACCAGGCACCGTCCCCACACACGCCCAGCCTGGCATTTCCAAGACCCCCAAGGTTCTGGATATGCTAGGTCTTGATGTCAGGATTTGCTGTTGATGGAGGGGGACTGGAGGCTCAGAGCAGCTGTAAGGACACCCAGGGTCACACAGCCCCACACAGAAGGAAGCCCACTGCCACCCCGACACCCCGCACTGCAGAGCCCAGAAAAGTCACTGCATGGCGGCGCTGGGGTCTGCAAGGCATGACAGGGAAAGCCGGAGGTCACTTCCACGTGGCTTCCTGGCACCTCCCTGGCCCTTCCTCACATGAGCCAGGCAGGGGGTGCACAAGTGTGGGCATGTGTGCACACACTGATGAGCTTGCCCTTAACTGCTCAGCACCACACACATTGGGTGTGGTGTGTGCGTGCGTGTGCACACACATTAATGAGCTCATCCTTCTGTGCACATGCATCCGGTGGGGTGTGTGTGTGTGTGTGTGTGTGTGTGTGTGTGTGTGCACAGACATTAATGAGCTCATTCTTTTGTGTACCACATGCATTGGGTGGGGAGTGTGTGTGCATGTGCACACATTAATGAGATCCTGTATACGCATGTGTCAGGTGGGGTGGTGTGTATGTGTGCACAGTGCACACATTAATGAGCTCATTCTACGCAGCACGTGCATCTGGTGGGCTATGTGTGTGTGTGTGCGTGTGCACAGACATTAATGAGCTCATTCTTTTGTGTACCACATGCATCAGGTGGGGTGTGTGTACACAACGTACACACATTCATGAGCTCACCCTGTGCACCACATGAATCAGGTGGGGTGTGTGTGTGTGCACATGTGCATTGATGAGCTGTGGCCCGCACACCCCCACCCTCGCCTGATGCACCCCTCTTATACAAAAGTGTGCATGCTGGGGGCTCAGCTCCCCAGTCCCCGCCCCCCGCATGAGGCACCCACTGCAGGAGACCTAGCCATCAGTATGTGCTGCACCACCGGCCCCCAGCCAGCCTCCCCCTTGGCAAGGATCAGAAAGATCCAAAAAACTCCACAGGCCAAGCAATCAAACCATCGGGGGGCGGGGGGACAGGGAAGAGGGCAAGCTGTGTGACACAGGGGTGACACGGGGGTGCCAGGGCTGTCACGCTCGCCTGCTTAAAGCCAGTGGCGGCAAGAGAACCTCTGAGGCCACCTTGGGCTATGGCTCTGCATCCCCGAGACAACACTAGGACGGGGCTGGTTCCCAGGGGTGGGGGGAGGATGGGGCCGGTTCCCATGGGTGGGGAAGGTGCGGGAGTGGCACGGTTGGGGGGCTGCCCTGGCAGGGGCCCCTCCCCTGCTGGTGGGGGGAGTGGGGACCTAGTGACATCACTGTCAGGAGTGTGACCCCTGCCAGGGCCTGCTTGGTGTCACGCAGCCTCATCCTGTGCTGGATGAGTCCTTGGTTGGGAGGGAGGAGAGGAAGAGGAGGAGGAAGGAAGGAAGGAAGGAGGCAAACGAAGGGCAAAGCTGGGGCGTGAAAACTCTGCGTTTTAGTCAGAAAGGCAGGCGGGAGTGACTTCCCAGGGCTGTCCCTTCCCGTTCAGGGAGTGGACACAACCCAGTTCCAAGCCAGGGAATGGGGTGGGCCGGTGACCCCAGAGCCTCGGTGTCCCCAGTGGCTTCTGTCCATCAGCCAAAGATGCCCCTGTGGCCCTTGTGGGTGGACAGCAGCGGGGGGCACACGCACTGTCCGTGGAGACAGGTTGGGGGGCCCGGGCCATGGCTGGCAGCTGGGAGCAGGGCGGGGCCTCGGCCCCCGGCCCAGACCTGGAGGATTGTCATCTGCACCCTAACAAGGTCCCTGGGGGGCCTGTGCACGTGGAAGTGTGAGGAAGTGTGCTCACGGGCAGTGGTTCTCAACGTGTGTTCCCCCTGCACCCCCACATCACTGGGAGCCTGTTAGGACCGCGGACCCTGAGTGGGACTCGGAACTTGGTCGCAGTCCCCGGGGGCGCCGTGGGGCCCTCACCGCTCCTCCCTCTGCTCTTCCCGCCCGGCAGACCTGCGGGATGGTCCTCACCTGCTGCCTACACCGGAGGCTCCAGCTATGTGCCCGCTAGCGGCCGGCCGTGGCCGCCCCCCACGGCCCTCGCCCGGACGGGAGCCCGAGTCTCATCTGTGGGGCCCGTGGACTTGGCACCAGCTCGCCCGGTCGCCCCCGGGGAGTCCCCATCACCCGTGCCTGGCCCCCTGGGGCCCGCCAAGTGTCCCCAGGCTCTCAGGCCCTCCCTCCACTTCTGAGCGGTCACTGTCCCAACCCCTAGGCTGGGGACCCACCTTTTGGGGGACACAACAGCCAAAGCCCTGCCCCAGGCACCGGGCTCCCAGGGGCGCAGGAGGGTGAGAGAGGGGTGAGCTCTCGGCTCCCTCCCGGCTCCTAGAGCAAAGGGCTGCAAACCTTGCCCCCCACCCCACCCGTGGGGTGCCTGCATTTCAGTGTGACCCCCACCAGCTGGGTCGCCCTCCTTCCGCTCTACCGTGGGCTGGCGGTGCTTTGGGGTGCGCTGGGCTGGGGCACTTAAGGTGTCCGTGCCCCCAGAAGACTCAGCCCTTCCCTCTGCCCACCCCCAATGCCTTCTCATGGGGAAAGGGGTATCCTGAGGGCTGGTTCCTCTTCCCACGGGGGCTGGGCAGGGGTGGGCCTGGTGGGGTGCGTGGACCCCCCCCATCCACCCAGAGACCCCCCTGCCGGGGACATGGCCCCAAGCCCCAGACTCCAGTATCTGCCCAATATCGGGGTTTCCAAGCCATCGTCAGCTCTTAGGGTGAGTGGGCGTAAAACGTCCTGATGAGACCGAGTCGCAGACCCTGCAGAGGGGGAGGGGACAGGTGCTGTCTGGACCCTCAGAAGTCCTGCGCCCACGCCCCCTGGCCACCTCTGTGTGACGCAGGCAGCGTTCAGGCAGGACTTTTCCACATGCTAAGGGAGCGCAGAAAGCAAGTTCTAGAAAACGGTCTCGATGCTGCCACAAGGAACTCAGCCCTGGGTTACCCGATGCCCCTCAACCCCCCCAAAATGGCTCAGACAAGCAGGCGGCTCTAACAGAACCCCTCACTGGCGGCCATGCCTCCCGCGTCCAGCGCGTCCATCCTGGGGACCCTCTTCCGTCCCCAACCCTGTGAGAGGTGGTCCCTGGTTCTGCTCAAGGCCAAGGAGGGTGGTTCCTGTCTCCACGCTCAGCCCCTGTCTGAGGAGCTCGGCTCTGCTGACCTGGGTCAGTCCTGGGGGGAGGGTAGATGCCCCCCATTCTACGGATGAGGAGATGAAGACTTGGAGAAGTCAAGACCTGCCAGTCGGCGGCAGTAACTACTGTCCCATCACCGCCAGCCGGATGCAACCCCAGGGGAGCTGGGCTGGGAACGCCCTCCCCCCAGCGTCTCCACCTGTCATGAGCGGCCACCTGCCCCTCGGGGCCCTGTGGGGCCGCAGCGGCCTCACCCCCTCCCAGGCTGGACGGAACCCTCTGTCTGCCCCACACACACACGCACATGAGTGCCCTGCATGCCCAAGGCTGGGGTCAGCTTCCTTCCGCCGGGCCCTCCAGGCGGAGTGGCTTAGGCAGGAGCCTGGGAGAGCCCTCCCTTATGGGAACGCCTGGCCTATCCCCTGAGGTGCCAGCGTGGACACCACGGTGACAGCAGACCTCCCTCAGCAATGCCAGTCCTCACGCCCACGTGGCGACCACCGCGGTCTCCTGCAGGCTGGAGGGGCCCTGGGGGGTGATGCTGACCGCCGCCCGCCTGCCGTCCTTGGGCGCTGTCCTGCGGATCCTCACCAGGCCACCTGCCCTGGGCAGGGACGTAGGCCTGGCACTGAGGGGGGTGGGGTGCCCCCAGGACCCTCAGGCCCCACGGCCAGTTTGGGTCCAGGAACCTGCCACCCCAGGTCCCTCCTCGGGGTTTTTGAGGTACAGGAAGTGAACCCAAGCAGTTACTTTCAACACCACCCATCCGGCCTTAGAAACATTCTCCTTACTGGGGAGGGAAGGGGTTGGACCGGCAGAGGAGGACCCCGCGGTCTTCCGTGCCACCACTGGGTGGCACTCACCTCCCCAAGGATGCCGGTGGCCCAGCGTCCAATCCGCAAGGCTGAGCACCCCTCCCCCACCACGCGCGCGCTCAGAAGGGGTCGGGCCCAGGATCTGCGCTTCCAGCAAGTTCCCAGCGACGCGGATGCCGCTGACCCTGTGACCACACTTTGAGACCCACTGCCTCCAAAGAGGACACCGGCCACCTTCCTGCGAACGTCACAGCCCCCAGGGCTCAAGGGCGCCCCCGGAGGTCGGGCTTGGGCCCCACGCCACTCACTGTGAGGGGGCGGGGAGGACGGAGCAGAGCCGCCACGCCTGGTCCCCCCGCCAACCGGGAAGGGCCCTCCCGCCCGGGCCTCCTCACAGCATCTGCCCGGTGCGCGGAGGGAGCCTGTGACCTTGGCCGTGGGCTCGAGCCCGCCTGCCCTTCCCAGAAGGGGTCAGGCCGCCCGCCCAGCCCCGCGTTCCCTCCACGTTCCGCGTGCCTTGGGAGAAGCCCGCTCCATTCTCCTGGCCTCCACCTTCGCGTTCAGCACAACGCGCGTGCGCCCTGTGGCCCGTGGCCCACGCCCCCTCCTCAGCCGGCCTCGTGGGGGAGTGGTAATAAAGGGATCGGACCCCCAGCTACCTTCAGTTGCCGGTTTCTCCTCCGCAGGGAAGCCCCAGGCCATCCGTTAGGACATCAGGTGTGTGCGGGGAGGGAGGGAAACCCACTGGCCACCGCTGAGCCCGGCCTGCGCGTCTCTCAGCTCCCACGCGGACTGTCTGCAGGGACCGCTCCTGCGCATCAATGTCATCAGGCTGAAGTCAGCGTGCCCGGGCTGGGCTCCCCTTAAGGCTCTCCGCCTTGGGTCCTTCCCGTCAAGGCTCTCCGCCTTGGGTCGTTCCCATTAAGGCTCTCTTCCCATTAAGGCTCTCACCTTCGGTCATTCCCATTAAGGCTCTCTTCCCATTAAGGCTCTCCGCCTTGGGTCGTTCCGTTAAGGCTCTCCGCCTTGGGTCCTTCCCGTCAAGGCTCTCCGCCTTGGGTCGTTCCCATTAAGGCTCTCGCCTTGGGTCCTTCCCGTCAAGGCTCTCCGCCTTGGGTCGTTCCGTTAAGGCTCTCCGCCTCGGGTCAGCCGGGATTCCCACCGCCCTGACCATGCGCCCAGCCAGCCTCTGTGACAGCTGTGGTTAGTTAGTCCTGCTGCAGCCGATGCACGGTATGGGGACAGCTCAGCACAAGGGGATCCTCAGGCATCTGGCGCCCAGCCCAGGCCCCGTCCCCAGCCCCAGCCACACCCCACCAGAGCCAGCGGAGGCAGGGAGAAGCCTGCCGCCCAACCCGCCCGTAAAACCGGCAGCATCCTCACTTCGCAGGCGATGACACCGAGTTCAGTGGATGCACGAGCCCCATGTGGACAGCAGTGACAGGCTGGGACTCGACCCCAGGCCCCCCAATGCCCACAGCAGCACTCTGCCCACCCAGACTGGGCACCTGTCTGACGGTGACGGTCCAGGCACAGGGACAGCTGTAACCCAGCTATGGGCAGGAGGCGCCTAGATGAGGTCTGTCAGCAAACAGGAGACACGAGACGTCCCCGTGCTGTGTGCGGGCTGCCCGTCTCGGGCTGTGCATGTGCATGGAGCCCAGGAAGCACACCCATCACACACTCAGCCATCCATCTTCCTGTCTAGCCGGAGGGACATGGCAGGGGATGGACGGCTGGCCTGCTCCTCCCCCATCAGCCTCCCCAGCCGCCTGGCATGGCTCCTGGTGGCCACTCTGTCCCACTGACCACCTCGCACTGACCTGGTGGTGAGTCTGTGCCCACTCTGAGATTACCCCAAAGTCACCTAAGAGAGGGCTTCCTGGGCAAGTCACACTGCAAGGTCCCTGCTCCTGGGAGGGACATTCAGTGACCCCCGGGAGGGATGGGGAGAGGCTGTACCTAATGCGGACGGCGCCAGGCCCCCCAACAAGCCGAGGGTGCCTGCCCTGCCCCCCGCACAGTGGGCCTGGCCCATGAGGCTAGGGGTGTGTGACAGGGACATCCCGCAGGGCGGAGGTGGGGGCTCACACGGGGGGTGGACTGGACCCTGACCACGCCTGCCCCAGTCATCAGGCACAGGGGGTGCTAGGGGACCTGGGTCCAAGAAGGGGAGAAGAGGGTCTGACTCCTGACTGGGGGGGGTGCCTCCCACCAAGGATAGGACTTGTGCCTGAGTCCCCACTTCCCCCACACCCACCACCACGGGAAGCGAGTCACTGCCGTGGCTGGGTGGACAGACACACAGACACACCACGAAGAGACAGCCCACTGGTGCTTTTGACACAGTATTCGCTTTTATTTAAAAACATGCTAAAAATACGGCTTCCATAAAGCCGGGACCTGGACGGAGGGAACACGGATGTGGCACTGCAAGCAGATAAGTGCATCGGACACCATCGGGGGCGCCCCTCCGCCGCCCAGGCCGCCTCGGGGCTGGGTGGGGCCTGGCCCTCAGAGCATGCGCCCTGGATGCTCCCCAACACACACTGTGGGGACCGGAGGGGGACGGGAGCGAAAGAGAGGGGCCGGGCTCCGCAGGGCCGGGGGCCAAGCCAGCGCGCCCCAGTGCCAGGTCCCTGCGAGTTAGCACCTCCACCAGTGGGTGGGCAGGGGGCCGGAGAGCCGGGGACAGGACCACCATCCACCTGCACTGCTCGCTGCCACCAACGCAGGGAGGGTGGCCCCCTGGTTCCGCGTCCCACGAGAACCCGCCGGAGCCTCTGCGGTGGGCTCGGTGCCCTCCCACAGCAACAGCCCAAGATGCAGGCCCACGCCCCCCAGGAAGAGGGTCTGGGAATGCCCCACACCTGCGGCCGCCCTGCCCCCACTCAGCCCCTGCGAGGTGGCAGCCGTTCCCTCGAAGCCATCTAGGGGACTTGACCTTCCAAGTCAGGCCTGTTCACTGCCGGCATCAGACCTGATTAAGTCTGGCTCCGAGGGTGGCCTAATGGGGACAAGGCAGCAGGCGGGCCAGGGGCTTGAAGAGCCGCCCCGCACCCATCGCCTGGCCGTGCCCAGAGCCTTCGCCCAGTGTGGGGTCAGCCAGGTGAGGGCACAACCGAGCAGGGGGTGAGGTAGTGCGGGGACCGTGCACCAGGCTCCCCGACAGACAGATGAGGTGGGGGGCTGGCAGGAATTGGGGTGTGTGTGTGGCAAGGGCTTCAGGGCCAGAGGACGCCCCTGAAGCTGCAGAAACCTAAGAGTGCCAGGCAGGCCTCACCCCTCCTCCAGGTGCCAGGCGTCTGCTATTGATTGTAACACAAGTTGAAAATTGCATTGATAGGCACGAACACCCCCAGCACACGCGCCCGATGCTCCCAGTCCCACTTGTGCTTGTTTGCTGGGTGTTCCCTCACGGCGGCAGGGTGGCACGTCTGCGGGCACGGAGCGCTGAAATGAGGGTTCCCGGGGAGGCGCGCTGGAGGACCTGAAGGCAGTTCTGCTCAAATGCGAGCCTGCCCATCCTCCACCCCAGACCCCACCCTTCCGGCCTTCCTAGCAGCGCCAGCGCCCCGGTCCCAGAGGGGCGGCCTCACTGTGCCCCGCTCACCCAGGCCCCTCTCTGCTCCCCACCCTCCGAAAATGAGAATGGTGAGCTCCCCCAAAGTGCTGTGCTGGTCCCGGCCGCGCTGCGTGGAAGGGGAGCGGAGGGGTCGCTGGCTGGGCAGCTGGGTCTCCGCTCTTGGAGGCGGGAAAGGCCTGGGCCCAGGGGTGGGGGGGGACCCCGGTATGTGACCCATGGAGTAGGAACGAGGCAGCCGCCCCCTGCGAGACGCCCCCAGGGGGAGTGCGTCAGATCCTAGCCAGCTGCTGGCTGCTTTCCAAGCTCCAGCACCTGGAGTCTTGGCTTTTTCCTTTAACTGCAAAGCGCTACCTCAGACCCGCACACGTGCCCATGGGGCGCCCACTGCAACCCACGCCCCACCGACCTGCTCTCCAACCTCCCCAGGCCCTGCCTCGGGCTGCTTCCACCCTGAGGCCACGTAACAGGCTCCCACGGGACCCCTCCGGGTGTCATGGCCCTCTCCTTGGGGTCACAGAGGACATGACTGCCACCCACCCCACCGTCAGCAAATCCCGAAAACAGAGATGAGGGTTCTGGGACCTGGATGGACATCTCCCCCGCCTCCCTCCCAGCATCCTGGTGACTCCGGCTGCAGGAACCACGGGCACCCTCCCCTCCACTCCTCCTGCTGCTGGGTCCTCAGCAGCTGACGGAGCAGCAAAGCCTCCAAAGGATCCCCTTGCAGAAGCGACATGAGAGTGATCAGCACTGAGCTGGAGGCGTGCGACCCGGGGCATCTAGCAGGAATGTCTGTGAAATCGCTGGGGTTTGCAGAACCTGTCACAGGAAGTCCCGTGGGGGCCGGGAGGAGAATCCCCAGCCAGGGGAGGGAGGAAGGAAGGAGCGAAACAAAAGCAACCGCTCATCAGTGAAGCAGAATGACCCCCCACACACACGCTCCAGCCTAGACATTCTGGCAAAGCCCTCGGCCAGCCCCCCACCCAGGCTGCACCAGCATCAGCACACACACCGCTCCCTCCCGTGCGGGACACGTGTCCACGCCGCTTCATGCCCCTCCATTCCACCTTCTCTTCCAGGCTTCGGGGTCCCAGACACGGGGCCGGAGAACATGGTCCTGGCCGGGCCGGGCTTCCAGGGCTTCTGAAACGCCGGCTGGCACAGCTCGCCCGGGATCCCCTCGCGTGCTGGCTCCACAGTGACGTGTCCTGACCCAAACCCAACAAGCGTCCTCTCCCCTCACCCAGCTCACCCAGCTCCCCCCTCCAAAAAAAAAAAAAATCAAACTGTTACAGAAATCAACTCAGTAAAAAGTTACAAATCAGAAAGCTAACCCTACACTTATCTGAGATAATATTCCTGAATAATCATAGTCAAGAGTAACATAAAATGAAAAAGTTACACTGTAAAGTATAAAAAGCCTGCGCCAGGTGCTCCGGAGGAGGCGCTTCCTCCTGCTCGCTTCCCTGGGGGCGGCCTCCGCGGGCCGGCCACCCCTCCAGCATTGGAGGCGGCCTCTGTGTGAGGACAGGCAGGGGCGGCCCCGCCTCAGTGCTGGGGTTGCCCGGAGCAGGTCCGCGGGGCCACCCTGTCTTCTTTGGCAAATACACAGGTGCAGGAATCCCGGCGCCCCCAAAGTCTCCATGAGTCCTCCTCCTCCCTGGCTTCGCACCCCAAGAAGGCCGAGGCGGGGCAGCTGGGGACGTGGGGCCGAGAGTCAGCAGTCTGGAGCGAGGGCAGGCAACAGGAAGCTCCGATCTCCTTCCCTGGCAAGAGTCCCCGTGGGGGGCGGGGCTCCCGCCAGCCGCCCGCTCAGGCGTCGTACTTCTTACCAGTCCTGCGGATGTGCTGGAAGAGGGTCATGGAGAAGGCCATGCCCAGGATCTGAAAGACACGGGTGGAGGGCCTCAGACGGTGGCCCCACAGCAGGGCTCAGACACCGTGACAAGCGCCGGGGGCTCGAAGGCAGTGGTGAACGGCGGAGGGCACCCGGGGGCGAGCTCAGAGCCAGCAAGGCGGGCTCAGCCCCACAGAGCCGTCTGCACCACATGCCGCGGGTCTGCCCATCTGCAAGCTGTGCGGGGAGAGGCCCGAGCGCACAGGAAACCCGACCCTCCGTGGGAGCGGACAAGAAGTGAGGGGGGAGGCACAGGAGCAGAAAGAGCCACACTCTGGGTCATTTCTGTTGGGTTCTGCTGGGTCCCTGTGGAGTGGGGACAGGCGTGTCCACCAGCAAGCCCACACAAGGGCTCCCTGCAGGGCCAGGATGCAAGAAGGGAGCACCCTGGAGGCCTGCAGGGTCTGGGGGGGGGGGGCCTCGGAAGGGAGGCCGGGGGCAGCATCTAACTTCCAGGTGTCAGCGTCTCTGCAGCGGCCACCCCATTACCTGCATGATCAGGATGCACATGCCCACGGTGCCCAGCACATGCTTGTTGTCATCAAACCACAGCTTCACCTTCTCGTAGCATCCCTAGGGGTGCAGGAGGACCTCAGGTTACGGGCCGGCGTGATGCTGGGTCCCTGGGGCCCTCACCCGTGCCCTCTGCTCCTGTCCCTCCTGCTGCCTCTGAGCAGGCAGGTCCCAGCGGGGCTCCACCCACGAGACCCCACGGCCCAGCCTCAAACCTTTCCCACCGCCCAGCCCCCCGTGCCCCAGCTGCCTTTTAGCTTCAGCCCTGCGTGCCCCCCACCCCAGCATGAAGCCAGTCCCCTGGGTGTCCTCTGGCCTGCCCACCCCCCCCACAGGCTCCTGGGGGCCGGGGCGGGGCGCCTCACCGTCCTCCACAGCGGCGTGGTGCTGTTGCGCCCGCAGCCCTGAGAGTTCTCCATGCAGCAGCGGTCGGGGACCGTGTTCTCGCCCAGCACCGGGAACCAGTCCGTGTAGTCAGTGACGCCGCAGCAGCGCATCTGCCGGCGGGAGCGCACAGAGTCAGGCACGCTCCGGGCCGCCCCTGCCCAGGCCCCCAGCCCTGCGGTGCCCGCAGCGCGGAGTGCAGCGCAGGGGACACAGGCCTGCTCCTGCCTCCGGCCTCAGCCCCAAGCAGTGGCTCCCCCCAGGGACGGGAGGTGCTGCCTACCCCTGGGAGCTGGGCCCCAGACCCCAGGCCGGCCCTCCGTTCCCCGCCAGCACCATGTGAGCTGCACTGGCTCGCTCTCCTGCTAGAGGCAGCGCCTCCTGGCCTGAGCCGTGACCAGGGAGGCGCATCGGTCACGGGCATAAGTTCTGCAATTCACTCTGAGCCTTCAGAAAACGACTTGGATGGTCCGTCCTTCTCCGTTATCCATCCTTCCTTCCCAGTTCCCTGCACCCACGAGGCCACGCCCACGGCTCAAACAGGCCTGCCCACCTCCTGCACCGGCCATCTGCTCCCTCGCCAGCAGCGGGGTCGGGCCGGCGGCTCTCAGTTAAAGCCCAGGAAGCACAGGTGCCCAACTGGGTCATTGTGAGACCCAGGTCACGGCCCCTCCCCTGGCCCAGCCCCTCCTCCAGCCCCGCCCTCCCCCAGGCCCCGCCCCTCGGCCCCGCCCAGCCCTCCCCAGGCCCCGCCCCCCCACCTCGGCCTGGATGATGTTCCAGGCGTTCTTCAGTCCCACGTTGCTCTCGGAGTTGTAGAGCAGCAGGCCTTCCTTCAGGTCCTTCTTGGCGTTCTCGTTCACCTGTTAGGTGCAGGCAGACAGACGGGAGGGCTGGGACCAGGATGCAACAGGCCCGGGTCAGCCAGGACCGCTGCGGGGGTGGGGTCCCCCCCGCGGGGTGCAGCGGGGTTCATGGTCCCAGCGTCGGCCTGCGCCCACCGACTCCCAGGAGAGCAGAACGCTTCGGGCCGGGGCTGTAACTCTCAGAGGCCACACACACAGCCACCCTGCCACCCCTCCCCCACCCCAGCAGCGACCCCCATGGGACCAGCATGGGGGGCGGGGGCAGGGTAGTCATTCTGGTCTTGAGTCCACCTCCCTAGCACGTCACTTCTCTCTGGCCTCTGCCTAATCTGTAACATACTGGAACAATAAGATCTGCCTCTGGGGTTGTTGTGAGAAGCAAAGAAAACAATTCTTACAAAGAGCCAAGAACATGCTGGCCTAGAGGGATCTCTCGGCATTATTACCTCTTTCAGCTCATAAATGCAAAAGAGTTACTGTTTCTAATCCTAAAAAGCGACTCTGCCTCTCTGCGTGGCCTGGGCAAAGACTTCAAGAATCCAGGGAGCAGGGATCCCGGGGGAGCTCAACAGGTTGAGCCTTTGCCACAAAACTGCAAGGTCCGGGGTTCGATTCCCAGCCCGTGCAAGCCCATATGCCGAACTGCTGCGCACCTGGTAACCACAGGGAGGGCTGGATGGCTGGAGGGCGAAGGTTCTCGCCTCCCAGGCGGGAGGCCCCCAGGTTGGTTCCCGCCCTGCCCAGCCCCATACCCACCTGTGTGGCATGAAACCACGTCACAACTGATGATGTACAACTGTGGAGACTGCTCTGGGCCCTCCCCCTTCTCTCTCTCACACCTCTCAAACAACAAAATAAATCTTAAAGAAAAGAATCCAAGGAGCAAAGAAGGGGACCCAGCTCTGGGGTACAGGGCACCTAAGGAGAGTACAACCCCCAACAAGATGGAGTGCTGGGCCAGGGGTTCCTGGCAGCACCAATAAGCGGTTCTCCAACTTGAGTGGGAGCTCTCTAGCCTGGCGAGGTTGCCAGGGGTCACCCGCCACCCTCCCGAACCCCACCATGCCGCCCGGGGGCAGCCGTCCCATCCTCAGGGGTCTTTGGGAAAGGAAGGGTAGCCAGCCTCCACTGTGAGACCCGCTCACGGTGCCCCCGGCCAAGTCCCTCCAGGTTTCCGATGGGTTTTCCTCAAATCACCCAGCCTGAGCAGAGTGAGGTCTGAATCCCTCCTATACAACACAAGTATGCTTGAGTGCTCCCGGGGGCGGGGAGCCCACCCTGCCAGAGGCCGCCCCGGGCATGGGGTGAGCCAGAGGACCCCACTTCTGCAGACGCCCACCCTCACCTGCCCCAGGCCGCCCCCTCCCCCGCCTTCCCGCGAGGCTTACCTTGTCCATGTAGACAAAGAACAGGATGAGCAGGATCAGTTCAGCGAGGAGAATGACCAACAGGACGATGAAAAACTGCAAAGACAAGGTGCGGGCATGGGCACGGCGGTGGGCACGGCCAGGGATGGGTTACAGACCCGAGGGACAGCCGGGGGCCGGGGACAGGGCTCCCCTGACGGGAGAGGGCACCAGGGCGCCTGAGGACGCCCAGACAGGTGGAAGAGGGAGCCGAAGCAGACAGCTCATCAAGGCGTGGGCGGGAGCACTAGGGTCGGGTAGCCAATCAGGAAGAAGGGGGTGCGGTTGGGCAAAGAAGGTTCTAGAAGCAGTTTGCCCGGGCTCTGTTAGCGGACGTGCCCAGGATCTGCCTGTCTCCCGTGGCCCAGAGGCAGGGTGGCCCAGGGGTCCGAGGGTCGGGGGGCGGGGGTCCGGCTTACACTGAGGAGGAGGTACTTGTTTTCCTTAATGGCCCCCAGGCAGCCCACAAAGCCCGTCACCATGATGATGGTGCCGATGGCGATGACGAGGTTGGCTGCAGACAGCGAGGGAAAGCTGGGGGAGAAGGTGGCAAAGTTGCCTTGGGACACGGACAGCCAGATGCCCACTCCGAGCAGCCCACAGCCACAGAGCTGGAGAGAAAGGAAAGCCCGTTAGACCCGCACTGCCCAGGCGCCCATCACCACGGGGACACCGGTCACACCGTGTCCCCACCCCCCACGCTGAGACCCGACCCGGGTGAGACCTGCGCTGCTACCGGTCATCACCGCCTCAAGTCACGTCGGCTGCGTGACCCACACACACCCCTTCACCCCACCTGGCCGGCAAACGGCCGCTTCTAGCTCCACAGACCCTGTGCGCCCCTCAGGATCAAGCGCAATCCGGGACAGGCGACGTCACAGGACTTTCGGGGTCGGGGTCAGCCCAGTTGGCGGAGGGATGAGAGGCCCTGGGGTTCGGGGAGCATCCAGGGCAAGGTCGTGCCTGGTGGTCGGCAAAGCAAGGAATTTTGGAGCCGGGACCTCCGGTGACTGTGACCCACATCGGGAAAAGGAAAGGACTCAGGCCGGGTGAGAGGACGGCTACAGGGTCAGCCTTGGGGATCGGACCCGGGAGCCCCGCATGGCCATCTCCTGTCCACCTGGGGAAGCCAGCAGCTATGTGTCCCCAACAGCACCGCTGGGGCCACCAGCCCGGCTCAGCCGCAGTGTGTTGGCCGTGAAGCCCCACATCCGCCTGATCGCACGCTGCACGGAGCGGACCCTCCACCCCCGCTGCTCAGAGGAAGTGCTGAGTCCAGGGGTCCATCGACCCGTCAGCCAGGATGTTCCGAGCATCTGCGTGGCTGCGCACCCCCGGCCAGAGGCCGCACCCGGGAGCTGGAAGCAAGCGGCATCCGCCCCTGGCCTACCCAGGAGGTCCCAGGAGGGGTCGCAGCAATGCCGGAGGGTGGAGGCAGCCCCTGACAGGCAGGTGGAGGGCGAGAACATTCCAGGCGCAGGTTGAAGTGCACACGTCAGGGCTGACATGCAGCCCGGCAGCCCCGCACCCTCCGTTCACGCCCCACGAGGACAGCGGCCCCAAACCTCTACTTGTCGTGAGAGTGGGAGCGGCAGCGGGTGTGTCCTTGGGTGGCTGGGACCAGGCACTGGGTGAAGGTGCTTACGAAGCGGGTCCTACAGGCGCGGATGGAGCACACACCTGCCCCCAAGCCGCTCTGCTCAGAGCGGTGACAGGTGTCCCAGGGACTCGGCCGCCGCAGGCCCAAGCTAAGCCCCTCTGTACGGAGTGCCAGGCCCCCTTGTGAGCGCTGGGGAGAGGGGAGGTGTGCTGGCCAAGGACCCACCCTCCTGAGGAGGACACCGCAACACAGACGCAGAGGGACAGGGGCAAATGCGTGTGCTGGGAAGCAAACCGAAGACAGCGCGGAGCTGGGGGGTGACTGGGCTCCGAGCAGACAGGGGCACCTGGGTAGGGACGCAAATAAAGAGGGGAAGTGAGCACACAAACGTCTGGGGGGAGGTGCTCTAGGAAAGAGCAGGGTCCCTAACCCCATTAGGAACCGGGCCTCGGAGCAGGAAGCCAGCAGCAGGTGAGTGAGGGAAGCTTCATCTGTACTGACAGCCGCTCCCATCGCTCACGTGACCGCCTGACCTCCGCCTCCTGTCAGATCAGCGGCGGCATTAGATGCTCATAGGAGCGGGAACCCTACTGTGAACTGTGCATGTGAGGGATCTAGGTTGCGGCTCCTTATGAGAATCTGATGACTGATGATCTGAGGTGGAGCTGAGGCAGTGACGCTAGTGCTGGGGAGCGGCTGCAGATACAGATGCACATGAGCAGAGAGGTTTACCTGCACAGAGGCCAGAATAAATCAACTGCTCACAGACTCGTATCAACACCCAGGCTCAGGGCTCCCACTGGTTTTGCTTTAGGGTGAGTTGTATAATTATTTCATTACACTGGAGGTGCAATTAAATGTGTATACACATTTTAAGAGACATTTAATACATTATCTATGTATTATCTTTCAAAGTTGGATTGATTTATGGTAACACTGTGTAATATGATGTTTGCTCTAAAGATGGCATGAATCAAATAAACGCTAGCATCATCATGTGACAGGTAGGACAGCCAAAGAGAACCGGGGATGCCGGGATTGAGTGCTCATCTTGCAGCCCCGGGGCCCGAGGATCGTATCCCAGCCCGGCCCATGTGGACCCATGTGCTGAACTGGGGTGTGGCCCCCAGTTCTGGTCTTGCCGGGGTGAGCTTCCCATGTAGGAGGCCCCCAGCAGGGACACGCCTCCCAGGCCAGAGGCCCCCTGGCCCGGTTCCTGCCCTGCATGGCCCTGTGACCAACTGTGGAACGAAACCATATAGAAAACTGATGATGTACAACTATGGAGACCTCTGGGCCCTCCCCCTTCTCTCTGTCTCTCTGACTCTGTCAAAAACAATAAAAATAAATCTTAAAAAAAAAAGAAAATGGTGAAAACACGATTGTCATTCAAGGAGCACAAGACCATGTTGAAGTGGTATTTGAAATTTGAGAACGTTGTGGAAGTGCAACAACAACGGAGGCATGAGTGTGCAACAGAACCTCCCACACGCCTAACAATTGCACGCGTGTGTGATACGTTTGAGACGCACGGTCAGTGGAGAGTATGTGCAGCGATACAAGTGAGCGCTTTGGTCAGCGTTGCTCAGCAGGCATTCACTGTCACCAGAAGTGTCTGCACGCTGATGGTCGCCACTTTCAGCACCTGTTGTCACAGCAGAAGTCACCCGTGCCTTGTATTCAGCTTCTGCTATCGGTCTATACTGAGTACTACAATGTTAATGCAGTTGCTTCCTTTCTTAAAATGTGCATCTGTTTAATAATAGAAGTGGAGCACAAGAAAGATAATTCGATGCGCCTGAATCACCCTGAAACCCCACCCCGCCCCCTGGTCCCTGGATAAACTGTCTGCCATGAAATTGGGCACTGGTGCCAAACCGGGGATGGCAGAGGTGGAGGGAAGAGCAGGTGCAAAAGCACTGGGGTGATGATGAGCGTGGGCCACCACGGTGGGCCACAGGGCCCATGTGGCCATGACAGAGTGAGGAGGTAGCAGGCGGGGGGCAGGGGTGATAGAGGAGACAGGAACTCACCGGCACCGGGAAGGAAAATGTGGGTGCTGCTCTCAGTGGCGGGGGTGGGGTAGGCCGCCAGGGCGGGAGGTGACATGATTTATGTTTCCAATAGATTGCACCAGCTGCCGTTCCGGGGACCGGAGCACAGAGGCCAAAGCGGGAGGCAGGAGCTCAAGCCCGGGGTGGTGAGCAATGGTGGGACTGGGGACATAGGGGGAGGGGAGGACGGACAGGCTTGCTGAGCGTTCAAGAATGAGTAGGGATTTGATAAATGGGGAGATGAAGGTGGTCCAGACTGGGCATGACGAAGGAGGAGGGGCTCTTCCGGTGTGTTACGGTCCAAGGAGCGGCGGGGGGGATGGGGGTAGGTAGGTGGAGCAGCTGCCTGGGTCCCCCCACGCTGGGGACAGGTGACCTGCACCCCCTAGAGCCTGTGGCAGCCCCAGGTGCAAGTAGGGCCACGCGCCCAAGGTGTGATGCCTGCACTCTGCTGCGGGAATGAGCCCCTGCGGCCACCAGGTGGCGCCCCACGCCACGGCGGACGCTCTGGGTTTGTGCACCAGGCACTAAAAATGGTCATCTGTGTCCCTCCCTCCCTGACAGCCGTCCATCTGGTCAGTTTCTACACTGCCTGTCAATTTTCCTCTCATGACACTCCACGGACATTTCCGGCCGTCCTGTGGATGACGCGCGGCGCCGAAAGCCAGGCCCTGGGATGAGTAGAGGGAAGCCCACCCAGGTGGAAGGACCTGCCCAGAAGCTGGTACCGGCCCCCTAACCGGAGACCCCAGGGCCCCCCCAGAAGCCAGTCCCCACTGGGAGAAGGCCTGGGGGCGCCCTTTGGTGCCTCATTATCTGATTCCTCCTTGGGGGGAAACGTTCGAGTTCGGGAGCTTGCGTCTGGGGAACACCCGGCCGTAATGGGGCTCCAGGGAGCCGGCCACTTCTCTTAGACCTGCTCCCCTGGCTTCCCGCTGCATGTTCCTCCCGAAGACCCACCAGCAGCCTGTCTCGGAGTCCGGGGTCGGGAGGGGAGGCATCGCATGCCGTGTCCGGGAAGGCGACGAGGCTGCTCCTCTATACCCTCAGGGCTCCCTGCTGACCAGCACCTGGAGGTCCCATCTCAGGCCACCCAGGGCCAGCAGAGCCGCGGGGCACGAAGAAAACAAACACCAGGCCCTCCTCGTACCGGCGAGGACACTGAGAGGGGACAGGCAGCCGTCACTTCCCTGGCGTTTGGTGAGGAGCCCCTGTCATACCGCCACGCCCTCCTGGGAGGCTGTGTGTGCGCCCTGAGCCCCCACCCCACCCCTGCCATCCCGTGAAAGGCACCTAGACCCGCCAGACCCCATGCCCGCATCCCAGCATGCTCCCTGCCCACCGCAGGCCCCTGGTTTCCAGCCCAGCCTGCACGGGACTGTGGAACCCTCGTCCTAAACCGCCACGTCCATCACGCGGCCCCCTCGGTGACCTTAAGGTTCGTTCGCTCTCTGAGGCTGCCTCTCAGACGTGGGATCGGGGTCAAAGGCCGGCTCAGGTCCCTGCCAGCCCAGGCTCAGCCTGGACGGCGCTCCCCGGTTCCTTCAGGAACCCCTGGCCGCCTCCGGACAAAGTTCTGGGGGATGCAACTTGGGGAGGGGAGCGCTACGGGCGTCTCAGTGAGGAGAGGTCATCAGTGCCGACGACAGCCAGCCCCTCGCCCCAGAAAGGACTGTCCAGCCCCAAACGTTAGCAGCGGCTGAGAACCCCGCCTTCATGCCACCCCACGCCGGCCAGCCTGCGGCTCTCGGGTCCCTGAGAAGACGCGGTGGGAGGAAAATGTCCTGGCTCATGAGAGGGTGGGCACAGCAGGAGAGAGAAGTGCCGGAAGGCTGCCCGCGTGGAGCGAAAAGGGGCCACGCGGGTGCACGGCAGTGGGCAGGAGGAAGGGCTGACACAGAAGCAGCTTGCCTGGCTGGAGGACAAAACCACGGGACGCCCATCTCTGAGGGCAGGGCAGGCGGCAGGGGGAGGGGAGGAGGCGTGGCCTGCAGGGGCGCTGCCAAAGCTCAGTGCCTGGGGTCTCAGCTGGTGACATGCGGGGAAACTCCCTTCCAAAGCTAGAGGGTTGTCTCTGCTGAGATGGCCGCGCGGTGGTCAGCCCCAGGCAGGAAGGGACCGGGCGAGGCAGGGGGACGCCCACACCAGCACCAACTGACCCAGGGTGGGCAGCCCGGCCTCATCTGCTCTGCAAGCAGGGGCTGGCCCAGGGACCACCCTCCCGTCACGCCTCCCTAAGTATTTTCAATCCAGGGCTCCCAATCAAACAAACGCCATCAGAACTGGAGGAAACGGGTTCCCAGCCTTGCATTTGTGAGGCCTGGAACTTGGGTCTGCTTCGTGCATCGCCGGGCACAGCACCGGGCACTTGGCAATGCCTCTGGGTGTCCCTCCTGCAGGGCTCTGCTGTCTGGAACACCCATCGCCTGTGGGCGCCCACATGCACACAGAGGACGGACGCAGGGACACTGAGGCCCAGTGGGGCGAAGGCCACGCCGTGAACAAGTGCCCGACTCCCCTCGTTCAGGAGGGGTGCTGCGATTAGCCACGTCCCACGCCACTGCCCCACACCTTCCCTCTGAACTGCGGTGATTTGTAGTTTTAATAGGTGCTCCTGCCACGCACGCTCATGCATTTTTCATGCTGGCATCCCCTGTCTCTGGGGTGGAGGCCTGTCAGTCCCCCCCAAACCCCCTCCCTCCTGAGCGTCCGCCCCCACTGCCACGCTGCTTAGAACCCAGGGACAGTCCCCTCAGAATGGCCAACAAATGCTCCCCCATCTGGGGGTGACGCTCCCCACACCTGACCCCCTATACCCAGGGCTGGCGCCTAACGACCTGCCCAGGCTTTGGGCACACTGGTGCCCACCCTCAGCCAGGCCCACGCTCATGTCCCAGCCATTTCTCTCCCACCAGAGGGCCCAGAACACACTCCGTAAGTATCAGACAGACAGACAGACAGACCGGCTGACAGATGGGAGGGAGGGGTGCGGAGGCCTGAGCGGGCCATGGCCTGGGAACAGGGCAAGATGCAGACACACAAACCCACCCAAGAAGAGAAGCTGCCCGAGTACCCCCTCGTCCTCACCCCTAGGACCAGCCCCCTGGCCCAAGTTCCTCCCAATTCACGGCCCTTGGTGACTCGTTTGCCTCTCAGCCCCGGTCCCCTCACACCCTCCGGCTATTCTCATTCTGCCTCCTCCTGGATCTCCGCAGGGTCCCCTGACCTGCCCCCCATCCCTCCCCAGCCTCACTCCCTCTCGGTTCTGCAGGACCTGCCCAAACCCCGGGGCTCGGCAATCCCCCACGCCCTGCAAGGGCCAGAGCCAAGCGCGGTGTTCACGGCATTTCGTAAATTAGTGGATGTGGAGAATAACGCAGAAAAGCCGGAGGGACTTTAATTTCACAGCCGACACGCGGCTGCTAATGATCCGGCCTGCCCGGCCCAGGAGAAGCCAGCCTGCCAAGAACTTCATCACTGGGACAAGCGACCATGCATCAGTGCCAGCACTGCGGCTGCCACGTTACCTCTCAGACGCCCCCCGCCTCCCTGCAGCTCGCTCACGGGCACAGCTACGAAGTGCGAGGGGACGATGCTAAACCTTCAGGGAGAGAGGGAGGCATGGGACAGTCACAGAGCAGCCTTTGCCAAAGTCACTCAGCAGGCAGGAGGCCTAGAGCACAGAGAAGTCCCCTCTGTGTGAGTTGTCCCCTGGCCTCGGCCCATTTGGCCCCTGCTTGAGTCCCCCCAGGGTCACCTTCCCACTATCTGCTCCGTTCCATTTCTGCACAACTTGCATCAGTTAAGAACGTCTTCTTTGAACTCAAGAACCTACTGTCCTGTGGCTATTATGCAAGAAGCGCCCCCAGAACGGGTGGGCAGGGTGTGAAGTATTTGAAGGCGGGACCCTGACGTTCTTCCCCAAACCTTCTCCTGGCCTCTTTCACCTCTGACTGTCCCTCCACCACTCACCTCTGTCCCAAACCACAAGTGAGATTCCAGCTGCGGAGGGGCCCGCGCAGAGTGTGAACATAGCACTCTCCCCTCCTATGCTCTGTGCTCTCTACTTCTAGTAATCCAACCTGAGCCTCTAAGGGCTGGACGGACGGCCACAGCACAGGGTTGGCTCACACCGAGTGTGTGCACAATCCAAACCCAACAGCCTGATTCCTCCTCGGCCACTCTTTTTTTGACGCTGCACTTTCTCAAAACCTGTCATGGCTCCACGAGCTCACAGCCCCCGATCTCACCAGCTTGCAGGGGTGATGGGGTGACCACACGCAGGTGCCTGAACTGAATTTTCCTCCAAATCGCCATTCCATAAAGCATTCGCATAGCTAAAGCCCGGCTACACTTGACGGACGGCAGAATAAGATTGCTTCCTCCCTAAGATGGGTCATCACCGCAATGTACGGGATGCGTCTGGGACCCCTGAATCTCAGAGGCTGACAGAGCTCTGGAATTCCACGTGTCCGGAGTCCACTTCTCGTCAGCGAACTCCACAGGGACACTGGGAGGGACTTCCCTCCCCAGGCCCCCAAAAAACCCCATGTGTTCACAGTGGGTCCTGTTACAACACCTCTTAGAGTCTAAGACTAAAAAGTCCACGAGATGAGAGTCCATGATGAAGGAGACCCCACTCGAGACTCTGGGGGGCAGCCCTGCTCCTCTGCCCAGTGGGTGGAGGGCCCAGGGGGAGATGTCAGTGTCCTCTGAGCTGGGGGGTGGGGGTGGGGCTGGCTCTGTGGAGGCACTGCCCACCTACTTGGGCTTCCTGGCCTCGGCACCTGCCCTGCCAGGCCTGCCAAGTCACCTGTGGGGTGCAGGGTGACCGACGGCTCTGGGGGCAGGGACCCTCTGTCTCTGTCCTGGATTTCATATGCCAGGGCAGGGGTGCAGAGGTCAGGCCCAACCCCCAACTCCGCTGATGCCAAGAGAGAGAGGGACAAGCACTGGACTTGGGGAGCAGAGTGGAGCCTCAGGCCACCCACGCCCAGTAACGCGCAGGTGGGGTGCCAGAGGGGGTGCCCTTTGGGTTGGGCTGGGGGGTACACAGAGCCCTCCTTACCTGTGCCCCCACCAGCCATGTGCCCAGGGAGGAGCCGTGGGGAGACAGTCGGGGTCCACGGTGCCTGGCACTGCTGCAACACCCAAGGTCACAATCTGGGATGGAAGGAGCCGGGGACCCAGAGCAGGTCATTGGGAGTCTGCAGAGAGGGTTTCCCAATCGCCAGCCTGTTTTCTTTCCCTTCCTGCATTTGTTTTACTCTGTGCATCTGGGGAGAAAGACATGTCTGACAGCATCAAGTCAGACAGGAGTCCATGAGGCTGGGGCTGCCGCAGGGGGCAGGGGAGGGAAGGAGGCAGGCGCAGGCTTAGGGAACCAGACTGCCAGGGTCTCATGGAAACTGGGGCTTCCCTGTGGCTGCAGAGCTGCCCACAGCTCAGGTCCCAGAACCTGGAGCCCGGGGAGCAGGGATGTGCTGTGAGGCTCCGTCCTGAGATGTGTCACCTCCCCAGCACTTGGGGACAGGCAGGATGAGTGGGATCACGCCCGCTGAGCGCTGGCGCTTCGCAGAAAACTTAACACCAGACACAGCATTGCGTTATGATTTAAAGTCCCTGGAAAATGCAAGGGGAACGGCCCGAGGGCGCCTTGGATTCTCATCACACCTTTCTGCTGAGGAGCTCCAAGGGTCAGGGAGACCGCATCTCATCCAACAGAAGGGGGAGGGAGGCCCGGTCTCCCTGTTTGGCCAAAAGAGCCCCAGCCCACCCCAGAGGAGAAGAAATGTCACAGTGAGCACACCTGTCCATTGCTGGGCACCTCCCCAGCTCAGAGAGGCGGCCCCAGACCGCCCATCACAGAGCACAGGCCCTGTAATAACGGAATGAGGACCACGCTCCCACGGCTTGAGTTTAGCAAATCACACTCTATAATTACACACAGAGACAGCAAAGAAGATCGCGGCTCACAACCAGGTCCCTCTCTGGCCCCGGGACAACCACCCACATGCGTCTTTGCTAGAGCCCTTGGGTGAGCCCAACATGTGACCCTCTGTATGCCCACAAGCCGATTATTTCTACTGCCAGCAGGGCGTGCCCACCCACGCCAGGGCTGGGCACTGCTGATGAGCTTTGTGAGTCCATCATGGGCTCATTCAGGCCAGAGAGGACCTCAGCACCAACTCAAGTGACAACCTGAGACTCCTCCCTGCCGCCCTACTCCAGGCCATGCTCTGGCCCCAAGCCAAGCTCCACCCCCAAGCCAAGCCCCGCCCCTCAGCTCCAACTCAAGTAACCAGAGACTCCTCCCTCAGCCCCACCTCAAGCCCCGCCCAAATCCAAGCTCCACCCCCAAGCTAAGCCCCGCCCCTCAGCACCAACTCAAGTGACAACCTGAGATTCCTCCCTCAGCCCCACCCCAAGCCAAACCCCGCCCCAAGCCAAGCTTCACCCCCAAGCCAAGCCCCGCCCCACATCAAGCCCCGCCCCTCAGCTGCAACTCAAGCGACAACCTGAGACTCCACCCCACCCCAAGCCAAGCCCCGCCCCACCCCCAAGTCCCACCCATGCCAAGCCCCACCCCATGCCAAGCCCCGCCCCATGCCAAGCCCCGCCCATGCCTTCGCCCTCCTGGTGGAACTGGGAGACCACAGCCTGCCCTCTACTGCTCCACACGTGCCCGCAATGCTGGTCACTTTGCTTGTCCACGGTCTCGTGCGACAGTCCCATGTGAGTTCACGGAGCTCCAGAGTGGGGGACCCGAGAGACGCTGTGCTGTCAGGGACGTGAAACAGCAGCGCTAGCCAGCACCAGCCCGTGCGTGCGCGCTTGGTGCCGAGCTTCGCCTCTGCTGCCTCGTTCCATCCCCCCAACCCGCAGGCGGCGATGCGAACGGATCGTCCGTGTCCTCGTTTGAGAGACCAGAGAATCGCGGTCTGGGTGCAAAAGGACAGGGGACACCCACGGGCGCCACTGCGGAGACCCAGGTCATCCCAAATGAGCCAGAAAGACGCCACCCAGACATGTCCCGGCTGGGAGGGAGGGAGGCGAGCCTCGGTGCCCGGAAGTCTGGGGGACTCGGTGAGCAGGGGGAGATGGAGGTGATAACGGTAGAACGGTAGAGGTGAGGCGTCAGGACGACCGTGGCCGTGAGGACAAGACTGAGGATGAAGCCAGCATTTACGGAGCCCACATTACACGCCAGCAACTGTGTCCACCCCTTTCCACAAAAGCCACGCAAGTCAGTGACTATTATTCCCCCGCCCCCCACTTTGCACCTGGACAGGCTAAAGGATGAAGGTCTAGAACGCTGCCTAAGCTCCGACGTGGGGGTTTTCATCGGATGTGCTGGACCCCCAAACCGGGTGACGGTGAACCCTCCGGCCGCGATGCAGAAGAGCGCAGGGCTGCACTCCTGGGTCCAGGAAAGCCAGGGACGACCTTGGCCCTGGAACCCGGTAGCCCAGGTTCAAGTTCCCGGGTCCTTCATTTACCAGCCGGGGGAATCTTGGAAAACAGCGTCTCCAGTGGAGGGACTAGTGGTACGTGTCACTTAGAGCTGTTGCTGGGATTGAATGAGATTCCTGAAAGCGAACTTGCTCCTAGCCCCACACCTCGTATGAAGCGGTGAATAGTGTCCTTACCGGTATTGACGGCTGCGGTCCTCGCTCGCCCACACTGCTGGGGGCAGGAGGGGCACCTGGAAGCCGGGGGCCCGGCGTTGGAGAGGCCCTGCCCAGCCCAGCCCCCCAGTGGCCGAGCTACGCACACCCACCCAGACGCGCTTTCCGCACCCGGCGTCTGCCCGGTCCTCAGCCACCCATCTCCGGGAGGCTGCTTGCTTCCCAACCAGCAAGCCTGCTTGCTTTTGGCAGGGAGTGGCGGCCGTCTGCGCTCTGGGCCGTAAAACAAGTTTTCATCAATAAATTAAGCGGAAAGCAGGCTGGGGGTGGGGAAGGCGGGCAGAGGCCAGCAGGGCGAGAAGTCGCTCTACGACTCAGCAGGGACCGCAGTGAATCGCGGGCTCCTCTCCCTGGACCCCAGGGGCCCCACCGGACCTGTGCTTTGCATACAGCGGGGGACCCGAGAAGTCATCGCGCCTCCCTCGGGTCCCATTCCCTCCCTGGGGCCAGTGAGCAAGTGTCAGCCTCACGTAGCGGGGTTGTGGTGACACTATGGACGGAAATAATAATCCCAATCGTTGCGCCCAACGAGCAGAATGGGATCAGACGCTTATGGCCCAGCCCCTCCGCGAACCCTAGTGAACTCCTTGTTCTCACAGCACTTCCCCACTTCTCGGTGTGGACCCTTGGGCCCCCTCAGATGCACCCTAAACACCCCTGCCCACGTCTTGTTCCCAGCATCCCCCCCGGCCCCCAGACAGCCTTCCTCTTTTCCCTTTTCTCAACCCCACTGCGGGTCCCACTGACACCCGCCTCCTCATGCAGGGGGGCCAAGCCCACCCTGACCCCCACCGGCCACAGGCCACCTGGCCACATGTCAGCCCCAGAAGCTGCTCCCATGCCCCTGGTGAGCAGTGCCTGCCTCACCGCTCTGTGTGCACAGCCCGGGCATCAAGTTCTGTGTGACCACAGACAGGCCCTCGTGTTTACCGCCAGCCAGGCATGGGCTCCGAGACCCCAGGGGCGGGGCATACCAATGCTGGGCACAGGCGTGCCTGCCCACCACGCGCGATGGCATGCAACCCCCTCTGGTCCCTGAGGCCCACAACCGGGCGAGCATATGGCGGGAGCAGGGCCATCTGGTGCAGCCCCAGGCCCCGCGCAGAGCTGCAGGGCTCCACATATGTTTGTGAGTTCACGGACAGCATGGCATCACCAGCCCCCAACAGCCCGGGGCACAGGCCACGCGCGGCTCACGGCCGGGGACGGTGGGAACAGGCACGTCATCCGCTCTCCCACCTGTAACAGGAAAAGTTGAGCCTAACACGATGCCAGAGCCCGGCCAGCACCAAGGGCCAGGACTTGGCGTGTGCTCAGCCGCCCCCCTCCCGGCTATGTGGGACAGGGGAGGTGATGGCCACTTTCTGGGGGAGAGGCAGAGTGAAGGCCCTGAGCCGGGTCTGAGAAAGGAGCTGGGACTCGCCCCCACCCGCTGCCAGGGGAACACGTGACCCAAACCCCCCGGGGAAGGAGACGGGAGCGCGGAGATGAGATTGGCTCGGGGCCCCGTGGTCAAGGGCCTTGTGTGGGGCCCACTTGGCGCCCTGTCTCGGGAAAGTGACCACCGACATACACCCCAGCCGAGAGGCAGCCGAAGGCCATGCTCCAGGCCACAGTGACCTGCGATCAAGGCTGCTGACTACACCCGACCCGGATAGAAATCGGAATCCAGCACCTCTGAGTCCAGGCGCACCCGACCTAGAGGGTCTGTGATCAAGTCCAGGCTTGTGGGGGGAGGGGGCAGCTCTAAGGCAGACCCCAGAGAGCTCGCCTCTCCTCCCTGCCCGACACCTGCACCCCACACACACATACCTCACACACACACACATCATACCCATATCACACCACACACACACACACACACATATCATACCCATATCACACCTCACACACCTCACACACACACACATATCATACCCATATCACACCTCACACACACACACATATCATACCCATATCACACCCCACACACCTCACACACACACACATATCATACCCATATCACACCACACACACACACACATATCATACCCATATCACACCACACACACCTCACACACGCCACACACACACATACCATACCCATATCACACCTCACACACACACACACATCATACCCATATCACACCACACACACACACATATCATACCCATATCACACCACACACACACACATATCATACCCATATCAGACCTCACACACACACATATCATACCCATATCACACCACACACTCCTCAAACACACACACATATCATACCCATATCACACCTCACACACACACACATATCATACCCATATCACACCACACACACCTCACACACACACACATATCATACCCATATCACACCACACACACCTCACACACACCATACACACACCACACATATCATACCCATATTACACACACCTCATACACACACCAAACACATACACACACCACACACACCAAACACACACACCAAACACATACACCACACACACCACACACACACCAAACACATACATACTCCACACGCACCCCACGCGCATACACACATATCATATCCATACCACACCATACCACACACACACATACCACCCCTCATACACACACCCCTCCTCACACACTCACACACACAGCGCCCCCTCTCAGGCCCGCAGGGGAAACGGCACCATTGTGAACAACAGGACAAGCAGAGGGGAAGTAACCTGTAGGTTAAATCACCGACTGGCACGGAGGCGCTGAGAACAAAGTTCAGTGAACGAAACAGAAACATACTGACAGGAGCAGAAGAGAGACAATCGCTAGGCATTTTCATATGCGATCCTACGGAATAAATTGGCACTGGCTTTTGCTTATTCAACAGAAAAAGAAGCGGGGGAAGAGCCGTCGCCTGGGAGGACCCGGCGGAAAGCCAGCGTCTGCAGTTTGAGGCTCCCTGCAGCTCTCCAAAGAGCGGTTTCCCGAGATGCGGGCTGACAGGGGAGGCAGGGGACACCGAAGCCAGGCTGCACGCGGAGAGAAGTCAGGGGGCAGCCCCCACAAAACACACACCCTCCAAGGAACAGGGAGACGGGTGGGCCGCTCCATCCACGGGGCAGCTTTGCCTCTTTGGAAACGACCGGAAAAGGAGAGAGAACAAAAAGTGTTTGCTTGGAGTCGGAACCGTTAAGGTTTGGGTCTCCAGCTGCTGTGGGGAGTGCAAGGCCAGCCTCCTCTAAGGAAAACTCTAACCTCGTCTGCAAACGCAGACCCCGAGTCGGTCCGACAGATTCTGCCCCTTCTGCAGACGGCGGGTCCCAGAGGTGCAGCCTGGGCCGCTGCCCTTGCAGTAATCCCACGTCAGCGGTCCAAAGGTCCTACAGGCCACATGTCACTGGGCCGTGGGCATGACATCGTGAACGAGGGAAACGCGGGACTCGGCTGGGGGCCTTAGCACCTGCACAGCTTCCCACACACCCCGGTGCCCACGCTGTCCTCTGGTCGCAAATGGCCCAGGCCCCTTTGCTAGCCCTGACACGTGGCCGTAGGCACGCAGCAGAACGCCCCTGGATGGGGGTGTGTGCAGCTTCCTGAACAAGAGGCTGTCCGCCACGTCCCCTTGTCTCAGGAACTTGCTCATCTATCATTGCTTCCGTCCAGGAATCAAAACAGGGCTCCGTCCCCCGCCGACTCCTCATCTGTGAAATGGGGGGGCTGCCTCCCCCAAATGCATGTGAGGACGCACCTCACGGGGCTGCTGAGGGGATGAAATGGGATAGAACGTCTACAGCCCATAGAACGGGAACACAGCCCAAGATCCTCAGCGTGTTCCATCTCCATGGTTACGGGGACCCCTCGGCGTCTCCCCGACTCCTGCAAACCCCCTGCGCCCACCCTGAGCTGCCCACTCCTGCAGGGCAGTTCTTGTTCTCCTCTCTTCGGCCTACACACCTGGAAGCATCCCTGTGGGTTCACCCCCACAATCAACATGCTCCCCTAGAGCCCATCCTGCCTCCTCCCCCAGGCCCTGGGGGGCTCTGGCAGCCCCCTGCATGTGGCTGGAGCTCCAGGGAGATTGCGAGCCGCAGAGCACGTCCTCGGGTGGGGAGGGCAGGCCCTAGGCCCCACCGCACTCAGACACGAACTGAGTCTCACCCAGCCTCCCCCTTCGGAGCCCCCAAAGCCCGTGGGCCGGGACACAGGGGTGCAGCTTCCTCCCAAGGCAGAGTCAAGAGGCACCCCAGCCCTCCACTAGCCCCTGATGCCCAGCACTTGCCAGTGAGCCCACGCCAGCACCCCCTCTCCTCACCCTTTCTCTACCGCTCCCGTAAGACTCCTTCCCCTGCAGTTCCAGACCCACGCGAAATGCTGGCACCCCACTGCCCATAGGGGACAGTCAGGGTCCCCACGTGCTGACCAGGCTGGGGTCCCGGCGCACCCCATTGCCCATAGGGGACAGTCAGGGCCCCCACGTGCTGCCCACAGGCTGGGGTCCCGGCCCCCCACTGCCCATGGGAGACCATCAGGGCCCCCATGTGCTGCCCAGGCTGGGGTCCAGGCGCCCCCACTGCCCATAGGAGACCGTCAGGGCCCCCACGTGCTGCCCACGGGCTGGGGTCCCGGCGCACCCCACTGCAAGCCATTTCACGACAGCAAAACGGAGCGGTGACCTCTGTGACCACTGGGAGCCCCGGACTCACGCCCAGCCTCATCCCCATTCGCCGTGAGACCAGCACCAACCTTCCTCCTTCAGACACGGCTTCCTCTGGAGGAGAGTGTAGAACACATTTCTGTAAAAAATAAAACCCACAAAGGAATGGAGTCCCGTGCTCTCCCCGCTGGGCGCCTGCCGCATGAGCCCTCTGTCCCGCGTGCACTGACGTGTCCCACTCGGTGGTGACAAAGGAGCCGCTGCAGCAGGTGAACAGGGCGCTGGGATGGGGACCGGCGCAGGAGGGCTCGTTGGGGATGATTTATTCCCACTCCGTCTCTGCGGGTCTCTGCCCGTTGACTCCATAATGGAATGAGCCAACGTCAGGGCCGCATGATGGGGACTGAGCGACTGGCCATAACGCGGACACAGCCCATCAGGGGAGCCGGCTTTATGGCCCTGGAATGGTGGGGGCTCCCATGAGCATGAACGTGAGTCCCAGCAGGAGGAGAGCTGGACGCCCCCCCGTTCGCGGAAGGAAGGGGCTCAGGCTGGAGGAGAAAGCCAGGCTCGAACCCCCCGCCCCCCGCACATGAGCGGGGAGCAAGTGAGCTCCTCCTACACAGCCGGCAGTGGGGAGCTGCCCCCAGGGGCCTCTCGGGGGGTGAGCAGGGCTTAGAAGCCTCCCCTGACTTTGCAAAGGGGTGAGGTGTCACACTTCCTGCAAACTAGAAGAAACCCCAAAACCCAGTGAGCGGTGGAAGGCGAGCTAGCTCTCTGCTTTTACGTACAAGAGGCACCAGAACCTCCGTGGGTCAGCGTCTCCTAACTCAGACCGCAGGGGCAGGTGACAGAGAGGGGACCGGGAGGAGGACCCCACCCTCCCGGGTTCCCTGCTTGGCCCCCTTCCACCCAGCTCATGCCCAATGCTCAGCCACGCCAGGCCCCCGGGGCCCACGTACACAACGTCCCGGGAGCAGCTGCGTCTCACTGATGGCAGGGCTGCCCCAGAGCAAGGCCTTCCCATGGGACAGCCCTGTCTCAGGGCCGGCCACAGAGCAGAGCTCAGGCCTTGGAGGGACCCTCCTGCAGTCCCGCTCCCTGATGGCCGTCTCAGGAAATGCGGAGCAGTCACGACTTTGGGGTTCTCCTGTGGTACCCCCCACCCTGGAAGAATTAACCTGGCCTCAGAGTCAAGATCAGGGGCGCCGCTAGGGAGGTTATCTGACCTGAAGAGATTAGCACCTGGCTCAAGAAATGCCCATCAGCCCACGAGGCAGGATCTAACCTTGGCCAGCCCTCAGGGCCCTCGCCAGGCAGCTCTCAAAACCGACCATTACGCGAGAGGCAGCGAGGCTGCAGGCTGTCACTGGCTATTTATAACCTACTCGCCTTTGGGGAGAACCAGATACCACCCATCGTCCCAGGCCTGTGGCCTTGGCTCCGAGGACCCCGCCAGGCCCCCTGCAGGAACGCCTTCCCCAGGTTCCCGGTGGTCCTGCCCCATCACCTCCAAGGGCCACGTTCAGCAGGGTCTTCAGTGAAGACCCCAGGCCCACCATCGGCCCCTGCGACCACTCTCACCAGGTCACCACCGATGACCTCAGGACCCGACTGGCCTCCCTCCATCACCTCCCTGGCTCCTGACAACCCAGTCTGTCTGGAGGACAGGAAGCCCCCCTGAGGTGCGGGAGCGGGGACCCTGCCACACACGAGCCCTGGGTGGGGGACAGGTCTGGTCCTGCATGCAGGTCTCTGCCCACCTTCTGTGACAGGTGGATGAGTGAACGCTGAACGGTGCTGCATCCAGACAACGGGACAGCGTTCCACACCAAGCAGGGTAGGGCCACGAGGAGCAACCTTACAAGCCTGCGACCTTGGGAAGGGAGACGGGCGGGAAGGGCTGCAGACATGGGCTTCCACCCACAAGACATTCTGCAGCAGGCTGCACGGTACAGGCGGCAGAAAGGTCCGAGGTGGCCCGGGGCTGGCGGGGAAGGAACGCAGGGGCACAGGGAAAGCCCTCCGCAGGTCACTGTGATGGTGGGCATCACACATGTGTCCGAACCCACAGAACACCCAGCAAGAGCAAGCCGTAAGGCAAAACATGGCCTTTTGGTTAAGATGCGTTGATGTAGGTTCACCCTTGGTATAAAAAATAAAAGTTCCGTTCCGTGAGCAATGTCGATAATAGGGGAGGCGATGCATGCATGAGGCAAGGGGGCAACACAGGAAATCTCCGTACATTCCTCTCCTTGTATGATAAACCTAACACTGCTCTAAAAATATAAGCTCTTACAAAAAAACAAAAAGAAAGAGGTGGTGACCTGCTCACTGCTCAACCTAGAGAGAGTAAGTGGCCAGAGACAGACTACTTTCAGCCCAAGGACACCCAGGTGAGCAGGTGCTCACACCTAGGGGACCCCAAGGAGGCACCCAGCTTCATTCCTACATGGTCCACACCCCTACTGCACCCCCATCCCTGGCCCCGTGAGAACGCTGGTCTCCCACGTTGCCGCATCCTCGCCGGCTCATTGATGTGCCCACACAAAGACTTCCTCGAAAGCGAGTCCGTGTAAAAGGTGCTCACGGGGAAGCCGGGATGGCTCAGCGGGTTAAGTGCTCACTTTGCAGCCCCGGGAACCGAGGCTCGAATCCCGGCCCCAGCCCGTGGGGACCCATGTACTGAACTGGGGTGAGCTTCCCATGCGGGAGCCCCCAGCCCAGTTCCCGCCCTGCACGGCCCCCGCCCACCTGTGTGGAACAAAACCATGTCGAAAATGGATGACGTACAACTATGGAGACGGCTCTGGGCCCTCCCCCTTCTCTCTGTCTCTCTCTATCTCTGTCTCTCTGTCAAAAACAGTAAAATAAAAATTAAAAAAATAAGTAAAAGTAAAAGGTGCTCGCCTTATCCTAAGGGTAACCTCAAAGGAAATGTGCCCTGACCTTTGGGTTATAGGCCAGACACCCCCAAGGGGCTCCCTCTGAAAGCCAGTCGTTCTCCTGCCACCAAGAACGGGGCACCCCATAGGTGAGCCCACGCAACGAGAACAGGGACCCCCACCGCCCTGCCCCGGGCCAGTGCTCCGTGGCCACATCCCCTCGGGGTGGGACAGGGACAACCTCGCGGACATGGTGGCAGAAACCTCGCCGGGAAACAGTGCTGAAGAAGCATTTAATAATAGAGCTGGGCTGGGCTCAGCCGGGTCCTTTTTCAGGGGCCCTGACCCGGCTGCTCCGGTACGCGGCACGGCTGTGGCAGGGCCCGCCAGCTGCCGCGGGGACTCAAACCCAGGTCAGCCCCGGGGCCACGTCTCCTCAGGCCACCCCAGCGGCGAAGGGTCCGCGTGCTGCCGTCTGAGCAGGCCCACGCACCCACCTGCAGGGCTCACCTAGCGCAGCCTCTCTGTGAACAGCCCCGGGCTGGCCAGGCGGCCCGAGAGTGACCATCCGCACCCGTCGGCCCCGGAGCCCGGCCGCACGCCTCGCTCCTCCTTGTCTCTCTGGACGGCAGACTGCCATTCCGGGCTCCCTGGGGCACACAGGGGAGCTGGCATCTGCAGCATGAGGCCCACGGGGTGGGCAGGGGGGCATCAGAGCAGCCCTGGGGTAACAAGGCAGCTGCCTCCTCTCTCCAGCCCCACCCCTGTCCCCTGGAAACCAACGGATACATCTTGCTCCACAGTCAACGTGTGTGTGCACGCTCGTGTGCGCACGTGTGTGCGTGTGTGATCCATGTGTGTGCATGTGTGCGTGCACGAGTGTGTATGTGTGAGTGTGCATGTGTGTGTGTGTCCCCCCCGTGTGTGCATTTGTGCTTTGTACATGTGTGTGCGTGTGTGGATGTGTGCATGTGTGCATGTGTATGTGCGTGTGCCTGTATGTGTGCATGAGCGTGTGCATGTGTGCACACACTCCCGTGTGTGCATGTGTGTGCGTGCACACATGTGTGTGTGCACAGTTCATCTGCGACTCGTCTCTCACATCTGCGACTCATCGCTCACATCTGTGACTCGTCTCTCACATCTGCGACCGCCTCTCACATCTGCGACTCGTCTCTCACATCTGCGACTGCCTCTCACATCTGCGACTCGTCTCTCACATCTGTGACTCGTCTCTCACATCTGCGACTCGTCTCTCACATCTGCGACTCGCCTCTCACATCTGCGACTCGTCTCTCACATCTGTGACTCGTCTCTCACATCTGCGACTCGTCTCTCACATCTGTGAAATGGGTTTTCTCATGGCAGCAGCTCCTTCGGGGTCGTCATGAAGCTAAAACAAGTTAATGTGCAGAAAGCACTTAAAACTGTGCCTGGCTCCTCATCAGTGCTCGAACGGTGCTGGACACTGTCACTGCCACTGGCGGCAGAGGGGGCGGGGCCTTCACCATCATCGTCATCGTCATTGTCATCTCACCATCATTGTCATCGTCATTGTCATCGTGGTGGACGAGAGGGAACCCGCGTCATTTACCTGAGCTCGCTTTTTTGGAGAAACGCGTTCCGCATTTGGCCTGGGGCCCGGCACTTGGGTCAGAAGGTGCCTGCAAACCTGACGCAGGGGAAGCGCAAAGCCCAGGGCCCACGAACTCCCCCCCACCTCGCCTCTCCTCTGCAGAGAAGGCCCCTCTGAATTCAGGCCTCCAGCGGGGGGTGTGGGGAGGGGGCGGGACACCTAAGCATGGAAACGGTATAGAAAAGAAGTTGGAGGGAGGTTCGGATGGCTTGGCGGTGGAGCGCTCACCTTGAAATCGCAAGGTCCAGGGTTAGATTCCCGGCCCCGACCCCTGCAAACCCACGTGCTGAACTGCAGCACAACTGGTAACAGCCAGGATGGCTCAGCGGGAAAGGTTCTCTCCTCCCATGCAGGAGACCCCGGTTCAATTCCTGCCCCACACCCACCTGTGTGGAAGGAAATCATGTCACAACTAATGGCATACAACTATGGAGACTGCTCTGGGCCCTCCCCCTTCTCTCTCTCCCTACCCTGCTCTCAATAAAATAAATCTTAAAAAAAAAAAAAGCAAGACTGATATTTCAACAAATTCGTACGACTGACAATTCAACAGAAGATTCCAATTCACGTGAAGGGAGCCCCGTCCAACGTCAGGTTCGTATACGTGCAAGACCTCGATCTACATCAAGCAGTCATGCTTGTGATTCAGGAGATGAAGAATGAAATTGGGAAGAAAAAGAAAATAGTCCAAATATAAAACCATTTACCCACATTACTGGTATAAACACTTTAGTTTTGCGAAGATTAGGAGCAAATCCTACGCCTCTTTGTGTTTGGAAACAAGCACTGACTGATGATTATTTTGAAATAACTGTACTTTGAAACAAATAGATACACAAGTCAAAAGATAAAGAACCAAACTCAAAAAAAAAAAAAGGACAAGGAGTGGTTTCCAGTCACAAGTGATGAAATGAAAGCACACCTTCCGTTACGTATCATAATGTCGCAAGTCCAAAAATCTAAAATGGACGCGTGCTGGTCAAAAAGAGCAATAGTAGAGACCTCTGCTATTTTCAAAACCTATGCCTCACCAACGTTACTCACTTTGTCACATTTCCCTCACTGCGTGGATAATGAAACTGTAAATAAGACAGAATACAAAAAGTGCGAGGTATAGTCAGCTATTTGAATAATAAGTCAGAACAACTATAAGCTCGGGATGACAATGTCTCCCTGGACACGTCGCTGATGAAATTCAGAGGACGGCTGGGGTACGAGCGATGTATTGCTGCCGAACGTGCCAGATTGGGAACCCAAGTTCATAAGTGATGTGACTCCAGTACTGGATCTTGCACCCGCCCATGTTACGTTGAAAACTAAATATTGTTTTTAGCTCACGTCGAACTTCATTGAATTCGTATGTCAAGGGTTGAAGGACAATGGAAGGACACTGGCCCAGTGAGAGGCCTGGCCAGTTAAGCCCAGAATGCAAAACCTTAGGCGGCGAGTCATAGCGGGAGAGAGATGATAACCCCTTGCCTCTGAGTCAGCAGGCGGCCTCCTGAGTAACTGAACAGCCTGCACTGCGGGTTTCCTTAGGAACCGCAGACAGAGCAGCCTGTGCCTGGAGGGGACAGTGACTTCAGCAAATGAATCCCGACACCGGAGGCTCCTGCGATGCCCTGGGCGTGTCAAGACATATTCTCCAAGTCACGCACAGAGCGGCCAGATCCGGGCGCGCGCCCATTCCCCCGATGGGAACACAAAGACCGTGGCTGGGCCGCAGCTCCTACAACACGCACAGCCACGCCGCTCCCAGCCCCGGGTCCCAGCCGGCCACGTGACCGCCCTGCCCCCACCTCCCGCCCTCCCCCAACGCGGGACCCAGATGGCGACACGCCCGCAGTCTCACGGGCCCCGAGCGTCCCGGCTCAGCCCGAGAGGCACCTCTCTCCACTCCCTTCTGTTTAAAATAGGCCACGGGGACCCCTGCCAAGATCCAATGCTCTTGGCAAACGAGGGGGGGACTATGTATTTCTGGCTGCGCCCCGTGAAGTGCTGGCCCGGGGAAGGCTTCCCAAACCGACAGCTGCCCGGGCGCGGTGATGACAAGCCGGCCTCTGGGCGTGGGCCCCGGGCCCAGAGAGCGGCGGGCTTCCCGCGGGAGTACAGTAGTGGGGGCGCCGCGAGCCGGGCGGCCACTATATAAGGGCACGGGGCTCGGGGGAGCCCCGGCGGGAGCGCGCGCCCGCGCGCACAGGGGCGCAAACCTGCCGCGCGCACAGACACGCCTGCGTGCCGCTCCCGCGCCCGGAATGGGCTTCCCCGGCTCGCGGCCACGGCCCTGCCCTCCGCACGCCGCTGGCGTCTCACCTGCTCGGGAAGCCGCGCCAGGGGCCGCCGGCCCTCCAGCCACACCAGCCCCGAGGGCTGTGGGAATGGCACGGGCTGCGCGCCAGCGCCGAGGCGTCTGGCTGGAGGGCCCCTGCGGGTGCAGCAGGGAGCGCGCGCAGGTTCTAAGACCCGGGAGGCGTGGGGATTTACCCCCACGAGGCTCTGGAGGGCAGAATGGGGGGCCCCCAGGACCTAGAACCTACAAGGTGAAAAGTGATCCCTCGGCCTCACTCGCCCAGAAACCCAACAGGGCAGCTGCCACCAGAAGGCTGGGTGCACACCACAGGGTCACCCGCAGGAGCCTCTGCTTTGGGGGCGATGGGGCAGGGCGGGTCCAGCCACTTCCTGCTCTGCGTTTGTTGCATACGTCCTCGTTCAAGGTCAGCTCTCCCAGCTCAGAGCGCATGGCCCTCAGCACCGTGCTGAGCGGCTACGGGGTCTCCCGGCCCACACGTTGGTGCTGATGGTCCCACCTGGAGGCCCAGGCGGGTGGGGGCGGGTCTCCCTGCTCCTGGCTCTTCTTCATGACTGACAGTGTCCTTTACAACAGAATTCCCTCCTCCCGCATACACACCCCCGAGGAGCTCATCCGGTGAACCGAGGTTGTCTCTGAACCACGGCATTAGGGGTGATTTTCATTTCTGTGCTTTTATGTATTTTTTTACCTCACTGTTCTTTCCAATGCTCTCCCATGGCCACATGTTTATTTATGATCAGAAATAAACTTTTTAAAAAGGAGAACCCGGGAGGCCGGGAGAGCTCGGCAGGTTGAGCACTTGCCTTGCAACCTCGAGGTCCGAGGTTCAATTCCCAGCCCCAGCTGGTGCGAACCCATGTGCCAAAAAACCCACGTGCTGAACTGTGGCACAACTGGTCACCGCCGGGGTGGCTGGGGGTGAAGTTTCCCGCCTCTCATGCGGGAGGCCCCCGGTTCCATTCTCATCCCGTGCGTCCCCACACCCACCTGTGTGAAGTGAAACCACGTCACAGCTAATGATGCACAACTATGGAGACGGCTCTGGGCCCCCTCTCTCTCTATCATTTTCTCTCAAACAATAAAGTAAATCTTTAAGAAAAAAAGAACTAACTTCATCCTCACTGCTCAGACACTGCCCATCAGTCATCAAGACCAGCCCCCCACACACACACACACTCACACTCACACGCGGGGTGGGGAGGGGAACGGCGCAGTGCGAGTGGGTTTCATTTCTGGGGTGACTAACGGGTGGCTGGGACAGTCACAGCGCTGGGGCTCCCCACTCTTCAGGTGTGTCAGGTGTGTGACAGTGGGCGGCAGCCACACAAGGAAGGGAGCCCCTCCCCCAAGGCCCTGGAAGGGGTCTTGGCTGCGGCTCTTCATTCTTCCAAGGCCCCCAACCCCTCCAAGGACAGACAGCCTTCGACCTTAAACCTGCCTGCAGCCTCTCCGGGGCACCCATGATGGCATGACGCCGACAATCAGGGGGTCCTTCAGAGGATAGGACGGTGCCACATCATGGTGACAACCCCCCAAGCACGGTGGAGGACCTCGAGAAGGACGAGGAAGACAGGATGAGAAGGGCAGGAGAGGGGAGGAGAGAGCGTGTGAACCGGAGCTCCCACCTCGCTCTGCCGGCAGCGCCCAACTCCCCTCTTCGGGGCAGGGCAGCATGTCCGTCACGGTCACCACCCTGCTATCCCGGGCCTGGCCACTTCAATGGGCACAGAAACCTGAGAGCCAGGCCCCGCATGCCTGCAGGGTGCTGTCACCGTCCCAGGAAGAGCGCTCATGTCCCAGGCACGCCGCCTGTGCCTGCCAACCTGGGCCGGGCCTCCCGGGGGGCCTCTGTGCGGTGTGTCTGCACAGCACAGCCCGGGGAGGGGGCCTCGAGGCCCTGCCCTCAGGGCCTCCCACCCCCACTGTGCTCTGCCCTGCCCCCCAGCGGGGCTCCTTCCAGGCCCGGGACGAGGTGCACTGACCCAGATCCCACGGCTCTGGTCCAATCGGGCTACAGGCCACTGGCACCGACAAGGGAACGGCCTCAGGGTCCCAAACTTTCCACACGGGCCCCGTCCCCAAATGTCCATGTGCCTCCTTCCCTGTCCCGCAGGGGGCATGCTGGGTGGTCCACGGGGCTCCCGCCTGTGCCCCAGGCAGCTAGGGTCCTCCTGCCCCCCAAGTGATGCTATAGAGGGGAGAAGATGCGGGAGACAGGCTGTCCCTGTTG
Source organism: Craseonycteris thonglongyai (assembly GCA_004027555.1). NCBI lineage: Eukaryota > Metazoa > Chordata > Mammalia > Chiroptera > Craseonycteridae > Craseonycteris > Craseonycteris thonglongyai. The sequence goes on along the minus strand of PVKE010000149.1, from coordinate 140,935 downwards.
ACTTTGTAGAAGTGTCCAAGTGTGCCCAGTGTGCGAGCCGGGGGGCACCTCCACTGACCACAAAAGTGCACGAATGAGACACAGAACCAGCCCCACAGCCCCCACCCGCCTCACCTGGGCCATCACCCCCACTCTTCTGACCCTCGGGGTGCCTCTGTTTGCAGGGGATGGGACAGGGGCACAGGCCACGGCCCTCCTCCATCAGGGCAGCCGGGGCCCAGGGGTCGGCGGCGGCTACACAGCAAGCCAAGGGCAGACGGGCCTGCCTTCCTCCCCATCCCTCCCACACGGCCCGGCTTCCTTCCTCTGGAACATTCCACGAGGCTGGAGACAAAGAACACTGAACAACGGCTCTCGCACTTGGCAGAAACCGGCTCCCCGGCCCCCTTCCTGGGTGCGAGCCCTGAGCGGCTTCCAGGATGGCTGTGCACCCTCCCTGAGCCCCCTCTCTCTGGCGGCGGCCGGAGAATGGGAAGTGGGCCTGGCACCTCCCGGGCTGTCCCACCAGCTGGCAGGGAGGCACGCCTCCGTCCAGGCCACCTCGGGACCACCCGTCCGAGCGGCGTTCCAGAGCCAGGCGTGGCCGGGAGCTGGAGCGGGGACAGATGGCCCCTGAGACCCAGGGGCCCCCGGAAGCCTGGCAAGATGGCCGGTGGAGTGGAGAGGTTCAGGCGGTGTTGGGGAGGGTCCACGAAGCTCAGACAGGGCGCTGAGAGATGAGCTGGGTCAGGGGCGGGCACAGCCAGCCACGCGCACGTGAAGAAGGTTCCAGGGGAAGCCGGGAGGGCTCAGTGGGTTAGGCGCTCACTTTGCAGCCCAGGGACCAAGGATCGAACCCCGACCCCGGCCCCGGACCGTGCGGACCCATATGCTGAACTGGGGAGTGCCCCCAGTTCAGTTCTCACCAGGGGTGAGACCCCGGCCCAGTTCCTGCCCTGTGCAGCCCCGTGCCCACCTGTGGAATGAAACTATGTGGAAAAACCAACGATGTGCAACTATGGAGACTGTTCTGGGCCCTCCCCCTTCTCTCTGTCTCCATCTCTGTATCTCTCTCTCTGCCAAAAACAATAAAAATAAATCTTTGAAAAAAGAAACTTCCAGAACCTGGCCGGGGTTGGGGAGACCAAGGGGACCACACCCCTGTCTCTGCTCACAGCAAGATCTGGCTCCAGCGAACCCTCTCTCCTCCGCTCCGCGGCCTCCACGCCCACGACTGAAGAGAACAGATGGTCCCCTCCAGGGGAGCGGCAGGGGTCTCACCACCATCTGCTGGGACCTGCTGCCCGGCAGAGCCCACCTGCAGTGCAGGGCGGTGCAAGAGCGCCCCCCCGAAAGCAGACAGGGCGGGGCTCCCCTCAGGTTCCCAGCACGCACCCCCGCAGCCTCTCCTGCCCCCCGTCTTTGCACCAGGTGCCGCCTGGGGCGGGCCGGGGGGATGGAGACCCAGCTCCCGGGGGGCAGGGGGCGGGGGGGCAGGGGACAGCGGGCAGAGTCAGGACCTGGCCTCCCCCCAGCTGGACAGAGAGGTCGCAGGCAGGGCTTCCTGGGGCAGCCGTGGGCTCTGTGGGGACGGCCCCGGGAGCTCCAGACTCAGGGACAGATGGGGAGGCCCCGGGGGAGGATGGGAGCCATCTTGTCCCCGGGGAACAGGGTCCCTGGGACTGGCAGAGGGGGCAGGGTTTGGGACATCTCCCCACCTCCAAACAGATGCTCAGGGTCAAAAGCAGCAAAGCGTGAGCATCTGTCGCCTTGTGGTACGTGTTTGGGGCAAAGTGTCCCCCCCCCCCCAGACAGGGCCTGGGTGGCAAATGGAGGCCAGGGTGCCTGCCCTGACCACCAGAGTCTGCTCAGGAAGACTGGTCCCCGGAGGAATACCGCCAGAGCTCGTCAGGGGACAGGAGTCCAGGCCGTCCGGCAGAAGCCGTCGCGGGTCGTGGGGCCGGCCCCTCGCGGGCCTGGGAGCCTGTATCAGAGGGGAGAGGACACCAGTGGCGTCCATGTCTCCCCAGGGAGAGGGGGGCAGGGGCCCGGCCCGAACCCGCTGCCCCCATGACCAAAGCCCCCTCGGCTGCGGTCTGGGCCCGTGCTCAGCTGCCTGGCCACCGGCCCTACCCCTTGGGCTCGAGGCTCAGCCGTGGGCAGGTGACGGGGCCCCATGGGGCGCGGGGGCCCCCAGCCCCCGTGAGACGCTCGCCGGGCCCTGTGCTTAAGGAAGGGAGGCCTCCAAACTGGGGTGTCTTTCCCATTTTGGATGTTAAGGCCTGTTCACCCCCCAAGGATAGCAGCCTACCTGCACCCCAACATTCTCCGGCTAATCCGGATGCTGCGCTAGGAGGCTGAGACAATCTCGCAGGCTTCCCAGGCACATGCTCAGCCTCGGAGAACAGGCTCCCGCCCAGCTCTGTGTGGCAGGGGACACATCCGGGACCCGGGGAGCAGCCACCACGGAGCAACCTGCGCAGCCCCACGGTCAGGGCTCCTGCAAATCCCGCGAGGAAGAAGCCCACGCCGAGGGTCCTCGGAGACCCTACGACACAGGCCCAGGGAGAAGAACATGCCCCAGACCCTGTGGGGTGGGGCCAGGGCTCCCTACTCCAGTGGCTGCCCCCCTGCAGGCAAACGGGGCAGAAACCCCCCGCCCCCAAGGGCTCAGCCCGCTGTGGGAGCCGCAGCTGGGCCGGGAGCCCTCCTGAGAGCTGGCGTGGCCAGTGGCCGCGAAGGTGTCACTGTAGAGATGGGTGGGAGAGGCCCCCAGTGCCGAAAGGTGCAACCCCGGGGTGCCAGGAGGAAGGTGCCCCCTGCCCTGCCCACCCCAACCCCAGGACGGGCAGGTATCAGAGTTGCCCCCAGCTCCCCGGATTCAGGCTCTAAATCAGCAGCATCTTCTCCCCCCTGCCGAGGGGCAGTCCTGCTGAGAACAAATCAGCAATAATGCCGCCCCAGGAAGCCCTGAGGAGACCCCCGATGCAGGCCTGGGACCCCAGCAGGGCTGGAGAGGGGTCACAAGAGGAAGGGGCTGTAGGTCTCTAGACCTGGGCTTCTCCACCCCCGGGACCAGCAGCCCCTCTGGAGCCCCAACTCGGAGCAGCTGCCCAGCAGAGCCGGAGGGGCGGGGGCGGGGGCGGGACCATGCCCTCCACCGCTCCTTGCTCAGGACACGGCCCAGCTGGGTGGCATTCCGTTCTATACTGAGCCAAGTGACACAGCCCCACTGGGCACGCCCGCAAGGCCAGCACCTCCTCCGCCCAAGGTCAGGGCCCAGCACGGGCACAGAGCCCACAGCCCCACCCCCGCGTGGACCGGGACTGGGGGGTGCGCCCCATGCAGAGCCGACGTGCCCCACCCCGGCTTCACCCTTTCATGGGGAAGATCCCGGGACCTGGAAGAAAAACGCTCATTTACCAAAGACACAGCCCACGGCTCCAGGGCCCCCTGGTCCAATCGCCTGTCCTGACGTCCCTCCGGTCCGAAGCTGTCCTATGCCTATGATGCACAGGGTCCTAAAACCTAAGGCAGTAGACGATTCCGCCTCCCTTACAATCATAGCACGTGGCGATCTGTGACTGCACACGTGGGTCAAAGCCCAGCCCTGCACACCCAAGGGGGCCCTGCCCGGAATGTGGACGCCACTGCGTTGCAAACGTCTTCCCCGTCCTTGCAGTTTCCCAGCCCCGCCCCCAGATGCAGCCCACTTGACTTAACCGTTCCCCTAGCGCAGGACACGTGAGGGGTCCTTACTTCTCCTTTCATCCCAGTCACTCTCCCATGAGCGCCGTGGCATGGGATGTGCTGGACGGCATCTCCGGTGATTTTCCTAAAGTGGACTCAGAAGCTCCGCTGCCGGCCTGAGACCACGCACCTCTGCGAGGCTCTCAATGCGGCCCGCAGAGTTGTCAGCGGGGAGGCCGTGACCCTGGCCTCGTGCCCCCAGGGCTGTACAGGGTGGGCTCGCATTAGCCGTCATCGGTTTAAAAATCTGCATGCATTTGAAAGGCAAGGCGAGGGCACACCCGCACAGCTGTAACTCGGGTCTGGGTGGTGACTCGTGAAGCCGTGCCTTCTCTCTTGGGCTTCCTGATCGCTGATCATTCTTACACAAACCCAATTACACCAGCAGCCACCAGGCTGCAACTCTCCCATGTCCACGCCGCTTTAGGGTTATTGTCACGTCAACCACCCACCGAATCACGGGAGTCAGTATTGTGCTTGTATTTCACACCCCAGCACAGGACACACGGGAATGGGGTAGCGTGAGGGACACTAGGTTTGATGCCAGGCAGCCCTGTGTTTAGATGCCTCCATCCCGACGTGCCAGCTGCGTGGCCTTGGGACAGTTGCTTAACTTCTCTGAGCCTCTTTGCCTACTGAAGAACTTGAGAGCTTACTAATGTTGAAAAGCCCGGAGCCTCCCTTCTCTTCCATCAGGAAAGGGCATCCCGGGGGCCACAAACACATGTCCCGCCCGCCCAGACACAGGCAGGCGGGGGATGATGCTACCGGCCCAGCTGGGCAGGTGAAGACCAACACCAAATGTCCCCTTTAAATAAGAAAACCACCTTCTGATGTGCAAGGGAGACCCCTCCCCCAGGACCCTGGGCCACCCCCACAGCCCTGGCGTAGCTGGGTGGAAAATGGTGACCGTGCACCTGCCTACGGTAACACCCCATGTGGGGTTCGGTTTTCCTGCTAGCCGAAGAGGGGAACCCAGCCCTGGTAGTGGCATTCACAGTGGTCACCGTGGGAACGAACCACAGCCGCCATCCACACTTCCGCACACAGCGCCGGGCCCGGCAGCTGCAGACCTCGCTCAGCCCTGCAGGTGCGGGGCAGGGGGGCACGCTGACACCCGAGAAGGAGTCTGTGCCCACCCCCACCCCCCCCACCCCCCCGCCTGAGACGACACAGGCCACAGCCTCAGGCCCGGGGGCGTGAGGCTTAGCCCGGCGGCCTCTAACCACCAGCGGCGGGCAGAGAGCTCAGTGTCCCCGACCCTCCGTGTTCCTGCCTAGAAAATGAGAACAAGGCATCTTCTCTACAGGAGAGAGGAAAGCGCTTGGTGATTGGAAGCAGCGTGCAAAAAATAAGGGAATGTGCTAGTCTTCCTCTTGAGATGAGAGTGGGAGGGCAGAGGAGGGCAGAGGGGGGTGGGGCACAGGTAGGAGCCGCAGTGAGGCAGAGGTCCTGAACCCCCGCCCGCGGGCCTCACAGCCCACCCTGCCGCAGCCGCCGGACACCCACCACCGTGCGTGCAGCACATGTACGCTGAGCTCATCAACATGACTCAAAAGGCTGTTTGCAGAACCCGCGCCGTGGGATCAGCTGCCGATGACGGAGCTTCCCGCCGCAGCCGCTCACAGCTGGCTGCGTGGACCAGGGGCGGTGGAAGGGAGCCATGCCAATGCCCATGCTCGGCTCGGGAGCGGGCAGCGGCTCGCCGGCCCTGCCCCCTCTGTGACTGGGGACAGGGGACTTCCAGAAACTGGAGCGCTCGGCTACCAAACGGCCATTCATTCCAGACAGATCAATCCAGTTTCCGATTCCAACGAAGGAGAGAGAGGAGAGGATCGAGCTGAAATGTCCAGCTCCTTCCGTGGGGGCCTGTCTGGGGGGAGGGGGACACAGCCTGGTGGCAGCTCAGCTCTGTGGCGTCCTTGGTGAGGGACGCGGGGAGGGGTCCGCGATCTGAGGCCTCGTCCTGCCCTGAGGAGAAGGGGTGGGAAACGCAGGGACCTCCCGGAGGTGGCAACCCAGCAGCAGGCTCACCTGCCTCCTATGAGTCTGTTGGACCACCAGGGGCTCCCTCCGGGCCCGGCCCCATCTCGTGTCCCCTGCAGGCGCAGAACCCAAAGAGCATTGGTCCCGCCCTCCACCCCCTGCTGAGCTTAGAGAACAGGCATCCGCCAGCTGCCAGAACGCTCCATGGCCCGGATGCCCGCGTGACTCCCCTCCCAGGCCCTCCACCCCACCCCGTTTCTTTCCAGTTGCCAGACAGCCCCCACGAAGCTCTCCATAATTACCACAGGCTGTGTCATCCTCAGACTCCAGCCACGTGTCCACACACGCTCCTCCTGTGTCATCGCGGTGACTGAGAGATGGCAGCCTGGCAGTTCCGAAAAGCAGGGCACCGGGGGGTGGGGGCCCCTGCACCCGCCGCTGTGTGGCCCACGCAAGTCCCCTAACCTCTCTGAGCTGCAGCTGCCCCGCTGTAACAGGGAGGTCCACGCCGCCTCTGTCTCAGGGCCACCGCTGAGCTAACATTTGCACCGTGTCTGCTGAGTGTCTGGCGCTTCCAGAAGGCACTCAGTACACTGTGGCTGTGCTCTCACTACCAGTGAACAGGGTGACACTCATACATGGCAGGTGTCACGGGGTGACTGTGAAGGGGACGGAGATGGGGGTTGGGAGCCAGCCTGACTCAGACGCACTGTTCTCGCAACGCCGTGGGCTCACAGAGGACACTAAAGGGACAGAGGCAGCAGGCTGTGCCAAGGGCTGGCTGGGTTCCCCCAACTCAACATGGCCACGCAGCCAGGCCAAGCCCCCCAACACAAATTCCCTGAGCAGGGGTCTCTGCATACAGCCCACCTGGGAGGGCGCCGTGTCGGGGGCACGTTCCAGCTCCCAGGGAGAGTGATTGCCCACCCTCCGCTTCTCCACCTGCAAACTGCCCGCCAGCCGCAGGGGGCAGGAAGCACTCCGCAAACCGCAGCCCACTCAGCGGACAAAGCCACCCACATGCACACATCAGGCCCGGTCTCGCCCATCCCCGAGGGCCCAGACACACCACTCGTGACCTCCGGGGCAGGGGGCCCTCCCACGCACGTCCTCGGCTCTTCTGCCCCCGCCTGCAGAAGGACGTACTTTCGCCCATTTTACAGATGAGGAAGCTGAGGAAACGTGAAGTGATTTTTCAGCCTCCCACCAACTGCCAGACACACGCTAGGAATAAAAAAGCAAAAACACTAGCAATTAGGACTCCGTGTCTTCAGGTTCCAGGCCAGCCAGGGCCCTTGCCGCTACAGCATGCTGCTCATTTGTCCTCTCGTTCGTTCATTCATTCATTCATTCATTCACTCACCCACCTCTCCTTTTCCCCTAAACTACTATAGTGCACAGCCCTCTGGGTGGTTCATACCACCTCCTCCTGCTGCCTGAGCAAACCTGGGAGACCGCGATGATGTTTTCCTTCCCTGCGGACTCCCCACGATGCCCCCTTCTCGTGACCTTCCCGGCAGATCCTACCCAGCAAGCGGCAGAGGTCCCGGAGTGAATACGGGGTGCAGCACGGAGCCCCCATGCTTAGAGCGCCCCACGCTTAGGCCCTAATGCAGCGCCTGCTGAGCATCTAGGGCTCAATGCAGCTAAGGGCCTGGTAATCGAGATAACAGAACCTCCCGGAAGCATGGCTCTAGCAGAGGCGTCTTTGGAGGAAGCACACCTGGGGTCAGCAACAGACACGAAGGAGCCGGTCACGGGGCTCCCAGCAGGTGCTGGCAGCCAGAGTGAATGGGACAATTCATTAGTGGGTTAATGACAGTACTGATTGAGTGGGACAGGGGGGGTGCACAGGGAACGCTGCCCCCAGGGTCTGGTTGCAGGAAAGAGATGCCCACACATGTGGGAAGAGTCCTGTGACCAGGCAGGGGCCACCGCAGTGTCACGCGCAACACAGATACCGAGAGCTACGGAGAAATCCGGGAGGTGGGGGAACCAAAATAAAATACGCGCGTTCGGACCGCAGAAGACAAGGCAGCCGTCGACGAGCACTGGGGATCTGAAGCCGGGGGGTGCGGAGGGGCGATTCCCACGCCACGGCTGACTCAAGGGACTGCCTTGACCCTGCCGATCCCGACTGTGACCCGCACATCACCTTTTTCAGAGGGCACATCCTTGGCCGAGGCTCCGGGTTGCGGAGTCCATTAGACCCGTGAGAACGTCTCAGGCCCCAAAGCACGCAGGCTCGCACGCTCCCTCCATTGGGAAGCCGCACGCTCTCCCTGGCCACCGGGGGCTCCCACCAGGAACTTGTCCTTGCCCCACAGTCCAGCAATTCCACTCCTGGGAATGTGCCCCTGAGAGTCTCCTGCACACATGCCAGAACGTTCCCAGCAGCTCTGCCCGTGAGAGCCGCAAACAGGTGACAGAGGACAGACTGCACGCAGTCACGCAGTGACAGGCTACCCGCAGGAGAAATGAGTGGGCCGCAGCTATACACAGAGCCCGGCCCGAGGGTAGAGGCGTAACCACGAGGACAAGAAACGCAAGCTTCGCAGAACACCAGCCATCTCCTGCACCTCAAAAGCAAGGAAGACTACAGGTTGTTGAGGGGCGTGGACGAGTGGCAGCATCACAAAACCAAGGCAAAGGGTGATAGAAACAGGGACGGGTGATCGTCAAAGCGACGCAGTAGCGAGGATCTGGCCTTAGGCTGGGGGTGGGTTCCGTCAGCCTTGGTAACTTGCACGCGTGTCTGCCTGTGTCAGCCGCCACCTAATAAAATGACTGGACGTGCTTGCTGACTTGTTAGCGGAATAATGTAGCACAGCAGGGGAAGGGGAAGGACTCCGTCAAGGCCGCCTGCTCACGGTGTCGCTCAGAGGCCGGAAGTGACGGTACAAGCGGGCAGAAAGGCGCCCTGGCTCAGCCCGTGGGGTTGGGGTTCTGGAGGGTGTGGGTTCCTGGCCCCCGGCCCGGGCTCCCCCCCGCAGCTTCCCTCCCCTTGCGTCAAGGTGACGGCGGCTGAAAAGTGAGAGGTGGAGCAGGGGGCCGATGTAGAGAAGGTGGGAGAGCTGTCCCCACGGGGAGGCCGGCCACAGAGCAAAGGAAGCACAGGCTTCTGTGTCACTCTGCAGGGGACAGACCAGGACCAGTGAGACAGAATGTCCCACAGCTGAGCCACCGCAAGCGGAGGGAGCGGCCCCAGGAGGCAGAGAGCATCCATCCCAGGCCCCGGCTTGGGGAGGCTGAAGCACTATCGCATCTGAGGACCAAGGCGGCTGTGTCAGGTCACCGGGGGGCTTGTTAACCAACTGACCCGGGTTCTCCACTTCTGACAACCAAGGCATCTCGGGGGCGGAGCCTGAGAGTCTCAAGTTCTGCAAGACCCCCTCCCCACCCCTCACCCCTCCCGTGACTCTGATGCAGCCCAAGACTCCAAATCGCTGGACTCAATGTCCTTTCTGTTTTCTTCCCCAAGGGCGGGGAGCAGGGTGGGGCAGGGAACATGCTCCTGGCTCCCAGCACCTCTGACCATCCCACCCAAACCCTTCCTGCGGGGTCCTCACCCCTATTTCCTCTTTATTATCTTTAAAAATAATTTTAAATTGGCTTCACATCCTCTGGTTATTGGAAGGGTTTTAAAAGTGCAAATAAATATATTAGGGAAGCTGGGATGGCTCAGTGGGTTGAGTGCTCGAATCACAGCCCCCGGGGTCCAAGGACCAAATCCTGGTTCTGCCCGTGAGGACCCATATGCTGAATGGGAATGAGCTTCCCGCCCTGCACAGCCCCCTGCCCACCTGTGTGTAGTGAAACTATATGGAAAACTGATGACGTGCAACTAGGGAGACGGCTCTGGGCCCTCCCCCTTCTCTCTGTCTGTCTGTCTCTCTCCCTATCAAAAACAATAAAATAAATCTTTAAAAAACAAATACATTAATCTCATGATAAAAAGAAAGAGAACCTTGTAACGGGTGACCGGGAGAGAAGACGTTTGGAGAGATCACATGTTTCCCAGGCCTGACCATCACGTGCATGTGGGAGGAACAGGCACGTGGTCATGCCCGGTGCCGAGGAGCTGCAGACCTGCAGAATCTAGACCCCTTCCCTGCTGTCGCCTACCATCCTCAGGCTTGTAAGAATCGTGCCAAAAAAAGCAGAGAGAGAGAGAGAGAGGAAGGAAGGAAGAAAAGAAGGAAGGAGGGAGAGAGGAAGGAGGGAAGGAAAGAAGGAAGGAAGGAGGGAGGGAGGAAGGAAAGATGGAGGGAGGGAGGGAGGGAGGAAGGAAGGAAGGAAGGAAGGGAAGAGGGAGGGAGGGAGGAGGGAGGGAAGGAGGGAGGGAGGAAGGAGGGAAGGAAAGTCTCTTTCCACCACGCTGGAGATGAAGCTGGGCCTTGATTCTGCGCCTGCATCTCCCTACAGCTTCTCAGAGTCCTGCGGACGATGGCTGAGGAGACGCACCATGCAGGAAACAGCTGTCTAGAGCACCCTGTTTGGATCCAGATTGATCAGAAGTGAAAGAAAAATGTGCCTGAATCAGTTTTACTGTATGGGATTAAGCTCATCTGCCTTGTGCAAAAAATCAAAGAAAGAAAGAGAGAGAGAGAGAGAGAGAGAGAGAGAGAGAGAGAGAGAGAGAGAAAGAAAGAAAGAAAGAAAGAAAGAAAGAAAGAAAGAAAGAAAGAAAGAAAGAAAGATAGATCCAGAAGGGCCCCTGGGGACCAGGCAGGAGTGGCTTCTGCAGAAGCAGGGACAAAGTCCCTGCCTGGGGTGCACGGGGCAGCCTCCGCGGTGGACACCGGCTCCCAGGGAGAGGAGAGAAGCTGCTCTGGCCGCAGCCAGCCCCACGCTGAGCCAGCCCCCAGCTCAGGGAGCTTGCCGTGCCCGCCGGGGGTGAGCGGCCAACTCGGCCGGCCTGGCACGCACGCGGGTGGCAGCGGGTGGCAGCGGGCGAAAAGGCAGCGGCGGGAGGGATCTTGGAGGCCAGACGGCCCCCAAAGCGAAAGGCCCTGCCTGGAGCCAACACGAAACCCGACCCCAGAGCTCATCTGAAGGCTGCCCGCCCACGGCCTGGAGCGAACCCCCTCCAGGCTCCCGAGTGAACATCTGCTGCGCTGGCAGCCGGGCTGGCCAAGCCCGGGGATCGCCAGCTGCCCCGCCCCCACCGCCTGTCCCGCTCCCCACGGTGGGTCAGGGTGGAGCCCAGCTCCCTCCCACCGGCCTCGCCAGCCCCTGCACCTGCCTTCTGTGGGGAAGAGGCTTCCCAGGGCAGACGGAGGAAGAATGGACAGCATCCCCTGGTGAGAAGTTGCCACGGTCCTTCCACACCTGGGCCCACACTCTCCTGACCAAGGGCTGTCCCCGTGCCAGGTGGCTGGCACCTCCGGGGAAGCAGGCGGCCCTGACAGCACGCTCCCACCCCCACCGCACCCCTCCTGGTTTGGGGCCTCCACCTGGGGGGTCAGGGAAGCCTCTGGTGTCCTTAGGGGGTCTCCAGGGTGACATAGCAACGGGCAAGACTTCTGACAAGCTGTGTCCTCCGTCAGCTGAGAACCAGGAGCGGTGGCAGAATAGGGAACTGCGGGGTGGGGGGAGCTAGAGGTGGAGGGGGGCAGCCAGGAGCAGGTCACGCCAGGAGGGACCCAGACCCCCAGTGTTCTGCCTCACCAGGGAGACCCCTGAGGGCACGGGACAGTCTCCACAGGCCAAGGAGCCCCCCCCCCAGAAGGCTGCTCCCCAAGTGCTGGAGAGCAGTCAGTTGGCACCGGCTGTTTATAGACATGGGCGCAGGGTGAGAAGCACTCGAGTCCAGGACAAGTCCCAGTGGGGGTCGCCCTGCAGCACTACCCGTGGGGGGAGGGCCGAGGAGGGAGACAGGGCCGGTGGCATGTGGGGAGGAGTGTCAGGGCCAAGCACCGGGGGACACGCGGGCCTCCCCAGCGGAACCCCAGGAGGCCTGCCCCTGACCATGCCCCCTGACCTTCAGACCCATCAGCCTCGCTCCCATCGGTGGCTCCTCCCAGCCCGACCAGGCCCCCGGCGTGTCCAGCCAAAGCGCACGCAGGCTCTGGGGTGGTCCCGGAGGGCCTGGTGGTGTGCAGGAGGTGTGCAGGGCCCGTGGGGGCAGGTGCTGGGGGCGGGGGGCAGCAGGCATGAGCTGAAGGACCTCTGCTCAGTCAGATCCTGACTCCTGCTCAGGGACCAAGACCCCGATGCCCCCCAAGGGGCCCAAGGCAGCCGGAGCCGACTCTGACTCCCCACATGGCGGTGGGTTCCTGAGCCGTCTGTGCGTCGAGGCTGGGGGGCCAGGCCGTCCTGTCAGAGAGGAGGGGGCGGCCCCTGAGGCCCGCAGGGGCTTGGTGGGCACTGAGCCCGGGCGGCACAGATGTCACCCGGACGGAGCCTGCCTCTCTCTCCCTCTCTCTGCGCAGCTCCACCTCAGGCAGCCCCACACGGCGCCCACGTCCGGCCCAACCAGCTGCCCCTCGGTGGGCGGGCGGGTGTAGACCCACCCCCACCACCCCTGACAGCTGGGGGACCCATGGCTGCCCCCCAAGCCCACCGCACCTGAGGGCACGCGGTGGCCTGTGGGTCGCCGTGCACACTCTCTGCCCCCGGGGCCTGGGAGGGTCGCCTTATTTGGAAAGGGGGTCTCTGCAGACGGGATTACGTTGAGGACCCTGAGGGGAGGGGATCATCCTGGGTTCCATGGCCCGTGTCCTGATGAGGGAGAAGCGGAGGGAGCTCTGTGATATGGGGGCGAGGTCTGGAGAAAGGGACTGCATCTGCAGGGGGCCGGAGGACTGTCCCCCAAAACTACCTGGAGCACAGGCCTGCCAGCAGACCGGGGGGGCTGGGAGCCTCCTGGGCGGTGGGAGAGTCGGTGCCCACCGTGTTAAGCCACCGGGTTGGTGGCGATGTGTCACAGTCACCAGTGTAAACCAGCACCCCTTGGAAGTGCGCTGTGGGGAGTTCCGGCCAAGACATCTGCCTGGGCGTCCGAGAGGCCCTGCTGTCCGCAGGGGCGGCGGGGGGAGCTGCCCCCTTCCAGATCCAACCTCCCCAGGGGGGGACGGCTCAGGACCCCCACCTGGGTGACCGTGTCACCCAGCATCTCTTAGCTGTGGCTGCCTCAGAGGGTCCCACAGCCCTCGGGAGGCAAGCCGTCCACACAGCACCGGGCATACAGCAGGGGCTCAATACATGTGAGCTGTGGTGGCTACGTCCTCGGAGGGAGGAGCCACCAGGGCCAGTGCGAGAGCAGGCGGTGTGGGGAGGGGGTGACCCAGCTTGCACGCAGACCCTCAGCCTCCCCTGACCCTCGTCCACGGAGAATGCGTCTGTCTGTCCAGGCTTCGGCCTCAGTGCACACAGACAGGCGCCCCCCCCCCCCCGCCCCGAGCCCTGCTGGGACCAAAGCAGCTCTCCATGGCCTCCCCCAGGGGCGCCAGGCAGCCCGGCAACAGATCCTCAGGGGACGCGCTCGGCCCCAGACAAACCCAGGCAGCACGGGGCTCCAGGCCGCACCCCTGTATTGGTGGCGATGGCTGTTGGCTTCGGCTCGGGCATTTGATTTTGCACCATGAAGCAATTCCTTGGACCTGCCCGCTGTGGTATTTCTTCCTGGTCAAGGGCCCGAGACGAGAAGGCACGGAGCTCGGCGTGTCCCCGGGCAGAGGCCTGGGAGCTGGGATTCGGGGTCTGCTCCCCACGGCAACCCACTCCCAGACATTGCCAACGGCAAGAGGATGCGACCCCTCTCTACTCTCAAGGACACCTGTGTGCAATCCTGCTGAGCTCCTTGGAAAGGATTCAGGTCACATCTCAGGAGGGACCCTAACATCTGATGACACCTGGAGAGGTGTGAGACCCCCACGTCTGGGAAAGGAGCAGACGGCGTTTCTACCCAGAGTGAGGACACGGACTGAATGACCCCTTACGGTCAGGGGACGGAGGCGGGAGTGGGTCCTCCCACGGTGTGACTCTAACCTTCCAAGAGCCACGCACTCCCAAAGAAACATCCTGGCCGGTCCCCTCGAAATTGTGGACAAGTTGGGGACGTGCCTCCTTTCAAAGCCCAGAGACCAAGATGGAAGGTTATCTTCTCAGGTCTTTAAGAAAGTCTCTCCCTTCCGTGTGCAATTCCCAAGAATAAAAAGTACCCTTCCCTTCTGGTCCTGCCACCCGCTTCCTGCTGCCATGCACACGTCCCCTCTGCCAGGCATCTGGGGCACCAACGGGCCCTGAGTGGTTTGCTCTGGAAGGAAGAGAGTAAAGCGTCCCAGCCGGCTGCCAGCTAGTCCCAGCAAGTGGCTGAGCAGACCCGCTGCTCTGCGTGCCCCCGGCATGGGCACGCTCTTCCAGCCGAGAAAGAGCGTGCCACCCTTCCCCGGAATGCAGCCTGGGGCCCAGGGCTTAGGAGGGGTGCTGGCCACAGCCCCCCGATAAGCGGAATCCTGTGAACAAAGTCGCTCCCGCTTCCTCAGCCTCCCTTCCGCCGCTGGCTCGGGCCTGTGGCAGGGAGGGGGCTGCTTCCCCACCTTCTGAACAGCTCCGGAACCCAGCGTGAGCCAGGCAGGCAGCCCACACGGCTCCGCGGCTCACCTTCCCGCGAGGACGCGGCCGCGGCCAGCTTCCCACCGGGGTCAGCGGGCGGGCGGCTGCCTGCACACAGCCCCCAGGCCATTGCCCACATGCACGTGACACACACTTGGCTCAGAGGACAAGGGGGCGGAACCTGAAGCAGGAGGGACTCTGGTTAGATGGGAGGAAGCACTTCCTGCCTATCAGTGAGTCACAGCCTGCCCCTTTTTGCAGAGATCTTTTTAAATTTTTTTTATTGTTTTTTTGACAGAGACACAGAGAGAGAAGGGGGAGGGCCCAGAGCCGTCTCCATAGTTGACATTAGTTTTCCATATAGTTTCACTCCACAGGTGGGCGCAGGGCTGCACAGGGCAGGAACTGGGCCAGGAGCCTCCCACATAGGCCCCGGCAAGAACTGAACTGGGAGCACACCCCAGCTCAGCACATGGGTCCACCTGGGCCGGGGCTGGGATTCGATCCTCAGGCTCTGGGTCTGCAAAGTGAGCGCTCGACCGCTGAGCTGTCCCGGCTTCCCCTTTTTGCCGAGGTCTCTAACCCTGATCAGCATGAGCTCCCGCTCAAGAAGCACAGGGCAGCCACAACAGGGAGGCGATGGAGCAGCAGCAGCTTCGGACCTTGGTCATCCAGAAGCCTCAACACCCTCATGCCCGGGACACACCCCCCACCGAATGATTTCTGAAGCTGGAACCCAGCGTCCTCGGGATGTTGTTTTAAAGCGACCGCGCGGCTCCCGTGTGCAGAACGGGCTCTGAGCCGTCACGACACGGGCGTGCCTGTCAGCCCCCGGGGGCACACGGTTCTAACAAGCTGCCGCCGCGGCTGCCGCAAACACAGGTCCCAACGTCAAAGCGCCTGGACTGCCGTTCCCCCCGCCAGCGCAGAACCCGGCGCCGAAGCCGTGTTCTCCCTGAGTCACAGGCAAGAAAACGGGCTGGCTGACCCTGGGGACGGCTGGCGGGCAGAGAGCACAGCGCTGACCGGGCCGCAGGCGCGCTTTCTGATACACGAAGGCAGGACAGCCAGATACACACGCACACGCACACACGCGGGGACACCCAGAGCCACCACATCGTGCACTGGGGTTCCCAGGGCTGTCACGGCAGCAGACGGCATGAGCGCCCACAGCAACAGCAGGGGGCGTGGAGCGGGCAACGCTGGGAACACTCTCCCGGCCCCACACTCCACGGGCCGTCAGCAGGACCGGGCACAGCCCCGCTCCTAACAGACCCGTTCACGACAACTCTGTCCGGGGCTTCACTCAGATGGGCCGGGCGGGGACGCGGCTGTGTTCCAGGGATGACAATGACCACTACAACAGCACCTCTCTCCTGTGAACGTCGTCCCACGACCCTGTTCTGCAATTACTCCGCATCGATCTGAAAGCCGGCTTAGCACAATAGCAGCTTCTAATTTGTAAGCGAGGCCGCGGGGGCATAAATCACACCGTTAGAGGCAGCGCTAGGCCTGCATGCTAATGGGGCACTAACAGGCGGGGGGAGGGTGGCTAGGACCCGGAGCCGCGAGCAGGTCTGTTCCAGTCCCTGTTCCACCCAGGTCCCCGCAGGTCCGACTCCTGTAGTGGAAGCTGGGATGGATCAGCAGGTTAAGCACTCGCTTTGCAGCCCCGGGGGACCAAGGTTCGAATCCCAACCCCGGCCCATGTGGACCCATATGCTGATCTGGGGTGTGCCCCCAGTTCAGTTCTTGCCGGGGCCTATATGGGAGGCTCCCGGCCCAGTTCCTGCCCTGCGCAGCCCTGTGCCCACCTGTGGAGTGAAACTATATGGAAAACTAATGTCAACTATGGAGACTGCTCTGGGCCCTCCCCCTTCTCTCCGTCTCTGTCTGTCTCTGTCAAAAAAAACCAAACAAAACAATAAATGCTGAGTCCCTAGAGAGCATCCCACCAGCATGGCAGCCGCCCCCGCCCTTGGCCTTCCTTCCCCATCCTGGCCTGAGATCCATAGCAGTCAGCGTTGTGGGGGAGGCGCTCACAGGCCCTTCGCTCCCTGCAGATGCCGATGACTGCAGAGAAAGCCAAAAGGAAGCTGCGAGCAACGAGGACCCGGCTCTGCAAGTGGGGGCTGGGAGCAGCCACCAAACACCCACACCCTAATTCTGACACACATTCCCCATGTGGCCGGC
This sequence comes from Craseonycteris thonglongyai, assembly GCA_004027555.1. NCBI lineage: Eukaryota > Metazoa > Chordata > Mammalia > Chiroptera > Craseonycteridae > Craseonycteris > Craseonycteris thonglongyai. Next base: position 124,468 of record PVKE010000149.1, on the reverse strand, counting down.
CAAGGATAGGGGGCTACGCGGCCCCAGCAGGCACCGTCTGCCCTCGCAAACCTCCCAGGTGCTGCACGATGGCTGGACCCCCTTCATATAGCGTTTCTGCTTCTCCTTGAACGAACTTAGGAGGTAGCTATGATTTGGCCCATTTCACAGGTGGAAAAGTCGAGGCTGGGGGAGTTAAGCACCTTGTCGGGTCCTTCCTGAGTGAGCGGCAATGACGGAAGTCAAGCCCACGCGCCTGTCTCTACAGCCAGTGCAGCCCCCACCGCATCATGCGTCACCTGCCAAGCACGCAGCTAGGGCAGCCCCTGTGGAAGAAAGGGGTGGGTGATCCGATGCAGGGCCAGGGGGCAGCGTGGACACAGAAGCCGCAGGGATGTAATATCTGCGCGTTCCGATGCCCCTTCTGCCTCCCCAGAGCAAGTGAGAATGACAGACGCGCACCTGCTCGCGGGCGAGATCGGCCGGGATGCTCGCTCCACGCTCCTCTCAAAGCCCAGCACACACACCCACACAGGGACCCCCGCCACCACCTCGGTGACACCGGGAGACGCCGGACCTGCTGAGGCTGCTCCCACCCCCCAGCCTCCGTCCCCTGGAAGGCACAACCCAACTCCAACCCCAGCCAAGTGGGCCTTCACACCCGGCCCCCACATTCAAGGTCAGGGGCGTCCCGGCCAGGGCTGGGGAACAGGGCTGTATCTGCAGTGAGGTCCTCAACACAGCGGGGGGAAGGGAACCCAGCGGGCAGAGGGGATGTGGAGGGACCCCTGGGAACAGCTCCAGTGAATTAAGCCCCAAGGCAGCCCCCTGAGGGGGGCCTCTCCCAGCCACCCCTTCAGAGACTGTTCTGTCTGAGGCTAGTTCTGTCTGGCAGCTCGGCCGCCCCCAGGACAGGGGGGCCCTTCTGGGGTACAGGCCTGGCCTGGAATTTCACCAGGACCCAGGGAGCCATCAGGGGCCCCAAAGGTCCCTCAGAGCCCACAGAAGCAAGGGGCCTGTCTGCGCCGTGGCCAAGGGGGCCCCCGGCTCCCCAGGATGCCTGCCCACAGCTCCTCGGAGAAGCCAGCCCCACGCGGGCCCTCTTGGGAAGCAGGGAAGGGGTACCAGCTGAACCCTTCAGGGTCCACACAGCCTGAGGGTCAGGCCTCCTCCTGACCCCAACGGGCACAGGCCCACTCGGGGTCCCAGGGGTTCCAGGGGGCCCCCGGCAGCCAAGCAGGCTCTGATGTCCCCCGTGTGACCCGGATCCGCCACGTAACACCTTCCCTCACAGAATGAGGCCACCGGCCTCGCGCCTCCCTGAGGGGCTGTTGGGAGACAGGATGAAACGCTGCTACCGGGGACGGTGAGGCTGGCAAAGCCCCCAGCCCCCCGGCCGGGCCCCCGCTGTCTGCGTGCCCAGGGTGGCTGTGGACACCTCTGGGGGAAGGAAGCATGTCCTGGTCTCCTCAGTGTGGATCCGTGCTGACGGGGGGCACGTGTGAGGGCAGGGCCCGACCCCCTGAACCTGCTCCCACATCCCAACGGTGAAAGCAGGACCCGCCTGGCTCCAGTGTCCCAAGTAAGACAGGTGCTCAGACGCCTGTGAACCACGCAGCCGCAGGCAGCCCCGCCCAGGAGGGCCCTCCCGCAAGGGATTCTGGGAGGCAGCGAAGACCGGGTGAAGGACAGGTGGGCGGCTAGGAAAACGGGGCCGGCTCTCTGGGGTCCTGGCCTTGTTCATAAAGCCCCAGGCAGGAGGCATGAGCTGCACAGGCCCGACGGGCCCCCCTGGAGGAGGGGCGCTTGCAGCGACCACGCCAAAACTCCCCCACGCCCACCCCAGGGCAGCCGGCTGCAGTCAAAGGAGGGTCACCTCCCGCCACCCCGCGACCTGCACAGCCAGGAGTGAGGTTCGCCCAGGGGTCCCCCACTCGTGGGCTGCCTCGGCAGGAGCCACGCACGGTCGCACACTGAGCCACCCACCTGCGGTGGCTGCCTGGGTGGAGACACACGGCAGGGAACCAACCCTCAGCTTCAGGGTCCCATGGAGCCGGGAAGAGGTGGGGGTGCAAACAGACAGATGCAGGGGGAACAAGAGGACAGGAAGAGGGGGACACAAGGCAGGAAGCCCACACCGACATCCCGGGACGTTCACGAAGGCCGGCCCGATGCCCCTAGGCTGGCCGGCTAAGCATCCAGGCGAATTCCCATTTCACAGATGAGAAGCTGAGGTCAGAGGCCGGAGCAGGGGGCCCACGGCAGAACCCGCACTGTCGCAGGGTCCTTCCCACACACTCAGATCACGGACAGGGGCAGGGGCTCTGAGCACCGCCAACGGAAGACACTTCCTTCCCGCAGACGACACGCGGCCCAGGCACCCACAGGCGTGACCATGCGGAGAAGACGGGCCGGGGTCCTGAACTCACAGTGAGGCTCCCCCAGCTCAGAGCCCGGGGCTCAGCGGGGTTTGGGGGTGCTGTTTGTGTTCTCAAAGGGAGACAGCTGGGAGTAAGCAAGCAGGGGGTAAGGGAGGCGGCCAGGGCTGCCCCCGACAGAAGTGGGGGGCCAGGTGGGGGCCCCGGTGCAGCAAAGACACTGTGCAGGGGGTTGTGGCGAGCAGGAAGCCAAGAGAGGGCCCTTCTTCAGGTCACCTGCTGGAGGGTGGAATAGGAACCATCGGAAAGGAGGCTGCTAACAATAGACTGAGCCCCCACGGGTGTAGGTGCCGAACAAGAGCTGGGCTCCCCTCCGGGTGCCAGGCTTCATAAGGTAGCCCGCCCCCTCATTACCTGCTTCCCGGAGGTAATGACGGCCCCCCAGACAGGGGAGGGGCCCGGAACAGCCCACACCCTGCGCCCCCACTGCCGTGATGGGGAAGATGGAGGCCCAGGGAAGCTTCTCTCCCTGCCACTGAGCAGGGAGCCGGGGGGCCAGCCCAGCACCCCAGAGCTCCTGTGCCCAAGAATCTGCAGTGGTTTCCTGCGGTGCAGGCAGCGCGTTCTGGTACACCGAGGACACACCCTGTCCTGCCCAGCGGCTCCTCCCTCACTCCGGGCCTCAGTTTCCCCACTGGTGAGACAGGAAGGAGTCACCGCCGGCCCCTCACGCTCCTAAGGCTACGGCGAGGAAAGGAAAGCACTTCAAGAGCCATCAGCTCTTTCAAAGCACAGAGGGAGCGAAGAGTAGCTGTCAGAGCCCAGACGCTCTGAGTCCATCATGGTGCAGATGCGGACATGGAGGCCCAGAGAGGTCACTCAGCAGCACAGCCCGGATGAGAACCCAGGTCTCGGGGACCCACCCCCTGCTCTTTCCCGCATCGCTGCCACCCTGACCCCAGGAGCAACTGAGCAATAGCTGCATGCATCTTTTTTTCTTTTAAAGATTTACTTTTATTGTTTTTTGACAGAGAGAAAGATAGACAGAGAGAAGGGGGAGGGCCCAGAGCAGGCTCCATAGTTGACAGCATTAGTTTTCCATATAGTTTCACTCCACAGGTGGGCACAAGGCTGCACAGGACAGGAACTGGGCCAGGAGCCTCCTGCATAGGCCCCGGCAAGAACTGAACTGGGGGCACAACCCAGCTCAGCATGTGGTTCCACCTGGGCCAGGGCTGGGATTCGATCCTCGGTCTCCAGGGCTGCAAAGCAAGTGCTTAACCCACTGAGCCATCCCGGCTTCCCCGAGCTGCGTGCACCTTACAGCACAAGTTTGACACGTGCACTCCTAGAAGGGGGCTGGGGCAACGGAGGCTACGTGAGGAAGGGGCTGGGCACACTCCGATTTCACAGGGCTGTCCAGCCCGCCAGGCCCCAGCCACCCGCAAAATGTGAGGAGCCCCCCTCAAAGAGGGAAGAGAGGACCCATCAGGCACGGGAGCACGCTGCAGCCCGCTTTCTGTGCACAAAGACCACCCCCCTCCTGCCTCAGGCAGGCTGAGAGAGGGGCGGGGGGAGGGGAGCCCCAGGAGGGGAGAGGAGGGGGCGCGGTGCTCTCGGGCTGCCATAAATGGTAATGAATCAGTAACAGCACCTCCATGTGCTCAGCTCTCTGCCTCCCGCCCCCTCCTCCCGCGCCAGGCCCCTGGGCCCCACGGGACCCGTCAGGCTGCCTGTCCTAAATGGCTCGGGCATCACAGGGCTCTCGCCCACGTCCCACGCGCATCTGCCTGACACGCTGTCGCTCTGATTCGCGTCCGAGGAGCTAGTGCCCACAGATGGGGCCTGGGGGGCACAGCCAGGCCTTAGAGACACACCCCCACCTCCCAGGGACACACTGGGGGGCACAGGAGTCTGAGGGTCCTCCCCGCCAGCAGCTGCCACCCCCTCGGGTCCCCCTGCCAGCCCAGGCCATGACCGCCACGTTCCCCAGGCCCCAGGCTCCAGGCCCCAGCCCCCTGCCGAGGCTCAGCCCCCAGCACAGAACTCTCCACCACCGGTCCCGAGGCCCGATCCATGGGACACCCCACCCCATTCAGGAGCGCCCACCGTGTGTGTGTGACGCCCACAGGAACTCTGACGTCAGTGTTCCGGTCTGAACCCCACCACCTTGTGACAGAGGCCGAGGTCCCGGGGACGCCCGGGATGCCTGTGACACGCACCTGGGCCCCCTCTGGCGGGCTCCCTGGCTGCCGGGACACTTCCGTGGACAGCAGTGGGCTCCCAGGGCCCCGAGAGCCGCGACACGGCATCAGCCGACCACGAGGCGTCTCGCTGGGAACACGTGTGGGGAATTCAGAGACTCGGGACTGAGGGACGTCCAGAAACTCCAGGGCAGGCGAGACGCGTGCCCCAGAGCATTGACTGGCCCTGCCAGCGGCCCCGGGGGGCCGTCACCAGGATGAGGGATGGGGGTCCGAGGGCAGGGTTTGCTGGGAGACGCCCCGAAGGGTGTCCTGGCTCTGGGCCAACCCACCGGAGCGATTCAGACATGTCCAGAAGGCACACCGGGTGCTGGGCAGACCAGGTGAGCCTCTCGGCTGCCGAATGTGCCCCAGAGCAGTGGTCCAGGCGGCCAGAGCTGCCGTGAGCTGCTTGCCTCCCCATTGCTCTTGACCACTCTCCAAAAAAGGTAGGAGGACACACCTCAGGGTAGGAACAAACCCCAGCCCCAGCACCTGGGGGGCAAAACGCTTGTGTGGACATTCGCTGATACGCCCTTCCCGTCTTTGGGCATCGGCACCCCTGTTTTTTGGGGGGGAGTTCCCCTCCTCTCTCCCAGTGCATACGGCCTTGTCCTATCAGCAAGGTGCTCTGCTCCCCCCAGGCCACGTGATCAGCCAGACCCTCTCTTGAGCCGTGTCAGCCCAGGGCACGCGGCCGGGTCCGCATGACCACACTCACCGTGAGCTCCAGACCTGGGAGCACCAGGGGGCCTGGCTCCTGCCCCGCCAGTGGCCGGGGACTCAGCTTCCCCTCTGAGCTCAGGTGTACCCTTCACACACACTGCAGGACCCACAGACGGAACCACAAGCACGCAGGTGCCAAGAGGAAGGGCAAGAAGGCTGGGCCAGCTAAAGCCAGCAAGGTCTGCTGGGGACGTTTGCCACCCGTAGGCCGGACGACACCGCTGGGCTTCGTGCATAGATCAGGGGGTCGATGTTTATCTGCACTCCAGCATTAGCCACAGGCCGTACGAGGTGTTGTCCACCTCAGAGACTAGCTCATGCAGAACCCTCAAAATGAGGAGGCCAGGATAGCTCGGGTGGCTGAGCGCTTGCCTCGCAATCTCGAGGTCCAGGGTTCGATTCCCAGCCCTGGCCTGTGCAAACCCATGTGCTGAACTGCAGCACAACTGGTATCACCGAGCCCCCCGGCAAAGGCTCTGGCCCCCCACACAGAGGCCCCAGTTCGGTTCCCACCCTGCGCGGCCCCACACCCACCTGTGTGGAATGAAACCACGTCACAACTAATGACGTACAACTATGGAGACGGCTCTGGGCCCTCCCCCTTCTCTCTGTCTCTGTCTCTCTCTCTCACCTTCTCTCAAAACAATAAAAAATAAAAATAAATTAAAAATAAAATGAGGATGTCAGCTTATTTATTCCCAAGGGCCATAACACACATGGGGAGGGAATCTAGCCAAATCTATTATACGTATTCATGTACACGTAAACACATACACACATACTTAGACTATTAATGTATTTTGAATGTTTACATATTCACGCACATATGCACACATATTTACATATAATACGGCACGTGTTTATATGCAGAGGTGCACACATAGACATGCACATACACACACGTGTGCACATGTGGAGTGGAGAACTCTGAAAACTTACAGTTTGGGCACCTAAGGGGAAGAGGCACGTGGAGAACCAGACCAAAGGGACGTAAGGAAATTTAAAACAATAAAAATAAATTCAGGAACCTGCCCCGCCCTCTGTGCCTCCCACAGAGTCCTCACACAGGCCAGACACAGGCCGACGGCCCCCTGAGCCCAGCTCAGCAGAAGAGAGGCAGGCGGGGACAGGGGTGCTCACCGAGCAGTGCAGCTAAGACAGCCAGCACGTACCGGAGGGAAAATCCAAGCAGGGCCCTGCCTCACACCGCACACAGATACAAACGCCAGCTACAGCCAGGACGTCTGCGAAGGAGGAACTCTTAGGAATAAGTACCGGGATTCGTCGAAAACCCTTCACAGATTCAGTCAACAATTCACAAAGGCCTGATATGTTGTGGCAAACGCTGTCCTGTTACCAGGGACGGGAAGATGCCCGTGAGGCATTACATAAAACGTAAAACCTAGCCAAGGGAAACGACGGACGAACCCGACTAGAGCAAAATGAAAAATTTCTGCTTATCCAAAGGCCCTGTGAAGAAAGTGACAAGTCTACACACGGGAAGCGATAAGCTGTGTTACACTTACATTCGTATCCAAAACATAAATAAAACCCCCAAAATTCAGTAGGAAAAAATCAAACAGCTCAAGAGGAAAATGAACAAAAATGGAAATAGACATTCACAGAAGAGAAAAAAATGGCCAACGAACCCTATGAAATGGTGTTCACTAATAATCAAAGAAACACAAATTAAAAACATTGTACAGGGGGAGCCAGGAGGGCTCAGCGGGTTAAGCGCTCGCTCTGCAGCCCCGGGGACTGAGGATCAAATCCCGGCCCCGGCCCGTGTGGACCCATATGCTGAACTGGAGTGAGCTTCCCATGCGGGAGGCCCCAAGCCCTGCAAAGCCCCCGCCCACCTGTGTGGAACAAAACCATGTCAAAAACTGATGACGTGCAACTATGGAGACTGCTCTGGTCCCTCCCCCTTCTCTCTGTCTCTCTGTCTCTGTCTCTGTCAAAAAATAATAATAAAATAAATCTTTAAAAACATTATATCACATTTTACACCCATTGTATTAGAGAATGCCCAAAACTTCCCATTTCCAATTAGCATTCCACCGGTGGAAATGCCAACTGATACGGCCACTTTGGAAAACAACACGGTGTTATCCATTACAGTAAAGCTGAACGCAATGCACACATTCTAATGTTCAGCAATGCCATTCTGCTGGCCCAGTTAGTTCTCTTCAAAACGTGGTCCATGGAAACACATGAAGCGCAGGAACTTATTAGAGCAAATCAGATATTGGCAGAACGTTCAAGGGTGTGATCAATGCATTCAGAACACCTGTGGTCTGCGCTGTGCACCTGCCAGGCTCAGCCAAGCCATCTGGGGACTGCACGTAACATGGCTGTTCCTTCCCGGATACCTTCAGAATCATGCTCCTAGAGAACCGCGTGCCTACGTCTACCAGGAGACTCATTCAAGAACGTTCCCCGAGGCATGTTTAAAAAGGAAACGACCCAAATGCTCATCACCAGGAGAACACATCGCATGCAGCACATTCGCATGACGGAGTGTCACAGAGCAGAGACGGCAAATGCACTATGGCCACCCCTACCAACATGAGTCAATCAATGAACCCGACACTGAATTTCCTAAAAATTCAGAATGAATCCGTGTGTCCAAAGTCTACAAGCCAAGGGGAAGCCGGGATGGCTCAGAGGGTTAAGCACTCACTTTGCAGCTCTGGGGACCCAGGATCGAGTCCTGGCCCCGACCCATGCAGACCCATATGCTGAACTAAGGTGAGCTTCCCACGTGGGAGGCCCCCAACCCAGTTCCCGCCCTGCACGGCCCCCGCCCACCTGTGTGGAATGAAACCATGTCAAAAACGGATGATGTACAACTATGGAGACGGCTCTGGGCCCTCCCCCTTCTCTCTGCCTCCTTCTGTCTCTGTCAAAAACGACAAAATAAATCTTTAAAAATAACGAGCCAAGTCAAATGATGGGGTACTGAAGGAAACCTCCATACGTATGTGGAAAAACTATCAAGGAATACGAGGGCTGCCTGGAAAAAATAACGCGGCCATCGGGGCCTCAGGTGTTCACAGGACATGGCTGGATTCTTTCCGGACTTCCACCGTCTACTTAGCACAAGACGTACGGATGACGACGGTTCTCTCTCGGGGAGGGACACACGGGGGCTCGGGGGCATTGCTCATGTTTTATCGTGGGTACATGTTCATGTCACCATCTCTAAACTCAGTGAATTGGCACATAAGTCCCACAGCTGCAAAGCTTTCCAGCAGCCATTCTTCCAGTTGGTAAAGCGACCTGGATCCCCGCGTGCCCCGTCAGCTCAGGTCACAGGCCAACCAACCCAGCAGCACCGCGGGTGGCAGACCGATGGCATTGCCTTTGGCGCAGCCGGGGCTGAAGGCCCGTGGGGACCCTGCAGTACGACCTGTGGCCTAGCTGGCCTAGTCCCGGCCTGATCCACTGCAGAGAACCGAGGGAGGCAGAGGTGAACGCTCAGTGAGCCAGGAGACGCCACGCCACGCCCCGCCCCCGATGCTGCAAACGTCCATTTCTACCTGCCCCCGGCCTCCCACTTCCCTAAGACGTCAGAACAACCCCTAGAGACACCTGGAGCCCCTGACCTGCCAGAGAACGCTCACTGCTCAGACGCCGTCACTGCAGGGAGTGCAGTGACAATAACACTATGACAACCAAGCATCACCCGCGCAGCACGCGAAGCCTCAGCTGTTTGCGTCCAAAGCCGGCCGGCTGATCTGCACCTACACCCTCGTGCAGACGCAAAGCCCTGTGCAGCACAAGCCACGTCTGTCCTCCTTGTCCAGTGACCCCCAAGCCGCCCAACGCGGGGAGAGGGCGTGACAGCCCACTCTCACCTGAGGCCCCAGGCCTCCCTGGAGGAAGGGTGGGGGTGAGAGGTCGGCTCGCCCTCCCGCCCACGTGCCATTTTCACCCTCCCGGCCCCCGCCCCTGACACGCCAAGGAGCAGATTAGCTTTCAGATGCTCGGGGGACAAAGGCGGCTCAAAGGATTCAGCTCTGCCCCACCGGCTTAGCTCAGCTTCAAAGCTTCCTGACTGGAACCCAATAAACTGGCAGCTGGAGGGGAGAGGCGGGGAGGGGGAGGCAAGGGGTGCATCTCCGTAAGTGGGGTGATCTACAGCACAGCCTGCAGCCCCGGGGGTCACAACCACTGAAGCCCTTTCCTCAGTGACTGGAGACACACCGGGGGGTGTCTCCAGGCACCGGTGCCCACTGCAGCATAGAGGAGGGCCACCTCATCCCCAAACTCACCACCCCGGGGAGCCCCACCCCGCCCTCTGTTTCTTGGTGTCCAGCCCGTGTTGCACAAGCAGGGGGCTCCCAGCACAGGCTCTGAATCAGCCTGTCTCCATCGCTCACGGCCTTCCTTCCTTGCTCATGGATCCAGCAAACTTCTATTCATCCTTCAAAACCCAGGTGCCACTGCTCTACTCCGTTACCTCTGTATCCTGTCTCTATTCAGCCAGATCAACTCCTCCACTGAGTAGCTCTCCTGAGCACCCCCTGCTCAGAACTCTCACTGCCTGTGCATCTCACGCCTCCGTGGAACTCCGAGCTGTCCCTGGGGCCTGGTTTGCAGCAGGAGCCCCGTAAAACACACGCGGTGCATGCCAGCCACCAAGCAGCCGGCCGGCCCTTTCAGTAGGAGAAACACGACAGACACCCCCCTCGCTAATTCTTTCTGGCGACTTAGGGAACCCCTAAAAAGAGATGCAGTGTGTGTGTTTTTGTCCTCCCATTCCGGACAGGAGTGCACATCTCAGAGTGGGCCCCAGGCAAGGCCGCCCCTCCCTGGAATGCCGGGGCCAGGGGAGGTGTCCCTGCTCTCACCCCTCCCTGGGCAGCGCCATGCTCAAATGCCTGCTGGAGGACAGGCCCAGTGACCTCCCGATTCCACGACTTCCTGGCCCCGAGAAAGCTGATCTGTCAGCCCGGCCTCACCAGCTGCAGCCTCGTGTGCGCAGCGGGCATTCAGTAAATAGTTGCGGCATGAGGGAACGGGCTCAACTGGGACCCCAATAGCCCAGTAAGCCCCAGAGCCAGCTGCCAAGTTCAGCCAAGGGCGGCCAGGCACAGGCGGGCACCCCCATCTTGCGAGGGGACCGGCTGGGCTTTCTGGGGTCCTTGCGGCCAGCCCGGTGGGACGAAGAGCTGACCTGTGGCCCTCTCCTCGTGGCCCTGACGGCGCTCACCCGGGTTCAGCTGAGACGCCCTCTTCTCTACACTCTTCCACCCCACCCCCCACTTGATTGACACCAATGCTGGCTCTGACATGATTTAAAAATAGATATTAAGACAAGGAAGTTTAATTTTTAATGTCGCGGAAAGGAAGTGAACGCAGAGGCCGGCATTCCCTCGTGGCCATGTTCCAGGGTCTGGGAGTCCCAGCCAGGCCCACGTGGGCCCCTTCCCCTGACCCAGGCCAGAGCCACGCCTGTCCCCCCACCCCCATCCCCGTCCCCTGCGGGGACAGCGTGACGGCTCAGCCCTGAGCACACTGAGGGGCCCCTCAGCGACTCCTGCAGCCCAGCTCAGCCTCATCTCCTGCTTGGAGAGGCAGCTGTCCTGTCCAGAGCCCTGGGCCCACTCGCCACTCCCGCTCCCCGATAGCAGGCACCCCACAGGCCACCAGCACCCACACAGCACAGACCGCTGTCTGGGCCACTGTGGACCACAGGGCTCCCCGTGAGGCCAAGCCTGGACCTAGCACGCACCTCAGAGGTGGCTGAGCCAAGCGGCCTGCCCCTGGGGGGCAGCGAACAACAGGCTCAGAGAGGCCTGAACCCACGTAGGGGGTGAATCAGGAGCCCCCTCCCAGCACCCTGCCCTGGCCTCCCTAGCTACCTGGCCTCTATGATGGGGACAATTCCACTGGGGCCGCATGTCACCGCTCTGCCAGAGACGGGATGGTTGTGCTGGCAAGCAGGAAACGTGGCCGTCGTCCTGAAGAGCCGGCCGGGAGCAGATTTACTGCCCAGAGACAGGGACACAGGTTCCCCCCGGACTCAGATCCCCACCCACGTTGTACTACCTCCCCCCTACTCACATGGGGAGCCCTGAGCCCCCTCTGCCCTCTTGGAGGGGCTTGGATTCACTTAATCTCCACGGAGGCTGCTCCACCAGATGCCCCGGGGGGACTCAGACATGTGCGGGCCAAGGGACATCCCCCAGCGGTCCCCACTACTGGAAGAAATAGTGGGGGTGGGTTGGACTACTGGGGGACAGGCCCTTCGGGATGGGGAGACGCCGGCCCCCAGTCAGGTCTCCTCTTTCCTTCCTGCCCAGAAGCCGGCGTTCTTTTGGCACCTGTGCCAGGCCCTCAGCAACGTGGCTGAAGATGGTGGTCCTGGAAGACCCTGCTCTCCGCAGCCCTGGGGACCTGCTCCCCCTCCCCTCCCAGGGGTCTCCCAGGGGTCTCCCGCCTGTGGCCCAGGCCTTTCCCTGTGCATCTGGCTCCTTCTCCCGTGTCAGACCCGGGCATCTGATGGCGGTAAGTCCGTGTCATGTGGAGCTCAGTGGCCCCAGATCAGGGCTCACACCCTGCTCCCAAACACGCTTACACACACACGCGCGCGCGCGTGCGTCCACTTCTCTTCCGTGACACTTCCCATCTCCCCCGAGGTCTACGTCTCACGTCATCATCTCACGCATGACGAGCAGCCGAGCACTCTGAGACTCATCCCATGTCATGGGGATGCCGACGATGCTCAGCCGCCAGAAGTTCAGTCGGGGGCTGGGGGAGAGCGACCCCCTGCCCCGTAAGAGAGGTGCCGTGGGGGCCTTCTTGTCAGGCAGGGACGGTGACCCCGAAATCTCGTTCACCTCTGCCGGGCTTTTCGGGGAACACACGAATGTGAACCCAGAGCTAAGGTGCTGGGAGAGCCTTCCTCGTGGGCAAGCCCCCACCCAGGGGGACTTGGGAATCCCTGCAACCCAACAGCGCGTGGGTGTAACCCTCTGGCCCCTCCACCCATTCACGCACAAACATGTCGCGAGTGCCTACAAACTGCAGGGCACACCCCACGGGAGGACGTCTCTCAGCCAAGCTTGAGACCATTCCAGAGGAGCCGCGGCCGTCATACCCACTCCGGCCAGCGGGTGGCAGGGTGGGGGCGGGGAGGAGCTGAGCTACCTGCCCAGGCCCTGAGCCAGCTTCCCGGGAAGGGTCTGTCTCTCTCAGCAGAGCCGGGCAAAGCGGAAAGACTGCGAACAAGGACAGACAGGGAGGCTGAGCCCAGAGCAAGAGCAGCATCCACGCAGATCCACGGGCGCAGGGGAAACACGCTCCACGGCGTGGCTGACGCTGACACGTGAGTCTGGGTCTCGTCACCAAGACAGGACCAGGAGAGCGTGCCCAAAGGTGGCTGCAGAATCAACCTCGACCTGCCAGTGCTCCTGCCCAGCTCCCACAGAGCCCTCGCCACACGACAGGGCTCATGGCGGAGCTGGGCGGCTGGAGGGCCCCAGACCAGGGAGACACAGGGAGGGAAAAGCCAACTCGAATCCCCTCAGACCGACTCCTCAGGAGAGAGGCAGCAGCCAGACCCCAGGCAGAGAAGGGGCTGCCTGCCCAGAGAGAAGACCAGGGTGCGGGGGGGACATGAGGGAGGCCCCCATGCCAGCCCCCAGCGGACTGAGGACACCCCGTCCTCGAGGGGTCATGCGATTTGGCCAAGGTCACACAAGAAGCTAACCGAGAACCAAGGCTATCAAGCCCAGTGTTCATCCAGCGAGGCCCGAGTCTCCCCCCCCAAATAAAGGTTTCCAGTGAAAGTCGGTCCCTTCCCACAAATGGGGAGCGCCAAAGTGCAGCTGCTGCTCCCCAAGTTCGCTGTGTGACTCTCTTACCCCCAGGGCTCATCCTGGGCCAGAGGCTGCGGACAGCGTCCGGCTGGCGGGAGCACGGGCCCTGGGGCAGAGCCAAACATCTGTGCTGGGCTCCTCCCGCGAAGGCAGGCAGAGGAAGGAGGCAGCCATCGCTCAGAAGTTTTCAGATCCGCCTCCCTAGTATTTCTCACATGCAAATGCGCCTGCTGCGGACACAGGAAGCCTGCAGGATGGAGCCCGGCGGGCGGAGAGCTGCTCCGAACTGCCCCAGCCACGTACCCCCCACGCCCAGGACAGGGGCGCTCCTCGGCATCCCCCTGTGTCCCTGCCAGTCTCCGGGGCAGGGCGCACTCGTGGCCTATGGTGGAAGCACGTGGCTAGTGTGCTCCCCGGGCCACTGCAATCACTCAAAAGCATTTGCCTGCCGCCGGATGACAGCACCCCCTGCCCCCCACAAGCCCTAACTCGGGGGCAGACTAGCATGTGCTTGAGACAGCGGCTGTCCCCCTTTTTCCTGGGGTTCCCCGACAGCAGTAGGTGGACGTGACCCCTACCGGCCCCCCATCTTGTGCCCATAAAGTGCCGCCGATGGTATTCTTGCGTAGGCAGGAGGGACACGAGACGAAACTCGCAGGACCACCCGCACTTGTCTTCAATTCGGGGTCACAGCGGCTAAAACCTGGGACCCCACGCCTTAGGGCAGCAGGCTCTGCAGCCAACACGCTTCCAGAATGGGTGTCTTACAGGGGCAGGGGGCGGCTGCAAACTTTGTGAGCCTCCCAGGAGTAGACAGAGCAAGCCTCTCCTGCAGAACGCGCGTTGCAGCCTCCACTCAGCAGTCGCCAGGGAGAGAGAGGAAGAGGAAGATACAAAGACCCAAAAAAATAACAATCATAACCCACTTACCGCTGTGCAGAGCACTGCAGCAGGGAAGAGGAAGGCGACATCGCGCCACGGGGAGCAGGGGACAGGAGGCAAGGCAAAGGGGCGCATCCGCGCAAGGACTTACCCAGAATATCAGATTGAAGAGGAACATCATGTACTTCAAGCAGCAGAGGCAGCCCCTGGCCATGTTGCACTTCTTAAATTCTAGGAGGAAAACAAAAGACAGGTCCAGGTAAAACACCACGTACTTGCTGCCTTTGGGGGCATTGTACTTGTCGGTCTTGACGCCAGCCTCGGCGCGGCTCTGGCCCCGGGAGCCCGCGGTGCCGTAGAAGGCGCCGGCCGTGAAGCCGCGGCCGAACGGGCGGCCCGAGGTGGACGGTTTGGCAAAGTCCGAGTCCTTGCTGTCCAAAGATGGACTCCGGTGGATCGAAGAATCCTCGCTACTCGACTTCTCCATGCTCGCGACGTTCCCGGGGGGCGCGAGGGGCGGGGGGCATCGCTCCCGGAGCGGGACGGAGGGGGCGCCCCAGTCGGGGAGCCTTGCGCGCCCCCTCTCTGGGCCGGGGCGCACCCCGTGCACCGGGGCCTCCCGGCCGGCTGGCCCCAGGCGGGCTCTGCGGCTCCGGCTCTCGATGCGCTCGCGGACGCTCTCCGGGAACCGGCGGGTAACTTAGCGTCTGTGGGGAGGCTTGCAATTCGATTTCTCTTTGCAGAGCGTCAGCTCGCCTCCCGGTAGCACTGGCCGCGCCAGGCGAGGCGCCGAGGCTCCGGGGCTCCGGGGCTCCCTGGGCGCACCTCTCCCAGCCCAGCCCCGGCGCTGAGCCCGACCACTTTGCAGGCGCTCCGCCTCCTTCCGCTCCGAGACTTTGCGGAGCGGCTGGCCGGGGCGCGCGGCGGGCAGTGCCGGGGGAATCTGCCGCAGCCGCAGCCGCCACCGCTGGGCTTTCCCTGCGAAACCCCAGCCCCGGCTCTGCACTCCGAGATCGCCCCGAGCCCCTTCACAGGGCCTGGGGCCCCGCCCCCTGCTTTGCATTCGACCAATGAGCGCGAGGCCTGCCAGCGAGGGGGGGGACAGCCTCCCCTTCCCCAATGACACCGCATCTCTAACGGGATTAGCGCCCCGCGCTGTGCCTACACCCGTGCGCCGCGAGCCCTCGCTAAATGTCAAGGGCTCTGGAGCGGGGCGTGAACTAGCACCTTCCTGGAAGCCACCGGTCTCCTCTAGCGGAGAAGAGGGGGCGGCATGGCCGGGGGTACCGACCATCCTAGGAAACCAGAGGAAAAGGGCTGGGAAGGGGCGACAAGTGCGCCATCGCCCCGTGCGCACACGGGAGCCGGTCGGACCCGGGGCGCAGGGTCTCCCGACCACACACTGACACACACGCTCCACGCTTTGGCACACGTGGGTCCGGCGACGGCGCAGGGACCAGGGACCGCAGGAGCGCTACGAGGTGTGGGAAAGACGCGGAGGGGCCTCCGTGGGGCGCGCGCCGCCCGCCCCGCCCCCTCCGCGCCCGCGCGCCCGCGAGAGCGCGCATGTCTCCGCGAGGCTCCTGCAGCTGCGCGAGTCCCCTCCCCCTCCGCGCGTTCCCGGGGTGGGAGCCGCGCAGGCTGGGACCCCCGCCCGGCCGAGAAGAGCAGGTGGCCGGGCTGAGGGCGATGGAGGCGTGTCCTTGGATGCCGGCTGGGTCCTCTGCGGGGAGGACTGGGCGGCGGGGGCTGCTCAGGCAAACGGCAGGAAGGAGGCTCTGGCCCAGGGGCTTGGGGACATCCCGCCGGCGCCTGCATCTGCGCCCCCCGGGGCGGCGTCCCCTGCGCTCCGGGGGGGCGGGGGGGTGGCCTGCCCTGCCAGCCTGGGCGACCGCAGTTGGCAGCCAAAAAAAAGAGCAGAGAACTTGGGGGGCTGAGTAGCCCACCTCACTTTTCTGCCACTGGCAAGAGAGTCCTGAGAGCAAGGCGGAAGAGTCCTGTTCAGAGGCTCGGTGGCCCAGCGCCTGGCCCTGGGCTTGGCCTCGCGGGGTGAAGAACCCCTGCCGGATGTGGGGTGTGAGAGTGGCATGGCCTCCCCAGATGCCACCACACACTTGTTCCGCACCTGCCTCAGCGCGCGGGGCCTTGAGGAAACAGATGTGAACTGTGCTGCTCCCTGCCCTGCAGACACATAATCCAATCCG
Organism: Craseonycteris thonglongyai; assembly: GCA_004027555.1. Lineage (NCBI taxonomy): Eukaryota > Metazoa > Chordata > Mammalia > Chiroptera > Craseonycteridae > Craseonycteris > Craseonycteris thonglongyai. The sequence continues at coordinate 108,227 of PVKE010000149.1, read as the reverse complement.
AGAGACTGGGCATCACCACCAAGGCTTGGCTGGGACGGAGCGGAGGCGGACATTTACTTAGACCACAGGGACGTCAGACCCTCACCCCAGGCCTGCCTTGGTGGCCCTACACAGGCCCCAGGCCAGCCTCCAGCCTAGGGGTGCGATCACCCAGGTTTGGGGGGCAGCTTCTTCCCAGGGGCCTGCAACCGGGTCACTGTTCTGAACCCCGCCCCCACTCAGAGGGCTGCCCAGCAATGAAACCCAGGGCAGGTCACGTGGAGGCACCTTGCTGTCTCCCAGTTGGGCAGAAGGTCCTATGGGTGCCATCTACAGATGGGGGGGCAGACGTCTGGCTGGCTCCCTTTGGGGCCCACTGCCACCGGCCCGGCCTGGCTGGCTGACACCTTGTGTCCTCTCTCCTGAGGGCTCCCTGCTGCCACCTCATGCCCACAGCGTCACCCCTTTGATGCAGCAGAGATCAGGTACCAGCTGCACCAAGCGTCCCCAGTCCTGTTCTCCCCTCTTAGCTCAGCTGGTAGCCATGCGAACAAGGGGCTTTCTGGGCCCCGATTCCCTCCTCTTTAGAATGGGGGTGACTGACGCCGACCCCCGCCCAGAGGTGTCCTGAAAATCAAGTGCGCTAGCACGTGTGGGAACAGTCTGAGGACAGGGCATGGGGGGCGAGAATATCAGGGGCTATTATGTCCAGACCCCGAGGGGACTTGGTTCGGCCAGGGTCCTCCCAGGCAGGCCCGCTGCCTTCTTCTTTGTATGTCTTCACCCCAACTCACACCCTGTTCAGCAAGAACAGCCCCCCCGGGCTGGGGGGCCGGGGATAGGGGGCAAGGGGGAGTGAAGAGAGAAGGGGCTGCCCGTGTGACAGTTCTGCTCCCTCCTGGTCACACGTGTCAGAGGGGCTCAGTGAGGTGCCATCATGGCTCCCAGTTCAGTCCTCGTCAGAATAACAAGAGCAACGCGGATGTCTTATACCCCCGGCCGCAGGTTTCCCACCCAGTGACTCACAGACCCCTGGGGACAACCCTACAGCGACGGCTATTTGCCCATTTCCCATGTAAGGAAACCGCCATTTCAAAGCTCCTGTCCTTCACTCTCTTGGGCTCTAAACCGAGTTCCTATACTTGGGAATGTTCTAGCCTCACGGGCAGGCTCTGAACGCACACAGGGAACCTGACCCCACCGGTGGTAGCGAGAACTCACCGAATCAAAGGACCCTGAGAAAGGAGAGGTGTGGTCAGGGGGCTGTCACTGGATGGGTGATCAGAAGGTGAGTCCCCACGGAGATGCCCTGAGCTGCCGTCCAGAGGGTTAGAAGAAGGGAAGGGGCGCAGGGAGACTAGCCTGCCAGCCAAGCAGTGAGTCCAGGGAGGGAGATAGCAGCCACGAGAAGACAGGGCGAGGGGACTGCCATCTGTCCTCCCGCCCACCCCGCGCTCGGAAGCAATGTCTCATCGTTAAGCAAGGAACCCGGGAGACACAGAGATGTGTGAGCCACTCACAGCGAGCTGAGGAGAGCGGCCTTCTCCCCAACTCCAAGTGCCCACAGAAGCCCAGGGACAGCGACACAGCCGGCCTGTCCCGTGACTGGAAGTGGAGTGGGGTGGGCAGGGAGCAGGGACGTATCTGGGTACGTCCCGGGGTCCTGAGGGCTACTGAGGTGGGAGCATGCACATGACAGTTCACGTGTGTGAGGCACAGCGTGGCCCGTGACACGTCTGGACGTCCGCCGGCAGCTTCCCAGGCAGTGGGCACGAGACCAATGGGAGGCCCGGCAGGAACATGAGATGCTGCGGTCCAGCTCCGGGTCTTAGACTGAGAGGGGAGCGGAGCCAACACCAGGCCCCTCCTCACCCCCACGAGCGCTCGAGCTCGGGGGAGCTGGAAGGCCCTGCCGGCCCTTCGGGGTCTCTAGGCACGTTGACGAGGCAGAGCCGGCTGCCTTTTCTTTTCATCACAAAGAACGAGAAGCAAGTGCAGAATTCGCAGAGGGGAGGGAGGGCAGCGCCCACGTGAGGTCCACAGGCAACATCCCATGATGGGCAATGGGAGAACGGCAGCTCCCACGTACATGCCCCGTGCCCTCTGCCTCCCGCTCACCCACAGGCGACAGGAGCTGATGGGCCAACACGGATCCCCTCTCGGGCCGCGGGCCCGATGCGTCCTGCACGGGACGGCGTGCGCAGCTGGGGAGGGGGCCGGCTTCTCTGTACCTCCGACGGGCAGCCCCCCGCGGAGTCCACATTAGACGCCACGCGGAACCGGCCGTCCTAAGGGTTGTGAGCTGCCAGGATAGGACAAAGTGTGTAAAGCCCCCCACGGGACCTGCTTCAGTGACACAGGAAACAATGCCCGTTTACCTGCCGTGTGAAGAGAGAAGATCCGAGAACCCACGCAGGGGGGCCGCACCCTGGGAGCCTGCTCTTGGCAGGGCTGGTGAGCAGGGTCCGGGGGCCGAGTGAGTCAGCGTCGCTATGGAAATTAACCCCTTGACACGTAAAGACGTCTCGGATACGTCATGTGTTTCTTCAGACACGGTAAACGCGGGCGTGTCTGAGACACACGCAGATGTAATCTGCTGTGGGTGCCGTTGTAATGCAAACGCTATCCAGAAATAATTATACAGATTCAGTGCTACGGCGTGAACTGTAGAAATAGTCCCTTTAAGGTGTCTGTGTTGAATTTGTACTGAAAGCGAAATGGGGTGTTCGAGTGAGGACAGCGAGATTGATATTTCAACAAACTCGTACGACTGACAATTCAACCAAAGATTCCAATTCAGGTGAAGGGAGCTCCGCCCAACGTCATGTTTGTAAACGTGCAAGACCTCGATCTACATCAAGCAGTCATGCTTGTGATTCAGGAGATGAAGAATGAAATTGGGAAGAAACAGAAAATATTCCAAATAGAAAACCACTTACCCAAACTGCTGGTATAAACACTTTCGTTTTGCAAAGATTAGGAGCAAATCCTACTCCTCTTTGTGTTTGGAAACAAGTGCTGAGTGGTGATTTTTTTGGAAATGATAACTGTAGAAATAAGTCGATACACAAGTCAAAAGATAAAGGACCAGAACTAAAAAAAAGGGTGGGGGGACAAGGAGTGGTTTCCGGTCACAAGTGATGAAATGAAAGCACACCTTCTGTTACGTATCATAATGTCGCAAGTCCAAAAATCTAAAATGGACGCGTGCTGGTCAAAAAGAGCAATAGCAGAGACCCTGATATTTTCAAAACCTATGCCTCACCAACGTTTCTCACTTTATCACATTTCCCTCACTGTGTGGATAATAAAACTGTATGTAAAAAAGACAGAATACAAAAAGTGAGAGGTATTCTTAGCTATTTAAATAGTAAGTCTGAATAATTACATATTCCCAATGACGATGTCTCCCTAGACACGTCGCTGATGAAATTCAGAGGACGGCTGGGGTACGAGCGATGTATTGCTGCCAAACGTGCCAGATTGGGAACCCAAGTTCACAAGTGATGTGACTCCAGTACTGGATCTTGCACCCGCCCATGTTACGTTGAAAAATAAATAGTATGTTTTGCTCACATCACATTTCATTTAATCCATATGTCAAGGGGTTGGACAGCTAGAACCTCAAGTGTTATCACTGGGCCAGGACTCAGGAAGCACAATGGTGAAGGAAGGGTCAGGACAGAGATGAACTAAAGGCAGTTCTGTTTGTTTTTCCTTTGTTTCGTGTCCGAGCCCAGGAAGGAATACAGGCAAACAGGGCTTGGCTGCAGTGGGAAGGGTCACCGTTAGATAGAGGGGCGATCGGGATGGACTTCCAGGGGTGGCCGGGTGCCTCCTTCTCTGTGGAGAGGCCTGCTCCTCCCCCCTCGGGCCCCCTGGTTCCTGTTCAGCCTGCGATGACTGTTTGCCCACCTGCCTCTGTTCTGGCAGGGACTGTGTGTTAATCGTTTTGTCACCCGCCCCAGGGCCAGTCCCAGCAACCGCCGCAGGGCAGGTCAGAAGGTGCCAGTGAGGACAGAGGGAGGGAAGACCACCATGCATTAGCCCTGCGTCCTCCCCCAGGACCACCTGACAGCCCCGAGTTCATGAACCAGAGGACAGGACCCAAGCCAGGAAACCTATGGGATTGTTCTTGGAAGGCAGGCTTTCGGGAGGAGGGCATCGGAACCTGACAAGGGGACCTGGGAAGTTTACAAGCCCAGCTGCAGGTGACAGAGGGTGAGGGACCTGCAGTGTTTTGTATGCAGCCTGGAAGCAATGGAGACTCCGGGAGACAGATAAACACATAGGGGTCAGAGAGCCAGGTTGGGGGGCGAGACAAGAAAGGCAGGGAGTGGGGAAAAGGGAAGACCCAGACTGGAACAGGCCAGAGAACTGCTGTGGGCAGGGCCACACCTTTGGGAGCGTCCGTCAGAACGCGTCCCACTGAACCCCTGGGGACTGGGGCAGGCTCCCCGCAGCCACGTCTCAAGGCCCAAGAGCTGGCTGCGTGTCCACCCTCCACGGGTGACAGTGAGCACGCCGGTTAGAGCATGCACTGGTGACGGTAGGCAGGCAGCTTAGCTCCGAGGAAACAGGTCACAGCTAGGGGCTGGCTGTCCTACTCCCGACCCCGCCAGGAGCATGAAGAACGAGGCTTCCAGAGCAGAAGGCCCCAGCTGACCATGGATGGTCACAAAGCAGATGGCATGCAGCACCGGCCACGTGGGCACGGTGCCTCTGCAGGAAAGCGCGGCGTTCTCTCAGACGCCTCCAGTGACCCCTGTCCAGACCCACCACCTGGCCCAACCGTGGGCAACAAAGCCATGTCATGTCACACACCCGCGCCAGGCTTTAGGACTAGACAGATGTGGGTCCCAACCCTGCCTGGAGTGAGTGAGTCACCCAAATGCTGGGTGACCTACAATGACCGCAATGGAGATGATAATACACTTTCCCAAGCAGCGTGTAAGACAATAGAGAGGGGGAAGCCGGGAGGACTCAGTGGGTTAAGCGCTTGCTTTGCAGCCCCAGGGACCCAGGATCAAGTCCCGGCCCCGGCCCGTGTGGACCCACATGCTGAACTGGGGTGAGCTTCCCGTGTGTGAGGCCCCCAGCCCAGTTCCCGCCCTGCACGGCCCCCCGCCCACCTGTGTGGAACAAAACCATATCGAAAATGGATGACGGACAACTATGGAGACTACTCTGGGCCCTCCCCCTTCTCTCTCTCTCTCTCTCTGTCTCTGTCAAAAACAATAAAACAAATATTTGGGAAAAAAAGAAAGAAAACAGATGAGGGAGGTGCAGGGAGGACAAGGAGAGTAAAGGCACCAAACAGATGGTGACAGAAGAAATGACTCTGGGTGGTGAGCACACAATGCAACACACAGATGACGGATTACAGAGTTGTCGCTGGAAACTCAGGGGATTAACCACTGGGACCCGCAATACCTTTAATTTTTTTTTTTTTAGGAGAAAGAAACTAGAGATGAAAAGTTATGACTATAATACACACAGCACATGCCTGACGGCGCTCAATGAACTGAGGCCCTATTATCATTATCACCGGTGATTATTAGTACAGTAAATATGGTCACAGTCCTCATCTAATTATAATGTAGTGGAGCCGAGAAAGAGGCAAAATCACACACAATACAAAATGTTCTGTGGCTCCCGTCCCACGGGCCGCCCCGCTCCGCTTCGGCCTCAGCCAGGCCGCCCTGAGCTCTGGACCCTCTTCTCAGCCGGACGCTCCTGCAGGCGGCCATCCCTTCCAGTGCTGTCCACATGCTAGCGACCCCCAAGGGCCAGGCCTGGCTTCTGAGCCCCCAGCTCCTACTGGGCACCCCCACTTGGCCATCTGAGAGATGTTCCAAGTTCACATGCCCCAGAGAAACTGACCTTGCCCCAGCCCTGCCCACCCCGCCACAGTGACACCCACCCCTCAGCAATAAACAGCCTGGACACCCGTCCCACTGCTTCTGCCAGGAGCTGAAGATTCACCCTTGACTCCCCATTGTCACTTGCCACCTCCCCCAATCACACGCAAGTCCTGTTCCATGAGCCACCGCCCACATGCCACTCTCTCCACCGGCGCTCCGGCTCCCAGCCCCGGGGCAGCCTTCCCGCTCCCGCCCTCAGTCCACGGCCCACGCCATCAGCACATGTCGCTCTCCTACTTGAACTCCTTCCGTGGCTTCCGCTCTATCAAGATTAGGATGCGTGTGCTTAACATGACAACCCAAATTCCTGGAACGGCCTCCAAGGCCCCCGCCAACCCTTCCAGCCCTGCTTCCCACCCTATCCCCTTGGGACGCGCCAACCAGTGACCTCTCGCCGCTCTCTCTGTCCTCTGAGCTTCGGCCATGCTGTTCCTGCTGCCTGGAATGCGCTTCCATGACCCACTGCCTGACTCAACTCGACTCGCCCCTGAGCTCTCATATATTCTTCAAAAAACTCTCCTTGGGGAAGCCAGGATGGCGCAGTGGGTTAAGCGCTCACTTTGCAGCCCCAGAGACGGAGGATCGAATCCCGGCCCCGGCCCGTGTGGACACATATGCTGAACTGGGGAGTGCCCCCAGTTCAGTTCTCACCGGGGTGAGACCCCGGCCCAGTTCCTGCCCTGTGCAGCCCCGCCCACCTGTGGAATGAAACTATGTGGAAAAACAAATAATGTGCAACTATGGAGACTGTTCTGGGCCCTCCCCTTCTCTCTGACTGTATCTCTCTCTCTCTCTCTCTCTCTCTCTCTCTCTCTCTCTCTCTCTCTCTCTCTCTCTCTCTCTGTCAAAAACAATAAATAAATCTTTAAAAAAAAAAAACACTCTCCTGGCTTTCCGAGTCCCTCCACCATCAAAACCAAGCGTGCCCAGGCCGGCATTGAATGCGGCCCAGCACACACTCATAAACTTTCTTAACACGTGAGGAGATTCTTTGTGATGTTTACTTATTTCTTTATGTACTTATTAGCTCATCAGCGATCGTTAGTGTGAGTGTATTGTATGTGTGGCCCAAGGCAACTCCTCTTGTTCCGATGTGGCCCAGGGAAGCCGAAGGCTCGCACACCCCTGCTTGGCATGAAAGCCCCCTCCCGCTCACACACAGCCTCTCTTTCCCACGACGCTCACCCCAAGTTGAAAGCACAGTTGACTTTTGAACCAAACGGGTTTGAACGGTGTGAATCCACTGACCCATGGGTTTCTTTCCAATAAATACTGCAAATGTGTTTTCCTTACGCTTTTCTCAATAGCGTTTTCTCTTCTCCAGCTTACTCCACGGCAAGAATACAGCATAGAACACACATGGCACACAACATATGTGTGAACAGACTGTCTATGGGACGAGTCAGACTTCCGGTCAGCACTAGGCTCGTGGTAACTAAGTTCTGAGAGAGTCAAAAGTTACACGTGGATTGTCAACGGCGCGGGGAAGTCTGCACCCCTAACCCCCGCGTGTGGTTCAAGGGTTGCCTGTGCATGGTGACTTGGGTGGCAATTGGCTCATTTTCCTACCAGACGTAACCCCAGGGCGGGACGGGGCTGGTCCTCTCAGCCCACAGACCCAGGGCAATGCCTGACCCACCACGGCAGCTCCTCGAGTGTTGAATACGTGAACGGGAGCTCAGGGCTGGCCAGCGCCACTGGGCAGGGCTCCCCAGCTTCCAATCACATGGTCACCCCGGGGACAAGGACACCAGTTCACCTGTGTGACCTCTAGTTCCTCAGCTATGAGAAAAGGCTCCTTCCAGCCCCGAATCTCCCACCCTGAGACAGGGGACCCGGCTCAGGCAGGACAGCGCCTGGGACACCCGCGGGGGGCATGGCCGCACACCCGGCCCAAGCCACGCTCCACAGGTGACCTCGAAGGCAAACTGGTCTCGGAGCAGAGGGGACCCCGGATGCCAGTTAGAAACCCCACCCGCCGCCCCCTCCTCAGCCCCTCCGCAGCACCTTGCTCTGCCTCTGCCCCCCAGACTGCACTTGCTGCCCCCTCTGCCCGGACCGCCTTCCCGCACAGATTGAACCTCCACGGTCCCGGGGCATCGGCCGCCCTCGCGTGCTCTGTGACGTTGGGGATGCCGGCTGGGGCTCCCCCTGGAGCACCGGACAGCCTGAGCCCATCCCTGCGCAGGGCTGCCTGGTGCGGGCAGGGGGCTCAGAAGCCAAGCCCCGGAAGTACAGGCTGGGAATCCGCGCTGTGAGTTGAACCCGCCCGTCCATCAGCATCTGGGTCAGATCCCTACAGGGCCTGGATCGGGGTGCTGCACGGGTCACACGGGGGTGCGGGTCCCCCGCCGGCGTGGACAACGCGCTGAGCCGTCACACTGGGGGGGCCCAGTACCCTTCCAGCCCCAACAAGTTCTTCCCAAAGCCTCCCATAGATTGCGGAGCAGAAAGTCCTTCCCAGCGTCACCCACCCCCACCGGGTGTGCGCCGGACTGTCCTGCGGCCGGAGCCTCCTCCCCACACGCGAAACATGGGAGGCACACGCATGGGCAAGCGGGCCAAGGCGCAGCGTGGTCCCTGGACCTGCGTCCCTGCCTCCTGCCCCTGTCACATGCTGCCACCACCCCTGTCCACCAGACGGGACTCTGGCGGCAACACTTAGCACCTTTCACCAGCTCGAAATGCCCACGTCGTCTGAGGTGGGTTTTCCAATCCTAAGGACCCCCCACAATGCAGAGACTCCCGTCCTGATCTCACCCCGCCCCGTGTCACGGTCGTCAGCATCGACTTGTCCCTATGAGATGACAGAAGCCCCCAAGGGGCCTCACTCACCAGCCTCCTCATGGAGCACGCAGCCCAGCTTGCTCCCCACGTGGAGGGCGCTGCCGAGGTCAGAAGGGAAGTCGCGTCCCTCACACAATGCGCGTGGCCCCCAGTCCTCATCTCCACCCCGGACGCTGCCCTCGGCCTCTCTGGTAGGCACTCACCTGGCGAGATCAGCACCCTGCGTCCTCTCCTCGGGATGCCCTCCCTGGGGGACCCCCTCCGGGTCCAGCCACCTCCAGGGGAGCTCAGATATCCAGCCCGGAGCTCAGAGAATGTGGCTGGGCTCCGCGAGACCTGAGGCATCTGGGTGACTGTGTGTCACTCACTGCAGCCCCGAGAGGCACGTCCATAACCCAGCCGGGCACCTGCTCTCCCCTCCCCCACGCCGCGGCAGAAAAAATGCCAGCCCTCGGCCTTGGCCACAGGCGCACAGCAGGGACAGGGGCTGAGCACTGGGCCACCCCTGTACCCCGCCACCCCGCCGTGACCGCACTCCCTGCCGCCCACCTGCCGCCTAAAAGAGCGGCATGAAGCCCATACGCTCAGACCGCCGGGCGCCAGGCGGGACGAAGAGGCTGACAGCATGCCGAGCACAGCACGTTTCGAGAATAAAAGAATGAATGAACGAACGAACAAATGAACGAATGAGCGAAAGAACACTTACACAGCCTCACCTGTCAAATGGGGCAGGGTAGGATTGTGAGGGACAGATGAGGCTCCGACCAGGAAACTGCTCTGTGACGTGAGCAGCACTGCACTCAGAACCTTCACACACACACACACACACACACACACACACACACACACACGTGACGAGCATCCATCACGGCACGTGAGCGCGACGTTGCTAATCACGGAAATCACTGGGGATGGCACTGAGGAGCTATCAGTCCCTCTGGTGGAAGGGCAGCAGGTGACAGAGACGCCCCAAGTGGGCGGGACAGACGGAGTGGTCAAAGGACCTGCCCCAGGGAGGCCCGGCCCACCAGGGAGGGCTTCCCGGAGGAGGCAGGAAGGCAGAGGTGCGGGGTCCCAGGTGCCTGACCACCATGAACCGAGGCGTGCTCGCTGCGAGTCGTACGGCTTGCTCAAGGGGCTCTACAGGCCCGTGCGAGCCTCGCCACGCCGTGCATGACACGCAGGCAAGGAAGCTGCCCGGTTCATAAGGCAGGAAACGGAGGGCCAGAGAGAGGAGAGGGCTCGCACACGCAGCTTTGAGGCAGAGGCGGGCCCGGAACTCCTGACTTCCAAACCAGACATCTTTTCCTCCACCACATGGACTGACATGGGCCCTGCTGCTACGCGCTGAGCCGGCCCCTGCGGAGGCCAGCACGCAGCCATCCCCTGTGCACAGGGGAGGCCAAGGAGAGGAAAGGGAGACAGTGAGGAACACCCGGAGGGCGATCCACAGCCCTCAGTCCTGGGGCCACACGGCCACTCCCCACACCAGCCTGCCTCATCCCCTCGGCCAGCATGCCCTGCGGGGCTCTTGCTGTCTGTCCTCCAGAACCATAGCCCAGGAACGATGGAAATCACAACAGGCAAGTGTTTGACGGCGAGCTCTCTGGGGGGTGGGCATCCTGTCTAGCACTTGCCTGTTTCCACAGTGTAAATGCTCCCACCACAGCTCGATTCAAGCTATGGATGGCTTAGCACGCACCTGGCAGCTTTCCTGATTATTTAGTAACAGGCTCTCGGGAGCCAGGACAAGGAGGTTCCTGCAAAGCCCAGACCCCATCCCGTCAGAAGAAATGCCTGGGACAAGAGAAGGGAGCCAGCCCGTCCTGCCCGCCTGGCCAGGAGACAGCGTCTCGTGCTAAGGGTTCGGGGAGTAGGAATGGCAACTGGAGGAGTCACAGGCGGCAGATGGGGTGGCTCGCTGTCTCCTGGGGCCCCTGCAGGTGTCCTAAGGATGGGAGAGATGAGTGACGTTAGCTCCTCGGCTACCTAACCCTACGATGCCAGTCACATCAGGTACTGCTCTGCCCAAGACCTCCAACGGCTCCCGTCGCTATCAGAGCAAGAGACAGAACTCTTGCAAGTATCCACACAACTCTCACACGCACACGCACACGCACACACGGACGCATGAACACACACATGCGCACACATGCACATGTGCACACATGCATGCGTGCGCACTGACGCACTGACTCACATGTGCACACATATATGCGCGCGCACACACAGGCATGCACACACACCACTGTCGCACGCATGCGCGCACATGTGTGCACGCACACAACTCTTTCACACGTGCACACACGTGCGCACACGCACACGTGCCTGGCTCACTCTCTCCACTCCGGCCGTACCGTCCTTATCACTGTTTCTTGCAGCATAGCCTTGACCCCGGCTGTTCCCGCTCCTGGAACGTTCTTCCCCTAGAACACCTCCGCTGAATGCCACCTTCTCAGGGAGACTTCCCTGCCCACAGCTGCCCCGCCCCCACCCCCTCAGCCTCTCCTACCCTGACCGGCTTCTCCCAGAGTGCTTGTCCCCACATGCACTGCCACTGATGTTTCCATGAATCGACTGTTTCATAGAGTCACTCACCCTCTCCGGAATGAGGGCAGGGATCTGGTCTGTTTCACTCATTGCCATGTTTCCACGGCAAAAGCGTAGCTCTCTACATGGTAGGTGCTCATTAAACACTTGGGGGGTGAATGAAGGCTGTGGAGACCTCTGCCCAAAACTCTGGCTTCTGTCTCAGTTTCCCAACAGGAGGCAGCGAGACTGATGGGGCCCGTGATTAGTGGCCGCCCGGCCAGGACTCAGGACACCTGTGTTCGCACCTGGCCGGGCCACCCTCCACCCCAGCTCTGTACCTCATGTCCTCGCTTCACTCAGGTGGAGTGGCACCCTCTGTGGCTAACCCTGGGTGGTCCTAGGGGCCAGGGCTGAACAGGACACCCAGTCGGGAGCGGGGTGCGCTGGGGTCAGGTGCAAAGTCTGCCCTGGAAAGCATCAGGAAAGGCGAGCTCTTTGCTTCCCCTCTGCCCGGCCGCACTTGAGACCCCACCCACGCCCACCCCTACCCTCCAACCTGAGCCTAGAAGAAACCCCCAAAGAACGCCCTCCGTCCAGCCCAGTGGTGAGACCCAGAGGAGCCCCAACTGCAGGCAGCTGCCCCACCACGCCTCAGGCAGGATCCCCACATGCTAAACGGTCAGCTCATGCTGCTATTTTAAGCTCTGCAGCACGTAGCCTCCACGGCTGGCGGCCGGGCCAGAGGTCGGAGAAGCGAACTCGCTGAGACCGCTGACCCCAGAGCTCCGAAAGCGAGGGGCGGGGCCCGCACCTTCCCTAAGTGAGGCCCGGGGACTGAAACTCCCCGTCCACACCCGCGAACCCACCAGCCACGAGAGAGCGAGTCAGGGGTGGGCTGTCCGGACGCCCCGGTGGAAATGGGACGGAAAACCACGTCACTGTCCCACTTCAAATGGTGCGTGTGGTCAGCCTGGTCTCACCGAGCTAAATTTGAGGTGTCAGTAGGCTGACCAGCCGAACCACGTGAAAGGGGGCCAGACCGTGGTTTTCTGTCCCGTTTAAAACGGAACGTCTGGTCAGCCTCGTCCAGGGCCAAGCCCAGATTCCATCTCTCAATGTGACCCCCTGAGTGTCCACATGACAATGAATCCCAGCCCCACCCTGCCAACCCCCGGAAATGCCAGCAAAGCCAGAGCCAGCAGGGCAACCACCTTCCGGGACCTGACAGTGTAGGAGACAGAGGCACAGACTGAAGAGGGTTAACCCTCTATTGCCCACCAAGCACCCCCAACTCCCATCTCCCCCGCCCCCACCCCCCTCAGTGACTTTGCACACAGCCCCGCTCCACCACGAAATGTGTTAACGAAACGATTGTTTCTAAATGCATTCGGAAAGCCGGCACCGTGACAGCGTCTCGGGACCGGTGGTCACGATTCATGATCAGTATCATCACTGCACACGTTCCTGCTGACCTCACTGCGCACCGAACGGATAACAGACCACACAACCCAGAAACCAACAGACTCCAGTAACAAGACCAGGTTGCCCCCTGCTGCGGCCCTCCCAGTGCGGCTGCCGCTCCCCGGTGCCGAGAGAACAGTCACACGGAGCTCCTGGGAGGAGTGTCCCTGGAAATGGTGCCACATGGAGGCCCTACTCCAACCCACAGCCTCCATAGCAGGGGTCCCCAACCCCCTGGGCCATGGGCGGGTGCTGGTCTGTGGCCATTAGGAACCAGGCCCCACAGCAGGAGGTGAGCTGGGGGCTAGAGAGCGAAGCTTCATCTGTACTGACAGCCGCTCCCATTGCTCACGTGACCACCTGAGCTCCGCCTCCTGTCAGATCAGCGGCAGCATTAGATGCTCACAGGAGCGTGACCCCTACTGTGAACTGCGCATGTGAGGATCTAGGTGGTGGCTCCTTATGAGACTCTGATGCCTGATGGTCTGAGGTGGAGCTGAGGTGGTGATGCTAGCGCTGGGGAGCGGCTGCAGATACAGATGCACATGAACAGAGATTTTGAAAGAGACTGAGCCAGGGTCTTCTTTCTCCCAGGTGGTACGTGATCACCTATCTCAGCTTTCAAAAGAGTCAGCACGTAACTTCCCAACCACAAAAGAACCCCCAGCTGGGAAGGAACGGATCCACGGCCCATTTGTTAATAAGCAAGATCGACTTTATCTGTGCTAGAAGATCAGTGCTTGATGGTAGCCTTAAGGGCATGTCTGAGACGACCTCACATCTCTACACGTTCTAGATGAAAGTCAAGGCGGAACATCCCGAGATGGCCACAAAGGCACTGAGAAGCCTGCTTCCATTCCCAACACCCCATCTGTGGGACGCAGGGTTTTCTGCAGTGACAGCCACCCAAGCAAGATTCCGGAGTGGACTGGACAGAAGCGACACTCTTCGGGGTCCCTGTCTCCCGTCACCCCCAGACGGGACCGTCTAGTTGCAGGAAAACACGCTCAGGGCTTCCACTGATTCTGAGTTGTATAATTATTTCATTAACTATTACAATGGAGTCACAACAGAAATAAAGTGCACAATAAACGTCACGCACCTGAATCGTCCCCAAACCATCACCACCTCCACCCCCAGTCCATGGAAGACTGTCTCCCACTAAACTGGACCCTGCTGCCCAAAAGGCTGGGGACCCCCGCTCCATGGGACATCCAGCAACCAGGACGTGACACACACACAGGAACTCCGGTGCCAGCGATTTCTGCCGCCAGCTTGACGTTGCAGCCATCAGCTAAACCTCCAGGGCCGCACAGGACACACAGGCCCGGGGCTCCCAGCGGCCCTGGCAACTCCAATTACCGGGGAGATGGAAAGGGGACCCAGATGGTACTGTGACTAAGGAGCTCTGGGGCCTCCTCCAGGCTCCCGACCCATTCCCAACACCAAAGCGGCCACCCACCCCTGAAAGAAATGGATTCGCTGTCCACCTGCAGGGGGCCCGGGGACAGGGGGCATCCGTAAACTTTCCCGTCGGAGGGAGACCCCCTCAAAGCTCTGGGTCCATTTTTCTCCTCCTCTCTCCTCCCCTGGCCTCCATCCGTCCAGAGCAGACTTCTGGACATTTCTATGATGACCGCCTAAGCAATGAGCACGGCCTTCGCGTACAAGACGATGTCTGCTGTTCCGAGGGGTTCCACCTAAGGAACCCTCGCGAAAGCCCACGCACAGCGCTGGGATGGCCCCCTCATAGTTCATCATAAACCCGCACCCGTGCTCACACGCATTGGCCCCGGCGGAGAAGCCAGTGGACTGGCCCTCACCGACCCTTCCTCTCACGAGCCAAGCAGCCGGCTCCTCGAGTCCCGCCACCTCCTGCAAAGCTCCCCAGACGAGAAGCTTGTGGGGTGTCAGACGCCCCACGCTCCCTTCCGTGCGTCTCCCCAGGATGCATCTGCGCGTAACCACCCGTGACCCTGAGACACTCCAGTCAGTCATCCCAAGTCCCCGCAGCTCGGGGGACGATCCCGGCCCAAATGTCCCCTACCCAGCCCGGTCATTCTCTGCCAACATCACTCTGTCAGGGCGGGGGAGCAGGACCCCAGGACGGCAGGACGCGGCGGCAGCTTCTGGCTGCCTTTCCCGCACTTTTGAAGGTGCCCCCACCCTGGCCAAGCCAGCAAAGCCCACGCCCCATGTCCCCCGCATCGGCGCTGAAGATGGTGCCCCACCCATCCTTGGTCGTCTGTGCTGAGCTGTAGCCACCGTTGGGTCTTGGGCTTGGCCCCCCGCCAGCCCGCTCCAGTTCTAGACTCAGACCAGCACCTCCTCCCCTGGGGTAGGGGCTCCACGGGCCGCCCCTGCTCGTGACCCCCACACACCCCTCCCTGCCGCTGCGCCCAGAGCACATGGCCCCCTGACTCAGCCTGGACAGTCCCGGCGGGCACGGCTTGGCTTTGCAAACGCACAGTCGGCTGCAAGAAAGCACATGTCCAACGCCTGCCGTGTCCCCTTCGCATCCACCGCGTCCGAGCCACGTGCCAGGGACGCGGGAAGCACTTGTGGAATGAGTGACTGAAGTGTGCAAATCCCACCAGCTCTTCTGGTGCTAGTCAGTGTGAACAATCGAAAGGACAGGAGAGGGGACAACATCAGAGGGAAAGAAAAGACAGAGAGAAGCGGGGAGGGCTCACTCACCAAGGCCAAGAGCAAGGCAAGGAACTGCAGGGGCCCCGGACCCAAGGGAGCCCGGCAGGTGTGCAACCGCGTCCCCACCTCCTGACCCCCAAGGTCCCGACTCTCCATCAGGAGCCAGAACCAGGGGTTAGCAGTTTCCTCATTCCGTCTGCAGAGCGCAGCGGCCAGCAATTCCAGCCGGTCGCACGGCACACACAGCCCCACGGAGACCTCAAAGCCCCCTCCCCACCCTCCAAGGCTGCAGACCTCTGACCCAGGACGCACACGCACCCACGTGCTCGCTGGGAGCGGTGCCACCTCTCAGTTGGCTGAGATGCCGGGTGTGGCTCTTGAACTCGGGGCACCCACAGGGTGTTTCAGGCAATTGTCAGATACGACAGACACGCAGGTAGAACGAATCTAGGCAGAAGACTGACAGGAATCACGGACCCCTGGACAGGGCAGAAGGCAGGGCACGTGGGCAGTGTCAGGAGATCTGGGGAGGCTCAGCAGGTGGAGCGCTGGCCTCGCAATGGCGAGGTCCAGGGTTCGATTCCCAGCCCCGGCCCGTGCAAACCCACATGCTGAACTGTGGTGCAACTGGGAACTGCCAGGATGGCGGGGAAGGTTCTCGTCTCCCATGTAGGAGGCCCCCAGTTCGGTTCCTGCCCCATGCGGCCCCACACCCACCTGTGTGCAATGAAACCAGGTCACAGCTAATGATGTGCAGCTATGGAGACTGCTCTGGGCCCTCCCCGCCCCCGCCCTCTCTCTCTGTCACCTTCTCTGAAACAATAAAATAAATCTTGAAAAACAAAGATTTGAGTCCTGGGCCCTTTCTCTTTTATAGTAAGCTCTAAAACTTCCAGGTGCCTAACCAGAATTCTAATACCTAGTTTCTGCAACCCTCCTAACAAGCCTGCAAGACAAACATTCCCGCCTCACAGGAGAGAAAACTTTGCTGACTGGTCCCAGAGCGTGCAGACCAGGAGCCCATGGCCAGCACTGGGACCGGAGCCTGCCCTGCCCGGTCTCAGTCCAGAACCCCCGCCCAGGACCCTGAGCATCAGGACGTCTCCAACCAGATGTCCCCGCGGGGAAGACCAACCAACACGTCTAAACCTAAGTTCACGCCCTCCCATTGCCTAGACCTGCCTGTCCCGCCTTTGGGATTTGCTTCGCTGTTAACACCACCACCAACGGGGTCACTCGAACTGAAAACCTGGAGAGATTCCCCCGGACTCTTGGTTGCTTGATCCCTTCCCCCCAAACACCCTAGGACCCATCCCCTTCTTCCTCTTCTTCACGTGCTCCCGTGCTGAGGTTTCCCACCCAATCTCCTCCCTCACCAAACCCCAAAACCATCACAGGCACCCTGGCGTGGCTTCTCGTGTCCCGGCCCCTGGCCATTTGCTGAACACCTTTGACACATGCCTCGAGGTCACCTTCGTGAGAAACTCTGTTGGCTCCATTCCTTCCATCACCTCCTTAGCATCCTGTGAGACCTGTTACAGTTCTCACCTCCTGCCCCAGGTCAGGCTTTCTGACTCTGTTCAGTCGTTCACACCTTTTCACAGTGGTGACACTTCTGAGTCCCCACCATTTCAGGTGCTAATTTATTCGATATGCTAATTTACTCAACCTTGACTGAGTTCCCTGAAAGTTGTTGGGGAAATGCACAACTTCTCCAGTAGAGGTGGGAGGCCCTCTGCTTACAATTGTACCCTGAAAATAATCCTCTGTCAATGTACGTAAACACCCGGGTCTTGAGCGAAGATCAAATTTAGTTCAGAAAGATGACGTTAAAATACTGTTCTTGGGGAAGCCGGGATGGCTCAGTGGGTTGAGCACTCAGTTTGCAGTGCCAGGAACCCAGGATCAAATCCCAGCCCTGGCCCGTGCGGACCCATGTGCTGAGCTGGGGAGTGCCCCCACTTCAGTTCTCTCTCTGTCTTTGTATCTATCTCTCTCTCTCTCTGTCAAAAGCAATAAAAAAATTTTTTAAAAAAATACTGTTCTTACTAAAAAAAAAAGATACAGGAAATCCAAGCTCCCGGGTTGACAGGCAGTTACTTCCAAGTTCACAGGCCTCCGTGAAAATAGAGAGAAAACTCCAAGTTCAGGAAATGAGGAACCTACACTGCGGTACACACATGGCTATGACCCAAATGGATTCATCGGCTAATGGCTTCTATCTGCTTTAATCTGTGACAAATCCCCGATCCGTCCATTTCAAACTGCAGGTCGTGTCATTACTCATTCGTGGGTTATGAACTAAGTTCAGTGGGACAAGAAGAGCATTTTTAAACGTTAAAACAAACTCAACAGTACCAGGACGCATCTGCACCGGTCATTTCATGGAACTCTTCGGGGCGTGCCGTGTGCAGCGTGCGTATGCGCACGCGGGCATGGGCTCAGTCACGGTCTGGGACATGTGGCCCTCGATCTTTGATGGGGACCAGTGCAGCCCACAGAAGGAATTTTCTGCTACGAAGACACACTTTCTCGGCAGGGAATTCCTTTTTTCAAGAGGCCACAGCTGCCCAGGAAGGTCTACCCAGCCGTAGGAAGCAGGATTCACCCTCCAAGACGGGAAAGTGCTTCAAGGATGCGAAAACTCGCATGTGCCGTGAGGACAGACAGGGCAAGTCTGGTCATTGTGAAACTGTGTCCCTGACTCATTCGATCCAGCAAGCTCATCTGCTGTCCAGAACGTGGATGCAGAAGGAAAGTGTTTGCCTGCCTGCTGGGGAGAGTGCCCACCTCCAGGGACAGTATATAACACGGACACCTTACTCATGTGCTCATCTCTTGATCGCCAAACCCAACCAAAGTTGGTTTTAAAATGCATGAAGCTGGGGAAGCCAGGACGGCTCAGCGGGTTAAGCATTCGCTTTGTAGCCCTGGGATCCAAGGATCAAATCCCAGCCCCGGCCCGTGAGAACCCATATGCTACACTGGGGTGTGCTCCCAGTTCAGTTCTCCCCAGGGCGAACTTCCCAAGTGGGAGGCCCTTGGTTCAGCCCCCAATTTGAGGGGTCGTGCCTCCCGTGCGGAGGCCCCCGTCCCAGTTCCTGCCCTGCACAGCCCCTGCCCACCTGTGTGGAATGAAACCATGTGGAAAACTGATGACGTACAACTATGGAGACAGCTCTGGGTCCTCCCCCTTCTCTCTGTCTCTGTCTCTCTCTGTAAAAAATAAATCAAAAACTGCGTGAAGTTAGCTCGGCGCTGGACCATGCCTCCCTAACCCATTACACTGGACAGAACCGATTCCAGGTGGATCCAGCACTGTGGCTGTTACCAATCGCACGCAGCTGCCTGCCTCCTGGGTCTTGAGCACACACCCCCTCCCACGCGTCCTACAAACCAGGAGGGAAACAGACCCCATGCGGCTCTCAGGCTCCATGGCCGTGTCTTGTCTCATTTACAGGCAGGACGAGAGGAAAGGGCTTACAACACAAGGGAGGCCTGCAGAAGTGAGGAGTTAAGGGCAGGGACAGGTGGCGGGTGGTCCCCACCCCACCTGGGGCGCGCGGCGTGGAGGAGTTATGCACCCTTCCTTCCGAGATGACTTTGGGAGGTGCCTTCTTGTCTGCGGCATCCCTGGCTCCAGGATGAGGCGGGTCGGTGACAACGGGGTTGCCACAAACAATGGTTCCTCCCCCCCCCCCCCCCGGGGGCCCCGCGACCTATTTGCAGCTCCTGTGAGCTGCTGTCTAATGCCAACGTCAACTGAGGAATGCAGGGCATCCGGGCCCTGCATTGTTCAGATCACACAGTCCTCTTCGGAAAAAGGAACGGAATGACTCTCCTTCCTCTGGCCTCCCCGGAGAAACCACATCAGAGGACCAGTGGCCAGGGCCCCGGGGGGGGGGGGGGGTGATGGAAACAAAGGGGACAGGCAGCAGCCGTGGGGGGTTCATCGGGTCCCGAAGGTGCCCAGACCCAGGTGAGAACTGCAGCGGAACTCTCCGGGCAGGGAAGAAGCCTGAACACGGGTGTTGAGCGCTCCGGGTCAGAACCCCCCAGCCGTGCTGGAGACAGAAATACACACGGAGGGAGGGAAACACACACACAGCACACATTACACTAGCATTGGAGGGAGGGGTAAGAAAAGAGAGGCGAGGAAGGAGGGAAAGGTCAGGAAAAAAGGTCAAAGGCAGAGGAGAAGGAGTCCACAGTGGGGACAAGCTGACATTGCCCCCTCCCCCCAGAGCACTATGGGAAACCACCACTGCTCTGCGTCCACTGAACACCGTCCAGCAAAATGCAAGACGCTTTCGGCCCCAGAGGAGCTTCCCATTGTCTGGGGACTGATCCACGGGCAGGACCCCTCCCTGAGGCAGAACCCACAGGACCCTGGCTCCTGGGGGTGCCCGGCACCCCCCCCCAACCCTTCTCCCCAACCACATTTCCAACCAGGGACGCGGGCTCCGTCTGAGTCACTTCTGCGATGATGGATTCCACCACGTTGTTTCTTAGTGTAAAACAACTTGGGAACATTCGGCATCCTGGAAATGCTAACCACAGCGGCTAAGCTCTCACTGTCTGCCAGTCAGGTTAACTGCGTAGATGTGTTTACTAGGTAGTTCACCTACCTAGTCTTCTGCTAACCAACTTATTCATTGTGTTCAGACACAGAGACAAGATATTTTAGTCGGGGAAGCCAGGGTGGCTCAGCGGGTTGAGCGCTCGCTTTGCAGCCTCGGAGACCGAGGATGGAGTCCTGGCCCCGGCCCGTGCAGACCCATGTGCTGAACTGGGGTGAGCTTCCCATGTGGGGGGCCCCCAGCCCAGATCCCGCCCCGTGCGGCCCCTGCCCACCTGTGTGGAATGAAACCATGTGGAGAGCTAATGACCCACAACTATGGAGCCTGCTCTGGGCCCTCCCCCTTCTCTCTGTCTCTCTCTGTCTCTGCCAAAAACAACAAAATAAATCTTTAAAAAAAAAAAGGAAGATTTTTGTCAACCCACAGACACTGTGAGCTGCTAGCAGGAGGGGCAGGCCTACCCGGCGGGCATTACCACCCAGGGCGTGAGCATCACTCAGGTGACAGAGATCCGACGCCTATTCAGGCCACCTGCTCCCAGCTGGCAGGGAGGGCCCGCGTCCTCCTGTCTTTGCGTGTCCTGTGTCCGGTGTGGCGTGGATGCCCCGCTGCCGGCCACACTCAGCCTTCTCACCTCCCCCACCCTGGCCACGACTGGACACGCTCCTCTGCACACTCTGAGCACCCCATGCCCTGTGAGACCTGACGCCGAGGATGGGCAGTCTTGTGCCCCAGCCCCGTGGCTCCTGCTAGGCCGTCTGAGGGCTCACGGGGGCACTGAGAGTTCAGGGGAACGGGGGGAGCGGGGCTCGGGGCTGAGCTCAGGAGCCCGGGAGCCAGCCTGCGTCTGCTGAACGCGCGGCGTGCAGATTCCCAGAACTCAACTCCCAGAGCTGCCCTCCCTGCTCGACGCCAGGGCCGGTGTTAAGTATCCTTCTATTTATAAAGTGACTCTCCCTGCGGCGGGGCCATGCCGGCCCCACACCCAGCCACGCAGGTGCAGCAGACGGGGGCGGGGGGGCGGGGAACGGAGGCCGAGAAATGAGACACGGAAACGCCAGGAGGGTCCCTGGGCCTGAGAGAGACTCTCTGCCCTCCCGGGGCCCATCACTCGCTCGTCTGCTCTGAGTCTACTGGGTACTAAGTACTGAGCACTAAGTGCTCGGTGCTAAGTACTACAGGTAATGAGTCCAAAGGGCAGGAAGCGCAAGGAGACTGGCTGCACAAGTGCGGACCTCTGCCCTTCCTGGTGTCCACCGGTCCCTGTCCCCTACTGTCTCCCAGCCAATCTAGCCCATGGGGTCACCACAGCTTGGCAGGTCCCTGGCCAGGATGCCAGCCCCCCAGTGTCCCCCATCTCTCCACCACCCCACCCTTGACCTCCAGGGACCTTCACGGTCAGGGCCCAGGACCCGACTCCGTGCACGCTGCCCCCTGGGCTCCTCCCTCCCCATTCGGGCATCAGGCTGAGCCACGGGCCTGCTCCCCACCTTACATCTGGGCAGCACACGGCGCCTGGACCCACACATCCCACTGACCCCCAGCACGCAGCAGGGCCCGGTCCTGTGAGCCTGCGAGACGTCCAAGCCTCGTCTCCTACATGTCAGGCCACACAGAGCAAAGCTAGTGACGAAAGGCTTCCAACCGGGAGGCCAGGATGGCTCAGCGGCTGAGTGCTTGCCTTGCAATCACAAGGTGTGGGGTTCAATCCCCAGCCCCGGCCCATGAAAATCTGTGTGCCGAGTTGCAGAACTGCTCGTCGCTCTGGGGTGAAGGTTCTCGCCTCCCATGCAGGAGGCATCTGGTTCGGTTTCCACCCTGTGCGTCCCTCCCCCCCCCCCCCCCCCCCCCCCCCCCCCCCCCCCCCCCCCCCCCCCCCCCCCC
>PVKE010000149.1:0-86331 GCA_004027555.1 Craseonycteris thonglongyai | reverse complement strand
TCAGAAAATAAGGAAGCAAAGGTGAGCGGCAACTCAGGACCCAGCAGGCTTTCTGTGCTCTTGTTCACTCGGCAGCGTAGCTTCCATTTATTATATCGAGGTGTCATTTACACAGAGGCAAAGTCCCGGGCAGCCCTCTGCACCCCAAAACCAGAGGCTCCTGGGGTCCTTGTCATGACCCACCATGGTGCCCCAGGCCCGTCACCAGACACCCAGAGGACAGCCCTGGCCCAGGCGCACACACACTCGTGAACACGGACACACACGCATTCGTTTCCCTATTCTAACACAGACCCGCAGGACGTCGGCAAGGGGGGCCACCTCGGAATCATTCCGGTGTCTGCCCTTGTTACAGATGCAGGAGAAGCTGAGCTTCCAGAGGGAAGGAGTAGCTTATCCAGCGTCATCGAGCAAGGCGGCAGCAGGACCAACAGGAAGGCCCACGGTCCTGACTCTGCGTCTTTTCCCACAGAATTCCCTCAGCCCACATCAACGAGGCAGAGATCTGCCAGGCACCGGACTTGGCATTTGGGGTTGATTTGAGATGTAGTTGGTTCCCCGTTTTCAAGAAGCTGAAATTTTAAGAAGAGACAGACAAAGAGGTGTAGGGGGGCGGGGAGAAGGAGAGAGAGATGGTAAACAAAGAACTTCAGACCCAAACCAATGTTTTGTTTTGTTTTTATTGTTTTTGACAGAGAGAGAGAGATACAGAGACAGAGAGAAGGGGGAGGGCCCAGAACAGTCTCCATAGTTGCACATCATTGGTTTTTCCATATAGTGTCATTCCACAGGTGGGCGGGGCTGCACAGGGCAGGAACTGGGCCAGGGTCTCACCCTGATGAGAACTGAACTGGGGACACTCCCCAGTTCAGCATATGGGTCCACACGAGCAGGGGCCGGGATTCGATCCTCGGTCCCCGGGGCTGCAAAGTGAGCGCTTAACCCACTGAGCCATCCCGGCTTCCCCCGAAAGAACGTTTTGAAACAGTGTAAGAGTGACAGGTGGTGTGGTACCAGTCCGGACACAGAGGAGGAGGTGACTACTTCTGTGAGGGGCACCTGGGCTGGGTCCCCTGGGTGAGGAGCAACCAGCCTGCCCAGCAGAGAGAAGAGAACGGTGTCCCCATCCCTGGGAGACCAAGCAGCACAGGGGACACACAGACTGGAAGCGTGTGGTAGAATCCAGAGAGGGCAACAAGAGGCAGGGTGGCTGGAGCTGCAGGGCCATGGCCACACGCAAGGACCCTCACAGGGACCACCGAGTTCATCCTCCCCAGTGTGGTGAGCAGCCCTCATGCACCGGGTGACCGGGCGGCTTGGAGGCGGGCTCGTGCGTAGGCTAGTGTAACCACCCAGGTGAGACACCAGGGCGCCTGAACTGGGAACATGGGGTCAACAGACAGAGTGGGGACAGAGAACCTGGGTGTGGGGGTCGAGAGGAGGACGTTGAAAACAACTCCTGAATCTCTGGGAGGGGAGGGCTGGGCTGGGCGGTACCATCCTTCCCTGAGACCAGCCTCTTCCATGAATAGACACCTGTCTGTGCCAACACATCTCAGACACCGCTCTGCTCCCTGCGGGCTCCGTGAAGACCTGCCGGGTGATGCTGATGACAAGGCGAGCACGGTTCCCCGGCAGAAGGCAGGCTTCCCGAGCGAGGGTGCTGATGGACGGACGACAAGACGGGGTCGCACCTCCCGGCGCATCTCAACACCGAACCCATCACGCCCTTCCTTCGAGCAAGCAGAGGTGACTCAAGTCCCCCCCCTCAGAGCAAGAGCCCCCCACTAGTAAACCCTCTCGTGGCCGAGAAGCTGAGCAGCGGTCCGTAGCTTTGGGTGTGAGGGTGACCGTGCAGGAGACCCCTGCCAGCGTCCCTGCTGGCTCCCAGGGTCACCCGTGGGGCTGGGCAAGACGGCAGAGCGGCACCTGCACCCCAGGACCGGTCCGCACACCCCTCCCATGGCTGTGAGCTGCGGGGGCTGTGGAGTGCGGGAATGGACGGGGCGGGCTCTGCCCATGTCTACCAGAGGTCCCGGGAGGACGAGGAGAAAGGAGAAGCTGAGGAGGTATTTTCCCCGTGATTTGTGCCGCCCGAGATGCCCTGCAGCAACATTTATCCTGCGGCTCTGTCCCACCTCCGTTTATTACCCGGCTTAGCCCGAGTTATCACCCGCAGGACAAGACCCATAAAGCAGCCGCCTGACACGGCTGAGACTGTGCAGCGTATTTTAAAACCTCAGGGAGCGGCTTCGACCCTCCGTGGAAATTTAAAGAAACAGGGCCACTCCCGGTCTTTGGGAGACCACAGCCATTCTGGAAGCCTGTGGCCGGGAGGCCACACCCCCCAGAGATGCCCCCTGGACCCCACACCCCTAGGCCCTGCCTCACCCCACCTCCCAGCCGGGCAGACACGCCTTCCAAAGACCCATCCGCTCCAGGGGTGAACTTTAATCACCTGTCCACAGCCATCATTAAACTATTTGCCAGTAAACGAGGGAATCGGGAGTTGATTGAGAGTCTTCTGTTCCCTAGTAAGTCTGGGATGCGCAGAGAGGGTGAGAAGAGTAAGATCAGGTGCTCAGTGATCTTATCTACCAGATCAAACCAGATCACATAAGCACAGGGCTCTACAGCAAGACAGGACTCTGTGGGGAGGGGAGGGGACAGGAGGCAGCCAGGATGTCTGGGTCAGGGATGCTCCGGGTTGAGATGGCCTCAAGGAAAATGTGACAAGAGCAGGGACCACACTTCCCAGGCCAACAACAACCCGTCTAAGGATCCCAGATGGGTCACCTGATCTAGTGACCAGGTTGATGGTCGCATTCTGATCAGAGGACATCGGTACCACCAAAGCAGAAAGACAATTAGACGTTAAAAAAAAAAAAATTATATATATATATATACGCCTGGTGTGCTGTGTGGACACAGAAGATGAATAAGGGAGACCAGAAACGTAGGGGGCGGGGGAAGGGCCACTGTTTTAAACAGAAGAGTCAGGGAAGGTCTCAGAGGTCCTGCCGAACAAGGGCAGTGATGGGGTGTGGGGGACGACCTGGGAAGCTAGGACTATAACCCCCGAAAGAGAAGCTGGCGGTGGCTCAGACCCGGCTGCGGCAATGGATGTCGCAAGAAGAGGAGCTCTGGTTGTTCTACTAAGGAAACGGGGTCCAGGGGGGACAAAAGTGTGCTTCTCAACATGGGAACCTGTGATTTTACGAGGTCAAGACCTTGAGTGTTCACAGCCCAGGAGTCCTCGTCCACACGGTGACGATGGAGTGGAGACTATGGAGCCTTCCCAGTGCTGGTCCTCCCAGTCCCCTCAGGGTCCCCGCCACCATCCCCAGCACCCCCTCTGGGCTCAGCCGGGCAGGTCTGCTCTGTGCATCATCTCATTCTCTATGGAACGAAGGTGCTCCGAAGCCAGGAGGGGCCCAGTGAGGACCCCAAAGCCACTCCCCGTGGGGAGCAGAGATGGCTCAGCGATCTCGCTTCTCTACGCTCCACGTGTCCACCCATTAGATTTCCTTTTTAGGAGGGAAAGATCTCTGGGTCTGGAAGGTTTTTTGGGTTTATTTTTTCCATATAAGTTGCTTCTGAATTCTGAGTCTTTTTCCCCTAGAACACATATTACATGGAAAATCCAGGCCACGTGATATCTACATGCAAATATTTGGGGCACAAGGATATAGGTCACTGGCGTGAGGCTGGGGGGACTATAAAGCCTGTCTCCACAGGAAGAACGGAAAATTCTGAGGCCGGGCATGGGCCACCGTGGATGTGTCAGAAGGCTCGGGAACGTTCCCTGCAAACACCATACGTGAGGCGGATGGGAGAGAAATTCAGATTCCGGTGACATTTATGGAGCACCTTGCAGTTCCAACCTGCTCCTTTGCTTCACTCCATCCTCACGGTGCTCCTACAAGGCGGGTCGCAGGCTTCCCGGGTAAAGGGAGCAGCGCTCCAAGAGGCAAAGGGACGTACTCAAGGTCACAGTCGCTAGAAAACCACAGCAACGGGACTCGGGTCACAAGACGTTCCGATGCCCAAATCAGAGCTCATCCACTGCCACGCTGCCCCCCAAAAATGAGGGAGGAAGGGGCCCCACGACCAAGTTCAAGGGGGTGGCTTGGTGTAGCTCCAGGAACTCACCTTCTCCAGGACCGGCCCCTCCTGGACAGTTGCTTCATGCCCACCATGATGCCTCCTCCTCCAAACAGTGCTCAGACCCAACCCCATGTCCCGCCTCTGCCCATGAGGTCCCGGACCCAGCAGAACCCTCACCGGCCTGGCTCTGCATCGCAGGATCACAGCCTCAGGCGGCAGCGCTTGTCAGCCGTCACCGCATCCTCACCGGCGCTCAGTATTTGCTGTTAAAACTCCATCGTTTGACTTACAAAGCCCACGTTTCGCTTTCCCCCGGCTGTCACGTTGTCCACTCCCGTGGGGTCCTTGTTACGACTCTGGGGGTGGGGGGTGCATGTCACCTTCTGGCCTGTCAGGAGCCTGAGGTGTCCAAGGACATCAAACCGAGGGACACCTGCACCAGCTCTAGAATCCAGAGCGTCTCCCTCAGGGCCTCACGTCTTCCCCCATAGACCACCCGAACCCCCTCTCTGCCCCGACTTCCCCCTGTGAGCTCCTCTCCAACGTCTCCTCTCATAGAGTGGCCGTCCCGGGCCTTGAGGCCAACCTGTCCCCAAGCACGGCGTGGTTACAGCCCCATGCTGCTTCCTGGCCCCTGGGAGGGAAGCCGAGCACTTTACAGGGAGCAGACCACCCTCCCCAGCAAGGCTCTCCGGCTGGAAGCTGCAGCAGTCCCTGAAAAGGAACCGGTGAAACCAGAGCCCGCGTGTTCTTCCTCGGCTCTGCTCCACAGGGAGCCCCATCCAGCCAGGCCCCCGCCTGGGGCCTGACAAGCAGACGGGCAGCGCCGGCTTCCGCTGTGGCCCCGCTCGCTGCTGCGTGAGATCACTACCTAGCCCGTCTCCACTGCCTTCCTCCTGAGCCCCGGCCAAGCATGAGCAGCCCCGCACCACGTCCAACTCACTCACGCGCTCAATGCAGCTGCACCCACAGACGCGCAGGGAAGGAAGGCGGGGGGGGCCCTCGGCTTCCTGGAGGGGGGTGGGGAGCTGAGAGGGAGAGCCAGTCCATCCTCCCCGGCTCAGGTCCCAGTTCTCCCGAACCCCTGTCATCTCCCTTGTGACATCCATCAGCGATGACACTGGGCGGAGCTGTCCATGAAATAATGATTGGACGGAGCTGTCCACGAAATAATGATTCCGGGCAGAAAGGGGCAAGAGGCACAGGGTAGGGGGCAGAAGGAGGCTGTGCTCACCCCCCGCCCGGGCAGCCGGCCCCTGCGCCCCCGGACACCTTGTGTCCCGGCCCAGATGCGTCACTACTGCACGTGCACCGCAGCCCGGGCGCCGGGAGAGCTCCTCCGGCCCCCGTAGCTCCTGGCACGTCCGTGCTGGAAACCCCACACACGCTGGCTGCTTGCTTGGATTGCAGGAGGCGCAACCGAGACAGGCAGACGGGAAAACGCGTGACGCCTGGATCCGTGGAACAGGTTGGAAGCATCTGGAAGGAGTTGAGGCAGCGTCGAGGGAGGAGACTGTTCCAATGGTGAGAGGGTGGATGGGTTTATTGCCAGCGATGGTGGACACCGGCCCGGCCTGGCAGGGGGCTGAGCGAAATGGTGCTGGGGGGGCGTCCCCCAAACCTAGGCTTCTTTCTATAGCGCTTGCTTTCTGCTGCATGAGGCATGGCATGACGGCCACTTCCTAGGGCTCCCCGGCCAGGTCGTGCTTCACCCACAAAGGCCTGTAACCCCAGCTTGCTTCATCTTTCCAGGGGACCTGACCCTGCAGACCTCCCAAAGGAGCAGGGGAGGGGCCCAGGGCCAGTCCGCACAAGTGAGCACGCTGCCCCAGACAATGACTCGGTAGGTCCGCCTGCGGCCCCCCCAGCAAGAAAGGCACAGGGTGGGGGGCTGCTGGAGGAGATTCTCTCAGCTGGGGCCCTGAATTCCGGGCCAGAACCCCACCCACCCCCCCAGCAGCCCGCTGCCCGGCCAACCGTGGGAGGCTGTGCTCACAGCCCTCCAACAGCAGCTGCATCCTCATGGCAGAGGCCTGTGCGTGCACCCCAAACGCGGGCTTCGTGCCCCTACACCCATCCCCGCTGACCCTTCACTGAGCACCTACGCGCCTACCACTCACCAAACCACCAAAGGCCCACGACGTAACCCCAAGCTCCCGGGACCTGCCGCAGCCTCGCTGTTCAGCTGACCAATGCTGCCCTGCGGTTACACGTCCACTTCGCACCCCTGACATGCACCCTCGTCTCCCCAGGTCCTCATCGGTTGGCACACGGTCACCTCTTTGACGGAAGAGCTAAAATCCCCAGCCTGGGCTCAAAATCCCATTCCTAGTTATCAGCAAAGTCAAACAGAAGCCATGGTGAAGTGTCCACCCACGGCCACCAGAGCGGTGGAAACAAAACATTCCAGGGCAGCCGGGAGAGCTCAGCGGGTGAGCGCCTGCCTTGCAATCGCGAGGTCCGGGGTTCGATTCCCAGCCCGACCTGTGCAGCCCCACATGCTGAACTGAGGTGCAGCTGGTGACCACCGGGGTGGCTCAGGGTCTCAACTCCCATGTGGGAGGCCTCCAGTTCAGTTCTCACCCCACGCGACCCCACACCCACCTGCGTGGAACAAATCCACGTCACAACGAATGATGTGCAACTACGGAGACTGCTCTGGGCCCTCCCCCTTCTCTCTGTCTCACCTTCTCTCAAACAATAATAAAATACATCTTAAAAAGCAAATTCCAAGTGCTGAGCTAAGCACATGGCAACCAGAACGTTCCTGCCCCACTGCTGGGAACCAAGACAAAACCCCTGTGGAATAACATAACTGGTAGCAACATCGCAAGTGGGACTGTGCCCACATTCTACGTCTCAGCGATCCCACTCTTTCCTCTAAACTGACGGTAATGGGTTTTGATGAAAAGGGATACCAGAATATTCATAGAAGGGGAAGCCCTATTTAAAAATAACCAAACTATAGAAACCACCGAAACGTCCATCCACAGTAGAAAGGCTAAACCAACTGTGCTGTCGTCCCAGGGTGGAATATTACGCAACGGTGAACATGAATACAGTGCAGCCACTTTACAGCAACGTGGATGAATCTCAGGGTGGAAATGCTGAAGAAGCCGGGCACAAAAGAGTCCATGCTGCGTGACCCTCCTGGTGTGAAGTTCAACAACAAATCCATGCCGTCAGCTGTCAGGGTGGCAGTCACCCCTGACTGGGGCTCAGAAGGGGGCCTGAGGATGGCTTCTCAGGTGCTAGTCCCATAACGTGCTCACCTCCTCCAGGTTTGCTGAAGGCTGCATTTTCATGCCTGTCTGTCATACTACCACAGACGGTCTGAACGTTGTTTCCATGTCCCTCCGTTTACTCACCCCTTTCGTAGAAAGGGCCGAGGTTGCTCACATAAAAGAAACCGCTAATCATCTGTGAGCGGGTGTTATAGCCATGCGTGTTTTCCTCTCCAAAATGAAGAGCATGAGATAATCTCTGAGGAACCTTCCGGCTCGAGCTAGCATGACGCTTCGGTCCTATTCTTAGTAAAACCTCATGAATCAGTTACAAGAAATCTTTCCCAAATTAGCAAAACGTAAAAAAATTATATATATATATATATATATATATATATATATATATATATATATATATATGGAACATCTGTTTAAAGATGGCACTGTGACTGCTTTTGAAAACTAAGCCTATTACATATTAAAAAAAAAAAAGTAAATGTTCCCTAAATGAAAGTTAATGGGAAAAAAATGACAATTTACATTTAATACTGCCTGACTATTATTAAAATCCGGTGTCTTGCCCACGAATCCTCATTTCAACCATTTTAATCAAATGGGGCCGTGAATACCCCCTTGATGACATCTGCTTTGTGACACGTGACCAGAGGGGAGCATTAGGATGGGACCGTGGACCCAGGCCCCGGGACCCCCCAGACCCCCGGCTTCCCTGCCCACAGCCCTGGGAGGTTAGGCCTCTCTGTTCACACCTGGTCCAAGCCCCACGCTGACCCCACTCCTTGAGGACCAACCCCGCCTGCGGCTGCCTCCGCCAACAGCCAACACGAAGATTACCGAGGCGATTGGAGACACCCCGGGGGCTGGTCCACGCCCCCGATGGCGAGGACTCTGCAGGCAGCAGTGGGATGGGGAATCTCGGCGCCATTGTAACTAAGACCTCTGCTCAGTGGCTAATCTCACGGGTGCCTCTGGTGACTGTCCCGGCCTCAGTTTCTCCTTCGGCACAACGGCGGGGAACGCTCCAGGACCACCCCCACCCCCAGCCCCGGCTTTGCAGGGGTGACCGAGGAACTGGCTCACTAGCACATGACATGTCTCTGGACGCCCCCACCGAACCCGGGAGCCCCGGGAGGGGGTGGGTGTCACCGTGCAAGTCCTCTAGCAGCGTCTGCCAGAGGAACTGGATCTCGTGAAAGTTTACTGAAACGGGGGGTAAGGAAGCCCCGATTCCCAGAAAACTCGCCACGGACAGCTCTCCTTGCCCCCCACCAACACAGAGAGACTTCCGTATAACGCCTGACCTGGAGAATTAATGGGTCCAGCTTATCTGCTAAGATCCAAATGCACTGAGCACGGAAAACCGTGATTCCATCAGGAACCAGGGCAGCTGCCTGAGGCCTCCCTGCCCCCCGCCCTGGGGCTGGGAGCAAACCTCCCCTCCTCCAGGCTCGGCCACCTGTCCCTGGACCAAATACGGATCACAGGAAGGCATTTCCTGCACTCTGTAAGCTTGCTGACCCGGGAGGTTAATCCTGCCCTGCTGTGGCCCGGCCGAACCATGACAAGCCTCTCCATGCCTGTCCATGGACAGAACCCCAGAACTCTAGAATTTCGGGGCGATTAGGGCCCAGAGACCCCATTAAGTTCACGGCTCCAAAGTGTCCACAGCTTATTTCAAGGTCACAAAGCAGAAGGGAGAGGCCGGGGTTCAAAGCTAGACCCCTGACCCTCGGCCACAAGCTCTTCTTACCAGACCCAAGGCAAAGCCTCCTTGACACCCCCATGTCCCCTGCGACCTTGAGCTGTGGCACCAGGTCGGACGGAGCAGGATGCACAGAAGCAGTGTGGTGACCACTGAGCGGTACCTGCCTCGGACCAGGGACGCAGGCTTTGCGGGTAAGTATGGACCCACCACCTGCCACTCAGCCAGGCCAGCCCCCGGACAAGACCTGTGTGTCACCTTATCCAGAAATCCCTGGTCCCTGTTCTCCAGGTTGGGGCGTGTGGTTACTGACCCCTAAGGCGAAGAGGGGAAACTGAGTCAAAGAGCAAAGGAGGCCCAAGTGAGTTGGGAGTAAAATCCAGACAACTCAACTCAACTTTTGTCTCGGGCCGACTATGTCTTGAGTGCCCACCATTCGTCTCCTAGACAAACGGGCATCGGCTGCCCTCGGTGGGCAAGACGGGGTTGGCTCCCTGACCAACGCCACACACCCCTGAGTGTGAGCATCCACCCTCCTGTCCCTGCTCCTAAGTTCAGGCACAAGTCACCTTCCATTCTGCTACTCAGACCCAGTGTCTGAGGACAGGGGTAGAAACATCTCCGGGGACGGTCGCAAGACTCAAGAGTGGAAATCTAGGAAACAGAGGGGCCGTATCAGGGCTGAGGGTCACCGTGTCCCCACCATTCCCTGCTCCCCTTTTCTGTCCTCGGGGTCCAGGCACCCAAGACCCAGGCCTCCTGCCTGCGGGTCTTCCCCTGCGCACCCTGCGGCAGGTCCAGGTCAGGAACTGGGGAGGGACATGCTGCAAGGAGCAGAGAACAGAGAAGCTGCCTCACGGAGCAGGGAGGCCCAGCAGCTGCGGCCGTGGCCCCAACGTCCGTACCCCGCGTATCGCGACGAAGCAGGCTCTGTGCAGTAGCAGGCGTGTGTGGAACCAGGCATGGCGGGGCCGAAGGGAGGGAAATGCAGTCCGAGACAGCGAGAGAGTACGGTCCCTGGCTCATGCCTTGCGTTTCAATTCTGGGGTCCAGACATGGACACAGTGTGGAAAGTGGCAACACAGAGGTAGAAACGTAAGGAACAGGCGATTAAGAAGAAGCGGTCATCGTGTGCAGTACTGGAGGCACGAGGGCAGAGGGTAGCAAGCTTGTCGGACAAGGGGTGTAAATGGCTAGACCTTCCGTGGACAACAGGCCTTAGGATGCAGTCACAGGCCTTGCGAAATGAGCTGAAAGGACAGGTTGAGCTCCAGGTGCAAAGCATTGATTCATTCATTCAGCTGCTCACTCATTCGTTCACAACTGTTCATAGTGCCCGGCAGTCTCCAGCCAGAGACGCAGAGGCGAGGAGCACACACAAGGAGGGGTGAGGTCTGCCCTGCGCAGGGGAGTAAGACTGGAGAACGGATCTGGGGCCACCTCGGAGCAATTTCCCTCTGGAGTGACCACAGAGACCCTCCGGGGCCCTTCCCGGGCAGGAGCAGGGAAAACGTGTGTCCCCACTGGCTTCCGGCTGGGGAGAGAAGAGGGACATGGTGCCCAGAGCCCAGAGTCACCACAGCTTGTCTCGCTAGCACCCTTAAATCCACCCAGGGGCCCTGTGAGCACCGCTGAGAGGAAGCTGAAGGGAAGGAAAATGGTTCTCTTCCAGCCAGCAAGCAGAGATGGATTAAAGCAGCCGGAAAGCTGAAAACGGTCCCCTCCCCTGTCCCCCAAACACCCGTCTCCTCTGGTCCCGGTTGTCACGATCGTCTCCTCCGCAGCCCAATCGAGGGCCAGCAAGGGCCGCATCAGCTGCTCTGTGGGGCCTCGAATACCCTCCAGGTAGAAGACGGGGGTCACTCATCTGCTGTTGGCTCCAGCTCACAAGCCAGGGACACCCTTGCGAAGGTGGAAGCCCATCACCTCTTGTCCTGACCTTCAACGTGTCCACAATCAACTAGTCAGCATCCAGGTGCACAACACACGCTTCTGTGGGTTCTAAG
The DNA here is from genome assembly GCA_004027555.1 of Craseonycteris thonglongyai. NCBI lineage: Eukaryota > Metazoa > Chordata > Mammalia > Chiroptera > Craseonycteridae > Craseonycteris > Craseonycteris thonglongyai. Next base: position 75,274 of record PVKE010000149.1, on the reverse strand, counting down.
TCAAACCCGGCATCGTAAAGTCGCAGCACAAAGCCCTGTCCCACGAGCTGGGAGCTGCCCATTGGTGCTACTGCAGGAAGAAAGGGGAGGCGGCCGAGAGCAGGGTCCCCACCGCCTCCCCGGACGACAGCTGCCCCGGCGACCCTTAGGATCACGCCCATGTCGTTAAGTGGTGCCAGACACCCACGCACCCACACGCAAAACCATGACGGACCCATAGCTTCCACGAGACACAAAAATGACCGTGTGTTCCTGGGTCTAAGAAGATACTTCTCTCTAAAATTGTTAGGCCAGATCGGAGGTCGTCTGTGATATCCCAGAGGAACGCGTGTATTGATTTTCTTAATCTTGGGGTAGAAAAGTGGGGATTCTCTTATACATGGAGGTGTCTGATACACAGAAAAATATGGTAATCCAAAGGGGTCATGGGCCTAAGTGAAAGAGCGACACCTACAAAACTCCGAGAAGAAAACACAGTCAATCGTTGAGGCCTTGGGTTAGGGACAGGTTTCTCAGGCACCACATCAAAAGGAAAAGTAATCCCCGAAAATGAGATCGCTTGGACTTCATTGAAATGAAAAACATTGACGCTGTAAATGAGATCACCGAGAAAATGAAGTCAAACCCAAAACCCTAAGAAAAGATTTGCACATCCCATATGGAAGAAAGCACGTAGATCCAGAATCTATAAAGAACTCTTACAACTTCATGATTCAAAGACAATTCAATTTAAAAATAAGCAAAGTGTATTAAAAGGCATCTCTCCCAAGAAGATAATGCAAATGGCAAGTAAATATGTGAACAGATGCTCAACATTATTCATCATCAAAGAAACACAAATCAGAGCCATGAGATACCATTTCACACCCACAAGGGTGGCTACAGAGAAGACAGACACTAGCAAGTGTCGGCAGGGGTGTGGGGACATCGGAATCTTTCCTAGTTGCTCGTGGGGATGCGACGTGGTGCAGCCGCTTTAGAAGAGAGTTTGGCGCTTCCTGAAAAGGTTAAGCACAGTGTTACCACACGACCCAGCAATTCCGTCCTGGGCATATTTATAAACCAAGAGAACAGATAACATGACCACCCAGCAACTTGCGCACAGACGTTCACTGCAGTATTATTCCTCACAGCCGAGAAACTGAAACCACCCAAACGTCCGTCGGGTAAAGAGGAGATAAACTAACCACGCGCACCACGAGTTGTCATTCAGCCACAGCCCGAGATGAAGTGCCTCCCGGCTGCGACCCAGGTGAACATTGGAAGATGCCCCCGTGTCTAATTAGTTCCACCTGGAGGAAATGTCCAGAACGGAACGGAGGTTCGTGGTCGCCCAGAGCTGCAGCTGAAGGGAGGGAGCGGGGAAATGCGGAGTCGCTGACGGCGCCTCCGCGTGGGCTGCTTTGCTAGATGATGCTGATGATTATACGACCCTGTGAGCATCCCGAGCCACGGAGCTGTACGTGAAATGGGTATCTTAGTTCACTGGGGTGGCCCCTAGCAATTGACTGGGTGACTCCAGAGGCTGAAAGTCCAAGGTCAAGGTGCTGACAGGCTTGGCTCCTTCTGAGGCCTCTGTCCTTGGCGCGTAGAAGGCCATCTTCCCCGGGTGTCCTCACACGGTCCTTCTTCTGAACATCTGTGTCCTAATCTCTCCTTAAAGGAGACCAGTCACATTAGATTAGGGCCCATCACAACAACCTCGTTTAACCTTAATTACCTCTTTACTACTTCCAAATACAGCCCATTTGTGAGGTACAAGGGGCTAGGGCTTCAGCTTCTGAATAGGGTGTGTAAGTTATATGTCAACACCACGGGGTTTTTTTTTTCGTTGTTTTTTTTTTTTGACAGAGAGAGAGAGAGAGAGAGAGAGAGAGACAGAGAGAGAACTGAACTGGGGGAGCTCCCAGTTCAGCATATGGTTCCACACAGATCGGGGCCGGGATTCGATCCCTGGTCCCCGGCGCTGCAAAGTGAGCACTTAACCCACTGAGCCATCCCGGCTTCCCCAACCCGTTTTTAAAAATCCCAGAAATGCTGGGAGAGCTCAGCAGGAGATGTGGGGATGGCTCAGCAGGTGGAGCGCTCGCCTCGCAACCATGAGGTCAGGAGATCAAATCCCAGCCCCGGCCCGTGCAAACCCCCATGCTGAGTGGCAGCACAACTGGTAACCGCCAGGATGGGGGCAAAGGTTCTCGCTTCCCACGCAGGAAGCCCCCAGTTCAGTCCCACCCCGTGCGGCCCCACAGCCACCTGTGTGGAATGAAACCACGTCACAGCTAATGATGTGCAACTATGGAGACGGCTCTGGGCCCTCCCCTTTCTCTCTCTCTCTCTCTCTCACCTTCTCTCAAACAATAAATCTTAAAAAAAAAAAAAAACCACCCACAAATTCTAGAGATGAGATAGTCCAACCCACTGTTCTACAAATGGGAAACTGAGGCCCAGGGAAGGGGAGCTGCTTGCCCCGGACCAGGGTCGGCCAGGGCAGCACAGGGTGTAGAACGTCCGATGCGCCGCTTCTCTGTCCAACTCCTTCCTGCCGCCTTCACCCCCAGGGCTGGAACCACACAGCCGCTGAAGACAGCAAGTCAGAGAACAGTGCACTTGGAAAGAAAAATGCCTGAGACGTTAGATCACGCACAATTAGCCGGCAAGTACGCTGCACAGCTTGCGTGGAAAGGGGGTTCGCCAGCGGAGCTCCGAGGGGGCCCTGGACATGCGAGACCTGCCTGGCGCCCGGCAGAGAGCCCGGGAGCGAAGTCTGCTTTAATCCCATGCCGGCCGTGCGCCAGGCGCGGAGGGGGTGCTCCTGAGCGGGACCAGCTTTGCAGAAGCGCTGGCCCCGGGCGGGTCCTTGAAGAAGGGGCCCCATTCCAGGCAGGGGAGGGCTCTCCAAGCCAAAGGGACCGCATGGCCAAAGGCAGGTAGTGCCCAGACCTGTGCAGGAACACGGGGGAGGGTGAAGCTGGGGAGGCTAAGCTCAGACCCTGGACAGCCCCACAGTCTACACATAGCAGCACTGACCAGTCACAGGGAGCCGCTGAGGGTGCTGGGATGGCAGCGTGACATCATCTGAGGCGCTCGAGCGAGCCAGACCCACCCAGAGCCACCGTGGGGCAGGATGACCACTCGGTGGTACCCGGGAGAGACAGCCACGGGACAGGGAGACGAGTCCCCCACGGAGCCGCAGGGAACCAGCCAGCGGGAGGCTGGAAAGCAGGAAGCTCCCCGCTTCCGGGAGGGGGCTCCTCACAGCTTTTAAGTGGACATCGGAAAGCCGGACATTGAGGGGCACGCGGAGAGCAGGGAGCTCTGGGCCCTGAAAAGCCGCCGGCACCCGGGGTCCCTGTGATGAGCCGGTGCTGACAGCGCCTCATCTTTTCCCATTTGCTCCTTTTTTTCCGAAGATAAAGGGAGGCGTGGGGGGAGAGACGCACAATAGAGTTGCTGGGTGAACAAAAGCCCGGTACGTTTCTATTTTCTGCTCGTCTTTGCAGCATAATAGGGTGCGCAGCGTATAATCACTCCTGGCGCAGGGACGCAGCCCGTAACTTACGGTTCAGGCATAAACCCATCCCGGCGGCCCCCGCCATGTGTGCCGAGCGCCCACCTGACCCGGGACGGGGAGGCCGGGCCCAGGACCCCACGGGTATTGGAGGACGCCGCATAAGATGTCAGGAGACCTTGGCTCGAGTCCCAGCTGTTTCCTTTATCAGCTCTGTGACCTTGAGCAAGGACACATAACCTCTCTGGGCCTCGGTGTCTGAGTCTACACTGACATCCACAGCAGCTGCTACGGGTGACTCGGCATCTACCATGTGGCTAGGACCATTTCAGGATTTTCTCCCTTCCGGAACGCCCCAGGAGGTGAGTATTCATCTCCCTGCTTCACAGACAGAGACACAAGTCCAGAGGCTAAACAGGTAAGTTCAGGAAGCTAGGCTTCCACCCACACTGGTCTAGCTTCAAAATCCCCGTGTTTAAACTACAGCACACTTACGTGCATTAGGTGGAAATAAAAAGACGTGCTCTCCCGTCCCTCATGGGTGCCGTGGGGCGACTGCACGCTCAGTGCTGTCACGAACAACATAGTCACTTGAGGTCAAGGTACGGCGGCCCTCAAGTCCATTAGGCCTCACTTCAGACGGGCCCTCACCCCAAGACTTTCTGCCCCGAAAGGCCTCCCATGAAGCCCGGCCTGTCGCCTCGTCCTTTCCAGCAGGACTGCCACACTGTCACACTCCGCGCCGGGCTCTGCTAGACCCCACAGCAAAGCCCAAGATGGGCCTTGATTCTGAACTGCAAGCGTCTAGCCCACCAGGACCCCGTGCACGCCCCCACCTGCTGCCCCTCATGCTCCCTGGCCCGGGGAAGGCTTGTGAGAGGGTGCAGACCAGGCGTCTAGCCCACCAGGACCCCGTGCATGCCCCCACCGGCTGCCCCTCACGCTCCCCGGCCCGGGGAGGGCTTGTGAGAGGGTGCAGACCAGGCGTCTAGCCCAGCGCCCAGCACTGAGAGGACCGCGACTCCACCCCGTTCACAGCGAGCCCTGGGCCGGAACACGGCCGGACCTGCCGATGCCCCATCACCTGTCCGAGGTGTTCCCAGCATGAGCCGGGGAGGACACCAACCTGTTACTCACTGAGGAAAATGGACTTGACGTTGTCAGCGACCTGAGACCTCCCCACTGAGGGGAGCTTTGTAATACGTCATAAATAACCCGGGGCGTGTATGTCCCCTGCACGTCGTATTTCTTAAGCGTCACTGGGCTCCTGCTCTGTGGCTGTTGTCTGGGGGAGCCGCGGAGCGGTGGTGGCACCTTCATGTCCCTTTTCCTGCCTGAGGGCTTCAGGGCACCTCAGACAGCCCCCCTGAATCTCTGGTGCACCCGCAGGAAAGACAGAGGGGGGCAGCAAGCCGGCCGCCTCCAGGGAGCCCACGATGAACGCTCGCTGTGCACAGGCGATGGTGTTCGTCACTGCACAGACTGGAAGACACGGAAGCCCATGGACCCGGACCCACCTCGTCCCGTTCTCCCAGTTCCCACTCCACGCAGAAAGCCTCTCAGCCTCCAGCTTGAGACAGACAGACAGACAGACAGACACCCCATCTCATCGCCGGACCTGTGCCCAGACCGTACAATGTCCCTGTGAGTCCTAACTGCAGTTCTAAACCCTCCTGACATTTTGCCCAAGTCCTCTGGTGGCTTGAGCGTGAGCCGGTTCTCGGAGAGTCTGCTGCATGTTGTTAAACAATACGCAGGCGCAGACCCACGCAGTGCCCCGTAAGGTGCGCCTCACACGTGGGAGCGACCTGTTCCACGACTTCGGACCTCGATGCTGGCTGTGTAGACACTCCAGCATCTAGTGGTGATGATTACGGATCGGGGATCCGAGCGTGAAGTGAAGCAAATAGAATGCAGAGTTGTCGCTGCGTTACGACTGCGGCCCTGCGAAAGCTCTGTTTGCGAGTAAATACAGACGGAAGGCATCAGCCAACATGGAACGCTGATTGGTCATGCCGGCGGGGGGGGGCGGCTTGTTCCCCCTCGTCCTTTGATTTGTACTTTCGTTATACAGCGTTCTTTATACCATACGTTCTTTTTTTAATGCCCGACCACTCCTGACCCTAAAACAAGTCAGCAAAACCAGATGGTGATGCGGAGTAGACGCGAAGCGGCCCCATTGCTGAAACCAAGGGTCCCATCCCGTCCCAAACGCTGTGTCTGGTCTCGCTGGGCTCACATCAAGGTGTCAGAGGCTGACCGGACGTCCCGGTCGAGATGGGACGGGACCCTTGTTTCTGCCCTGTTTTCAATGGGGCCTCCGCTCTGCCTCCCCGTGGGGGTGGGCACAGAGTCAAGGTTTTCTCGCAGCTCATTCTGCAGAGCTGGGAGGCTGCCAAGCAGGCCCTCCCTGCACCCCGCCCCCAACATGCAGGCGCTAGCTACCCCCGGGCAGACCCCGCCGGGCCCGCCCTGCATGTGTGGCCCTCCACAGCTCTGTCCCTCGGACTGCATGGTCTCCGTCCGCGTCTGATGCGAGGCAGGGAGGGGGAAGGCTCTGGGGGGCTGCAGTCTGTGGGCTCCCACCTCCCGGTGCCCACAGCAAAGACTCGGGAGCCGGGCAGAGGCTGTCGGCCAGGGGAGGCGGGCGTTTCGAGGACAGGGGGTGCCCGCAGCGCCTTCTAATCAGGCCTGTCCCCGAGGTGGAGCCCGGGCCAGCACAGGACAGGCCGTGTGTCTGGGCCCTGTGGACATGCAGGGCCTGTCCCCACCGTGGCCGGTGGACCGGCCGGCAAGAGCCGCCTGACCATGAAGGGCCACCGAGGGGTGGCCCCTGGGGAGGCGAATGCCCTTACAGCCGCTTCCAGATCTGGTCAGCCTCCCGGGGAACAGATTTCCTGCCACGAATCACAGCCAGCTCCCGCCGGGCACCCCATCTGCCGGGACACTCGCTTCTACTCCGCTGCTGGGCTTTTGCTTTTCAATCCCCAAAACTGGCTTCCTTTAAATTTTTTTTTAAAAAGGAGGGGAAAGGAAGCAAGGGAATGTCGTTCATCGCTGCCCCATTTCCATTCAGCACCGTGCTTACTGGGGGGGGGTCCCCAAGGATGGGCACAGCCCAGACAAAGGTACTCAGCTGGCAGCTCCCTAATGCCACTGAGGGTCATTTGCAACAGCCCCTGGCCTTCCCAGCAGGTGGCATTGTCGGGAGAGGCCGTTGTAGGAAACAGGGCCTAGAGAGACCAAATGTGCAGGCGGGGGCCTGGGCCCACCCTCCTGTAAGCAATCCCCCCCACCCAGCGGGTTATTTCCAGGCACTTTTTCCTGTGAGAAAAGAATGGGAGGAATGCTGCCCAGCCATTACCCAAATCCACCCCACCAGGGCTGCATGCCCAGTGACGTCCGGGGCGGGGGGTGGCCTGTAATCAGCAAATCCGTTGAAGAAATTCGAACCGGCAGCCAGAGACCAGGGACAGAGGCACCGCAGCGCGAGGGCGGGGCTCCGGGACAGCGGCGGGCGCAGGCAGGCTCCGCAGGTGCCCCTGAAACTCCCGCAGAGGTGGCCAGAATCGCTCCCGGACGTTTATAGCTCTCCAGGGCCCCGGTCTCCAGGAAGTGCTCGCACTTGAGATCCAACTGTGTCCCTGGCTGGAGCAGCCAGCTGGAGACCGGGGACCGTGCCGGGGGAGGAAGCACTTCATTGGGAAAAAATGTGGACAGCATTGAATGTCGAGCGGAAGGACAGAGGCTGGGATCGGAGGCAGGCGCCTGGCTGCACGCGAAGACCTCTGAGTGCTCCAGCCATGCGCATGGGGCTGTGCAGGGAGCACTGAGCTCAAAGGCCTGGGGTGGGGGGAGGCCCAGGGCGAGGCAGGGGTAGCGAGCAGAGCCTGGAGCTTGGTGCCCTGAAATCGGCCCCGAAGTGGGAATTAGCAGGAGGCAGCCTCCTGCTAGAGGCAGAGTGCGGGAAACCGAGGCTCAGGGACCCCGCTTGCTGTCCTCACATAGACAACGGTGGAGAGGAGAAGTCAGCTCGGCTGAACAGGCGTGGGGCCCAGGCATCTGCTGGCTCAGAGCCTAAGACCCTGCAGGGAAGTGTCACCATGACATCGCAGGCGAGGGATCTGCACAGCTCGAAGCGTCAGCCCTGTCACACGACACACTGTGTGCACTTCCGGAGTCCAGGGCCCCATCCTCCATTTAGGGATGTGGTTTTGCCAAAAGCTAACCCTCCTTGGAGAAGCCGGGAGGGCTCAGTGGGCTGAACACTCGCTTTGCAGCCCTGGGGACTGAGGATATAATCCCAGTCCCGGCCCGTGCGGACCCATATGCTGAACTGGGGGTAAGCTTCCCATGCGGGAGGCCCTCAGCCCAGCTCCCGCCCTGCACGGCCCTGTACCCACCTGTGTGGAACGAAACCATGTCGAAAACTGATGATGTACAACTATGGAAACGGCTCTGGGCCCTCCCCCTTCTCTCTGTCTCTGCCTCTCTGCCTCTATCAAAAACAATAAATCTTAAAAGAAAGAGAGAGAGAAATCAATCAATCAATCAATCAATCAATCAGTTAATCATCTGATCCTCTGGGAGCTTCTCACCACACAGATTCCTGCCCCATTCCCAGAATTTCAGACTCGAGAAGCTCTGGGCTGGGGGCCCAGGAGTCTGAATTATTCAGAAGCTCCCCAGATGTCTGCGACTCAGAGCCAGGTCTGGGATCATTAATGTGCAGGACTTGGCTAACACCCATTCAATCCTGCGCTGGGACCGGATGAAGCTGAGAAATAAAAACAAAACAAGTGACTCCCTCCTAGAGCCTGTTTCCAAAGAGCTCAGATCAACTCGTATGCCCTGAGGCTGTGACCCCTTGGGCTGAAACAAGGTGACAATGCTTCTACCCCATTCTGCAGGTGGGCAAAACTGAGGCCTGCCCAAGACCGAGTGCCACTTCCTCTTTTTCCCTCTCCTGGATGCAGGCTATGTGCCTGCAAGAACTCAGCCAGGTTTCCAAGAGAGACAGAACAGGCCAAGCACACGTTGGCTGTGGGTGATGCTGGGGCCAGAGCTGACATCTCACTGCCTCTTGCCCAGAGCTGGAGGCCAAAACACACTGGTTCTTTGACGGCTCATACGCCCCAAGTCTGAACCCCAAACAGAGTCTCGTCGGTCCCTTCCTCTGGGACCTGAGCCCATCTCCCTGCCCCGGGGGACAGAGAAGAGCCATTCTCACGCACAACAATGACCGCAAAGCAAAGAAGCGCCAAGCAGAGGAGGGGAGAGCGGGGTTCGAGTCCCAAGAGGAGACCAGGGGAGAAGTCACTCCTATTCCTCTCAATTAAAAAACGGACGAACGCAGAGAGTCTGAAAGCTGAGCCGCCCACATCTGACCGCTGACGGAGGAGCTGGGACAGACGCCATCCCCATCCTGAGACCCCTCCACCACCACCCCCCGGGGAGGCAGCAGCCGAAGCCCCTTGGCTGGACCGGCCAGGGAGGCACCCTCTTCCCCCTGAGCTGGCAGGAGATTGATGGCTCTGGAACAGCTGCCCTGGGGGGGAGGGGCTGGGCTGCAGCTGCAGGCCGGGAGGGAGGGCAGAGACCAGGGTCCTCCCTGTGATGCCCCCTCAGGACTGGAATGCGAGCCTCTGGCTCCCCAGGGACTGGGCCCCCCTCCCCTGCCGGTCACCAGGCCAGCAGGTGTCACCCCGCGATGTGGTGGGCCTCGGGCTTGGGGAGGCAGCCCCACACGGCCACAGTGCTGGGGGAAGGAGGCGCCGTGACCTGCAGTGATGGCCAGTGGCCATGCGTCTGTCACCCACGGTTCTTGTGACTCCTGACAGGTTAGGGATCCACCCAGGTTGCAGGGAACAGCGTCCTGACCTTGATTCCCGCCCGCCCGGGCTCCAGAGGGAGGGCGCGGGCCCCGCTTCCCGGGCCTCAGAGGTGGACTTGTGGTCAGCGCTGCCGTGCACGGGCCTCCGCGTCTCCGCCTGTGACACCCGCAGGTGGGTCGGTCCTGTCTGGCTCCTATGAAGTGACTCAGCCTCTGGCCAGGGACCCTGGCGGGTACCCCCAGCACCCCTGACCCCTAACAGGAACAGCTGCTCACAGTAGCTTCCCCGGTTCCGCGGCGTCTCCCGGATCAAGGAGACCCCTCCGGACTCCTTGTCTCCTGCTCCCCCGGCCGGGCCCGACACTCAGCCTCCAAATGCCCAGACCGGACCCCGAGGGCCAGCCCCTTACCTGCCCGCCTGCGCCCCCGACACACAGGCCAAGCGAGGGTCACCCAGGGCCAACGTCTCGCTCACAGCACGTCTCACAGCCCAGGTGACCGGCAGCGGGGGGCGGCCCTGTCCCCAAAAACCGGGGGTGCCGGACACACTGCCCGCTGCAGTGTGGCCACTTACATTTAAACTGTGATGCGTTAAAGAGCAATACAATGAACACTTCAGCTGCTCAGGGCCCCGGCCAAGTTTTACACACTCAGTGGCCGTGGGTAACGAGTGGCTGCCGTGTAAGATGCTGCAAGCTGGCACCATCACCATCACGGAGCCAGAAGGGTCTCGGGCTGGGCCCCGGGGGCGCTGATGGAATCTGGGGGGCCGCCCTGGACGGGGGCCGTTTCCCATCGCTTCCGGAAATCGCACCACCAGCGGGCCCCTTGGGGAGGGTCTCCGTGTCCCCAGCACCCAGCAGGAGGCAGCAGGCAGGTGTCGTGCCCCCTTCATTGTTGGGATGTGTGGGATGCTTGGCATTCCCTCCAGCCCCTGGCAGGCACCTTGTCCCACAGCCAAGAGCCCTGCCACCCCCCAGCCTCGGCTCCCATCAGCGGAAGGAGGACCTACGGAGCCCCAAGGGGGAGGGGACAGAGGCGAGAAAGCCAGTTGCCATCAAGCACCGGCTCTATGCCAGGTCCCCCAAGATCCTTTCACTCACGCTTCCCATCGGACACCCCCCTCCCCCTGAAAATGCCGCCAGGTAAGTACAGTTCAATTTTCCAGAGGCAGACACGGAGGTTCAGAGAAGGGAGGTGAATGTCGCAGTCATCTGACCACAACCCCGGAAGTGACTATGTTTCCCCCTCGGGGCGCACGGGGCCACCAGCGATCAAGGGCCTCTGTCCTCCCCCAGGGCCATTCTTCAAACACGCGGGGCTTCCTGAGCTTCCAGCCGAGAGTGCCCAGGAGCTCAGGAGGGTCTCAGCATCAGAGAGGGGACGAGAGGCCACGGGGACCCAGCAGTGAGCAGGCGGGGGCAGGGAGGAGGAGGAGGAGGAGGATGGGGGAGGGGCGGGAGAGTGGCGTCCAAGAGGAAGCATGTGGAGATGGCTGGCATGGGTCCAAGTGCAATGAACTATTTGTGCAACTGTCTGTCTAGAGTCCGTCTTCCTCAGTGTGACCTCGGAAGCAGCGACCTTGTCTTCGCTGCCAGGCACACAGCAGGGGAGGAATAAACACCTGTAGGGAAGATGGGTGGTGGCTAGAGTGACAGATGGTCAAGGGACAAGGCCAGTAGAAAAGTCCCCCTAGCAGTCTGTCCGGGGACCGTTCTCTCCAAGACATTTCCTGACCCCTGTGCCACCTCAGGTCCCCCAGGGCTGCGAGACACGGGGGGACATCAGCCCCAAACCCGTCACCACACGTCCCAAAGTTCGCCCGTGTCGGGGCCGACAGAGCCCTGAATGGTCGTCGGGTCCAATCTGTTCATCTCACAGATGCGGAACTGGAAGACCGGACGGGGGCGAGGCTGTGGGAGCCAGGGGAACGGATGCTCAGAGCCACGCACGGCCCGGCCCGAGAGCCCAGCGCCGGCCGCCCATCTGTCCCTGCAATCTGCCAAGATCCCTTCCTCCCCCTGTGCCCACGCTGACCAAACCCGCGGCAGGTGAGCTCAGAACACGGCCCAGGTGCGCGGGGGCGGGGAGGCGGTTCAGCTGGCTGCGATGCCAGGGCGTTCATTTCCACCTGCCCTGTGCCCCGTGTGGCCGGACGTCACCTTGGCCGATGTCAGCCCTGCCCTCCCCAGCCATCTGGACAGGAACATGAGGGACGAGTGGGGTCAGAAGATGCTGGCAGGGAGGACCCAATGGGATGCAAAAAACACCTGGTCCCCACCCTTCCTGATCTCACTTCGTGGGCGCGCATGGGATGCGGGGGCGATGGGCATGCTTCTCTCTCTCTGGACTCAGGTCCCCCAGAAGTTGCCGGGAATCTTTCGCCCCAAGTCAGTCAGATGTGTTGAGGCGGGGGCGCCTCTCCCACGGATATATAAAGAAGAAAACCCATAACCAACCCCAGTTAGCCGCCTCCGACGCAGGGGCGGGCACCTTGCCTGGAAGAACTGTCAATCAAGTCAGCGAGTCCAAACAAGCTCACACACAGACGCAGGTCACTTCCCAAAGGGCAGCACAGGCAAACGGAGGACCCAGGCAAAGGCCCGAGTACGAAGGTGCCCAAAGGTGGGTGTGATCTGGGGCGTCTAGAGGCAAAAGCGAGACTGGGGTGTCGCGCAGGGAGCAGGCGCGGTCCCCACGGGAGGACCTCACTGTGCAAGCAGTGAGCACACACACCACCCACCAAGGAGGCCCCCAGTTTGGTTCCTGCCCTGTGCGGCCCCACATCCACCTGTGTGGAATGAAACCATGTCACCACTAGTGACGTACAACTATGGAGACTGCTCTGGGCCCTCCCCCTTCTTGCTGTCTCTGTCTCTGTCTCTCTGTCAAAAACAATAAAATAAATCTTAAAAAAAACACAACTATGGTATTGAACTGTCTCTATAACCCACAGAATAGAATAACTATCCATGACATTAATTATATTACATATGTCTACACATTCATTACGTGCTACATCTTTTATAAAATAAAGTAATATTCACAAGTCTGCAAGGACTAAAATAAGTGAATAAGTAAGTAAATGCAGGAGCAGGGCCAGCTCTCCCTTCCACTTAATAAAGGTGGAGGAAATGACAGAACTAGAAAACTACCTGGAGACGAGCAGCACAACCACAACGACCAGGACCGCTCACTGCTGGCTGCTAACACGGCGGGTAAAAGCGTGAGGAGAAACAGGATCTCTGTCAGGTCTCAAAGTATCTTCCCAAAGAAGCTTATAAGTCACCAAGAGAAAAATAATACCTCTAGAGAAGATAGCTGGCCAACATCGCCTCCTCCAAAGGACCAAGGTGAACATCGGGGTAATGAGACAGTGATACTATGTAGCCCTCAATACAATGCACTGAGAAGGACCAAGGTGAGTATCCGGGTAATGAGACACAGTGATACTATGTAGCCCTCCATACAATGCTGAGGACACAGCATGGCGTGTGTGGTATTCTTGCCAAAAACGGATGACCTCACCTCATCGCGAGAAAACGTGTGAGGGGCGTTCTACCAAGTGACTGGTCAGGACTCTTTAAACCTGTCGAGATGGTGAAAGAGGAGAAACAGGAGCTGTCGCAGGTTGCAGGAGCCGGAAGAGGCATGACAACTAAGTGCAACGTAGGAACCGGAGGAGATGGGGGCGTGCGTGGGGAGGACCCGAATAAGGCCTGCAGTTTGGTTAAGGCCTTCGTTGTGACTGTTTTACAATGGTTACGTAACAACGAGCCAAAAAGGCAAAAGAAAGAGGTGTGTGTGTGCACAGATGCCACACACATGCACGCTACGGGGCACGCGGGTGCAGGAATGCCCGGGCCCCTGGGAGCGTGTGAGAGAGAGCGGTGGGGTGTGGGGCGGGGGGTTCTCGCTGGTTCGGGCAGCTGCCTGCGCCCTGGATCCCGTGTTCACAAAAGGATTACTCGATTACATTCTTCAGCGCCGGCAGCTGTCCCTGTCAAATAATCAGCGCCTTACGCTGCGGTATCACCTTTCCTCCGGCCACCCCTCCCCGGCAGCGGGGAGCGGTGTGGGAATGGTCCAGGCCCTTGTCAGGGAAGAGGGGCTGGCAGAGGCAGGGAGGGGGCTGGTGCACACGGGGGAGACCAACCCGAACCCCGTTCTGGTTCCCACAGAGGGACGGCTGGGACGCCCAGTCCAAGAGGGAGGCAAAATTCAGCTGCCAGGCAGGTGGCTTGGAGGGGTCTCCATGGGAGCCCCAAAAGACAAGCCTGGGCCGGGGAGTGGCAGGCTTCCTAGAAGGCACCGGGGCCCAGCCACGGGACAGAGTGACTTCCAGCTCCCAGTGTAAAAAGTGATGACAAGTCCCTCGTTCCTGAATGCCCCTCATCACACAGGATCCCAAGAGCATCGACCCACGGTAAGCACACAGCCTAACATCTGGAGGCAAAGCCTGCTGGCCACTGCTGGCCACAGACCGAGAAAGTGGGCCTTGGGCAGGACACCCACGGCTCAAGCACAAGGCCCCCCGAGTGTGTGGACAGCCAAGGGACACGGAAGTGCAGAGCAAGCTCCCAGGGAACCAGCGGGCCTGCCGTCCCCACGCTTCTGGGGGGTGACGTGGGGGCAGCAGGGTGAGCCCAGTGGGCTGGCCCCCCTGAGGGCCACCGTGGAGGGCCACGTGTCGTGGACCCCCATGTGCGTCACGGAGGGGGTGAAGCCAAGCACTCTGGGGAGAGTCCCCCTGTCCCCAAGGGGTCCTGCTACAAAAACCCACACATCCCGGGTTCCAGCTCAGCCACCTGCTACAAGCCTCAGCTCACACAAGATGGAAGGATCGCGACCACATCGCCAAGGGCCCGTCCCCGCAGCCTCTGACAGACAGGAAGGGCGGGACCACTCAGCCGCCATCCTACCCCGAAACCCCAAAGAGAGAACGGCTCATGACTCCGAAACCTGAGACAATGCCAAGGGGCAGCCTAGGAGGCGATTTACAGCCAGGAAAGCCCAGAGCTCTGGCCAGATGGGGCCCTGGGGAGGGGCCGGGGCCTGTGTGCGGGGCGGGGGGCCCAGCTCCTTCTTGGGGACCAGCCCAGCTGAGGCCCTGGGCTCCCGCCTTCCCAGCGACAGGGGAGGGGCTGTGGGACGGTGAATCCGGGGGGCTGGAAGTGAAGGGACAAGGAGGTAAAAGCCCAAGAAGCCGCCAGGAGAGGCGGGACTGAGATGGGCCCTGGGGAGCTGGGCCCCGGGGGCAGGGGACTCATTTCCTCTTGCAGGGCAGCACCCCTGGCCCGGCGGCTCTATCTTGGCACTGATGGGCTTCTTTGTCCCTAACAGGTGTGCGGGCTTCCCCGGGCTCCAGGAACACCTGCCAAACCCCACCCCAGGTTGGGGGACAGCCCACGGTGCCGGGGGTGGGGGGCAACACGGGGAATCACACTAATAAGCCCGAGTCAGAGCCCCCGGCCACAGTGGATAACAGATGGAGGGCCGGGTGCCTGAGGGGGAAGCCAGCCGAGGCCCAGAGATGGGAAGGAGCAAACCCGAGGTCACACAGCAGGGAGGGCAAGCCAGGCCCCTGACTGTCAGCTCTGGGCTCTGCGGCCCCTCACAGCGCCGGAGGGGGGGGGGGGGCTCGCAGGGGTGGTGTAGAGGGCAGCCTAGGCAATGGCAGCTTCCCTTTCTCTTGAGCACCCAGGGGCAGGGGTCACAGGGGTGGGGGACGTCAAGCCCTTACTCAGAATTGGACGCAGAAATCCGTGTGACGAGAGGTGGAATTATTTCCCATGGAAAAAAATAAATTAATAAAAAGCCGTCCCCTGAGCAGACCCCAGGGGCCTTTGGCTGGAAGCTGACGTAACATCGGGAGGAGAAGCCAAAGGGGAGGGGGAGCCCCACCCCCAGCAAGACTCCTGCCAGGAGCCCGGCAGGGGGGCCGCAGCTGGGGCCGGGGGGGCGGGGGGCTGGAAAGCAGAGGCCTCCCAGCTGGCAGCCCCGGGGCCTTTGCGCCCCAAATCCCGGCTGGCATGGGTGTGGGGTGCCCAGAGCCAGGCATGTCAGGGGCATCAAGGAGGGGGCGTGGGAAGCAAGAGGCAGAGTTCTGGGAGACCAGGGCTCCCCCAGGGGGTGGGGGCCCGGGGCCGCCCGAAGCAGGTGGCCCTGAGAAAGGCAGGCGGGGCCCGCGCCCACCCTCCCGCCGACCCCTGCTCTGCACTTGCTTGTAGCTCTGCCGAAGTGGACGTGGCCAGGAGCCAAGAGGGTGGGGGTGGAGGCCCAGGACCTCAGGGAGGAGCTGAAAAGGTACGGCTTCCCCCGGAGGGCCCATGGAAATGGGGGGTCTCAGCCACAGCCCTCGTCTCTCGGGTGAGCCCAGACAGCAACACTTACGGCTCCAAAGGGCAACACAAACTCACTTCCCAGCACAGGATGCCCCCCACCCCACCCCACCCCCACACACAAAATGCCCACTGGAAGGTTCTGGAAGTCGGGACCACCTGGGAGCTCCGCAGTGCAAAGTGTGAGCTGGGGCCTGCCCCCCACCCCGGATTCTCAATGGCAGGGTGCTCGGAGGAAGTGGGGTGGCCAGGCTGGGAACCCCGCGCCCTCATGTGCCAGCTGAGACCAGAAAGGAACAGGGCAGCTTTCGTCCGTCACCCCACTCCTGAGACAGACCAGCTTCGCAACAGGACGGCAGCCACACCGTGTAGACAAGAACAAACGCGACCTCCGGACAGGGGACCCAACGACTGGGGTCAGCACCCCGTCTTTGAAGTGTTGGGCATGTGCTCACTGGCTCTGAGCCTCAACTTCCTCCTCTGTGAGAGACAGGCCACCCCGCCGTCCCCAACACAGGGCCACGGGAAAGGACAGACAGTAACCGGGGGCATCAGAACCGCCGCGTTAACTGGAGCGCCAACCCTCAAGTGCTGCGGAGAGGGCGGAGGACCCCAGTCCCACTCAACTCAGCCTGGGACAAACCACAAGCCGTCCCCAACATGAGAAGGTTCCTGCTGCCATCTAGTGGCCGGCGCCAATAAGAGCAGGCAGAGAGCCACCAGGCCACTGGCGGGGCCCAAGGACCAGCCGCCAACCCTGCACGCCAGGACCCAGGGTGAGCGACCAGCTCTGTGGCAGAAGGTGCAAGAGAAGTGTCCATGTGTGGAAAAGGAAAGGAAAGCCCACGGCTTGTGCAGCGGGGGCTGAGGAGAGGGGGGTGTGGCCCGCTCATCCACAGAACGTGAGAAACAGAACTGCTCGCAGACAGCAGGTCACGGCTGGCCCCGGCGCCAGGAAGGAGCAGGTAGCTCAGAGGCCGGGCCTGCCCTTCATCCCTGTGTGGCTGCTCCGCGGAGCCCTCCACCACCCACCACCCCACGCAGCCCCCATTACGGTCACTGGCCCAGGCAGCCCCTGGCTTGCTGCACCTCCTATCCTGGAAGACCCAAGGCCCAAAGCTTGCCCGGCCTCGCGCCGGGGCCACGGCCCCCGGCCTCCCTCCAAAAGGCCCCTCAGTCTGCTGGCTGGTGTGGGAGGCTCCGAACACCGGTGACCTTCCACCTGCAAGCCAAGTGACCCTGAGCAGAGGTGAGTAGCCACCTCGCAGATCGGCAGAGAACCCGACATGGGCAGTTGGGAGGCCCAGGCTCTTAATGGGCCGCGTGACATGCCTGGCTGGTGAATTCCCTCCCAGAGCTTTCAAATGTCCCCATTTGCAGAAGGACAGGCTCCCTCAGCTAGTCAGTCAGCAGCTGAGGATGGGCGAGCCGGGAGGATTCAGTGGGTTCAGCGCTCACTTTGCAGCCCCGGGACCAAGGATCGAATCCCAGCACTGGCCCGTGTGGACCCATATGCTGAACTGGGGTGAGCTTCCCATGCAGGAGCCCCAGTTCAGTCCTCACCCCCTGGTTCAGCCTCCGCTCACCTGTGTGGAACGAAACCATGTCGAAAACTGATGACGTACAACTATGGAGATGGCTCTGGGCCCTCCCCCTTCTCTCTGTCTCTCTCTGTCTCTGTCAAAAAAAAAACCACAATAAAATAAATCTTAAAAAAAGAAGAAGAAGCTGAGGAGAAGGATCCCACGGCTCCTCCAACATCCCAGAAGTGTCATGGGAGGTACATCTGATGATGGGACTTATTTTGGAGCTGCCCTTAGAGGAGAATGAAGGAAAATGAATGCCCTGGAAGGATCCAGAAGCCACACCACGTTTTTCCCTGTGATGTCCCCCAGGAAGGGCGGGCTGTGGGAACAGGGTCTCTTACCTTTTACTCTGTGACTTTTATGTGAGTTTGGTTTTTGTGCGAGCCACGTTTTCATATAATAATTGAGCCATTATTTTACTTTATTATTTTATTTGAGTCATTATTTTAAAGTAAACACTTGGGGAGGCCGGGATAACTCAGCAGTTGAGCATTTGCCTCACAACCACAAGGTCCAGGGTTCAGTTCCCAGCCCCGGCCCGTGCACACCCATATGCTGAACTGCAGCGCCACTGGTAACCGCCGGGATGGTGGAGAAGGTTGTCACCTCCCATGTGGGGGGCCCCCAGTTCTGTTCCCTCCTGTGCAGCCCCATACCCACCTGTATGGAATGAAACCATGTCACAGCTAATGACGTACAACTATGGAGACAGCTCTGGGCCCTCCCCCTGCTCGCTCTCTCTCACACCTTCCCTCAAACAATAAAATACATCTTTAAAGTAGACACTTCACGTGGGCAGATCAATGGCAGATAAGCAAACCCCTCCCATGTAGGAAAGTGCCCAGGAGGCAGGCGGGTCTGTGAGGACAGGGCCCTGCAGCAGGAATTGCACCCCCATCCAGTCAGGATGGGTGGGGTCCCTCACACAGTGGCAGATGGTGGCATGGTTTCTGGAGCCCAGAGACAAACCCTCTGCCCCCCAAAATACCTCACGCATCTGCTCATTCATGCCTGAAATTCCTGCCTGGAGGGGCAGCCTTTGATTCCTGGTCAGAAATAGGCCTGAAACCGTAAACCCACCCAGGGAACTTCCTAGCAGGCGCTCTAGGCAGGACGAGCCCACCCCTCCTTTGGGAGCAAGCCTCCCATCCAGAGGGGAGAAGAGGCGTCCCGGGCCAGCCGTCAGGGTGGCATCTGTCCACACCCTGACGTAGGCGGGCTGGGAGCGGGAGGGACACGCCGAGACAGCCGTGAGCACGTGGGATGAAGAGGCAGAACGCAAGGGGCTCCCGGAGCTCGAGGCAGGGATGCCGCTGCCGGGAAGAGTTCGGATCCGAGCAAGTCTCGTGCCTGGAACCAGGGAGGGGGTCCCAGCCTGTCTGGGGGCTTCCCTGGGACCTGCGGGTCCTCCACAGGGGCCACCGTTTGACAAGTGAAGATGGAAGATGATGGATTAAGAAAAAATTGGGGCGTAAAAACTGGAGATTACTCCATATCACCCATCACCAGGGGCGTACAAAGCGAAGCCTCGGGGAGATGCCACTTCCCGCCCCCCAGGATGGTCCCCATCTCGTTCAGTGCTTTTCAAATGGAAAGTAACAGGTGCTGGTCAGGACAGGGAGAATCGGAAATGCTCAGACACGGCTGGGGTGGGGGCGGGGGGTGTAACAGGGCGGAACCTCTACGGAATTCCGTCTCACTGCTCCCCAAAATGTTAACCGTAAAATGACCCCATGACCCAGCAATTCTGCTCCTAGGGATTACCACCCCCCACCAAAAAAAAATATTGCAAACGGTGTCTAAACACAAATTTGTGCTTAAATGTTCATAGCAGGTCTATTCACAACGAGAAGACAGAAACAACCTTAATGCCCCCCAACGAAGAGAAAATGGGGTGCAGCCATACAGTGGAGTACAATCTAAGCCGCAAACATGAATGAAGTGCCCACACGTGCTAATGATGCCACTGAAGCTTGAAAATACTATGTACATGGGAAAGCCGGGATGGCTCAGCGGGTTAAGCGCTCGCTTTGAAGCCCTGAGGACCAAGGATTGAATCCCGGCCTCGGCCCATGCGGACCCACATGCTGAACTGGGGAGTGCCCCCAGTTCAGTTCTCTCTCTGTCCCTGTATCTATCTCTCTATCTCTCTCTCTCTCTCTCTCTCTCTCTCTCTCTCTCTCTCTCTCTCTCTCTCTCTCTCTCTCTCTCTCTCTCTCTCTCTCTCTCTCAAAAAAAAAAAAACAGTAAGAAAAAGAAAATACAATGTACGTACTGAAATACACCAGGCGCCAAAGGCCGCCTACTGCCGATTTTATCTCTACCAAATGCCCGGAAGAGGCAAAGCCACGCGATCAGATCAGTGGTTGCCGGGGGCTGAGCTGCAAGGGGGCTGGGGGTGTCGGGGGGACCCGGGGGGTGATGTCTATAGGGGTCCAAGGTTTCTGTCTGGGACAATGAGACAACCGTGGCACTGGGGAGCGGCGACCAGTGTAAAGGGTGAAAAGGGTCAACGTTGGGTGGTGTGTATTCGCCACAATAAAACAAACCCACCAAGTTGCAAAAAAGGGAGAGAGCTTTGGGAGGGGCATGGTACCTGATGTCTGACACCCGAGGGCCCACCGGGAGGTGGTCAGAGGACACGAGGAGTCTGCGGAGGTCCGGAGGTCACACTCTGACCCAAGGGCGTACTTGACGGCTAATTCACAGGCCCTGTGCCATCCGCTGTGGCCCTCACGCCCCGTTTCAGGTGGACTCGTGGAGGCTCAAGAGGTCAGGACTTGGCCCACATCACACAGCGAGCGCCCCTGTGGGATGCACCGCTCTCACCAGCAGTGGACGAGACAGCGGGAGAGGGGCAGCCCCGCGTTCTCTAAGCCGTGCAGGGAACACGGCTGTCACTTTGCCGGGTCCCTGCTCAGTCACCACCCGCGTGGGATCTTCAGCTGCTGATTCAGACTCCCTGGGCCTCCGTCCGAGTTGGGATAAAGCCACCGGACTCCAAGGCCCGCTGGGGCGATCAAGTGAGGTCCCGGCTGTGCTCGCTGCTCCTGCTCACACAGGGGCTCCACAAACACTTCATTCCTCTCCGTTTTCCCCCAAAGCGGAGACAACTACCAAGATAAACAGGCTCAGCAGGGAGAGCACTCGCTGTCAGAGGAGGTGGGAACAAAGGAGCCAAAGGCCCCCCTCACCACGGGCAGGTGTCAGTTGGGGACTGGCCAAGACAGCCTGGAAGCATCTACCCTGGACACCTGGCGTGGAGACCATCAGGCCTGTTCCCAGGGGCCGGCTTTGCTGCCGGACAGGAGGAAGCAATTCAGGGACACTGGGATCCTAGAGGGATCGGAGTGCCAGAAAAGAGACCAGGTGCTCAGCAGCGGACAGCGGGGACCGGAGCGGACAGCCTGCCTCTCAACACGGGAGCCACTCAGGTTTCAAGCATCGCCGTGGGGGCCAGACACTCCGCTCAGCATCTCACACGGACCGTCTCGCTGATCGGCACATCCTGAGGGGTAGACACTTAGCAGCGTCCTCGTCTCACTGACCGGGAGGGCAGCACATTCAAGGTCACATAGGTCGTGAGGGCTTGCTTTGCCGCCATGCCACGGGCCAGGCCCCAGAAGCCCTCCCCCGCGACGGCGGGATATTGCCTTTGGACTTCATGGGCCCAGCTCCGCCTTCGGCCTCCAGGAGCCGCCCCTAGAGCAGAAAGTGAGCCCCGTGCACCAGAACCTTCTCCCCGCCTGCTGAGGGCCAGAAAGCTGGGGCTGGAAGCGAAGGCCGAAAAGACATGGGGGTGGAAGCCAGTACATATTGGGGGAAACTCCATGAGGTAGAGGAGAAGAAAGGGAGGACTTCCTGTTGTCTGCAGCTCTGTCGGCCACGGGAAGACACCGCAGGAAGACACCGCTCTGCTGGGTGACAGGGGTTCACGCTTCTGAGTTGCTGTGCCCCGACGGGCCACAGCCTAACGCTGATGAGTTCTGCTGCAACCCGGGGCCTGACCCACTGGCCACCCGTCAGCGCCCCCGATCTGCGGCAGTGCAGGCAGAGGGCTGCGCAGAAAGCATCAAAGACCCAGGGCCGGAGCACTCAGAGCTCCCCACCACCTGCCGGGGGGCTGCGGGGAGGAGGGCGCGAGCTCTCCCCGGCTCTGTGTGGCTTCCCCGCTGACTCGGGACTGCGGCCCACGCTCCAGCCATCACCCAGAGACAGGAGGACGAAAGCCAGCGTGAGACCTTAGCTTGTCCCTAAGCTCACATGTGAGGGCTGGTCACGTCTCAGACGCCCTGCCCAGCCCTCTACGTGGGTCATCGTGCTCGAATGCCGTATCAGCCCCGCGGGGGGTGGTCACCATCCTCCCCATCTCAGACGTGAGCAGACTGAGGGCCGACGAGTTCCGTGACTTGTGCGATGACGAATTAGGATGTGGTCAAACTGGGATTCGAACCCATGTGGTCTGACCTTGGAACCCACGCTCTTAACCAAGTTCCTTTCCCACTTCCTACCTACAACAGACACTCAGGAGCTGGTCACAGGAATTATCCCGCTTAAAGCTCAGCCTCAGAGCACACGGGCCTGAGGGAGACAGAAGAATGATCGGTGTGCAGGGAAGTCACCTACGAACACACACGTATTATCACTAAAGGTGCACAGGCATCACTGCAGTTATACAGTCATGTGTGCATGTGCATGCATGTACATGTGTAGGTTTACAGGTGTGTCATACATGCACATTGGTGTGCTTTATGTGGTGGGTGCACGTGTGTGCATGTATGTGTTTACAGGTGTGTTGTGCATGCACGTGTGTGTGTGCGATTGTGTGTTTTGTGTTCTGTGCACATGTATGTGCATGTGTGTGGTTTTGCAAGTGCCATGTGTGCATGTGCATGCTTTGTGTGGTGTGGTGTGTGCGCACATATATGTACGTGTGTGTGTGAGTTTTGCAGGTATGTGCTTTGTGTTGTGTATGTGTATGTGTGCTGTGTGCCTGTGTGTGCATGCATTGTGTGCTTTGTGGTATGTGCACATATTTGTGTGTATGTATGTGTGTGCTGTGCACACTGTGTGTCTGGTTGTGTGCATGTGTGTGCTGTGTGTCTGCACTGCACGCATGTGTGTGCTATGTGTCTGCATTGCACGCATGTGTGTGCATGTGTGCATGCTCAACTGCTGGAGAACCACTAGAATGATTCGAAAGGATGGTAGGAATTTAATTTTAAAATATGATGTACATCAGCCAAAAGGTGAACACAAGCCACACGCCCCTCCACAGATGATGGATAAACCAAATGTGAGCTGTGCATATATTCAGCCTTCAAAAGGAAGGCGGTGCTGGTGCATGCCACCGCATGCATTTGCCTTGGGGACATCATTCTCCGTGAAGTGAGTCAGCGACAAAGGCCAAATACTGCACAACTGCGATTCCACGAGACACCCAAGCCAGAGTCCTACAGACAGGAAGTAGAACGGTGGTGACCAAGGGCTGGGGGACAAGGGGAATGGGAGTTAGTGCTGAATGGGGCCAGAGGCTTCGTAGGAAAAGATGAAAAAGTTCTGGAGCCGGATGGTGATGCTGGTTTGACAGTCATGCGAATGCGCTCCGTGTGTGTGAAGGTAAATTTTGTATGTCAACTCAACGGGCCAGGGGGCGCCCCAGTAAAACACAGTGTTGGGGGGTGTCTGGGGGGTGTCTTTGGAAGAGACCAGCATTAGAATCGCTGGACTTAGGAAAGCAGACGGCCCTGCCAGTGTAGGTGGGCGTCGTCCAATCAGTTGACAGCCTTAACAGAACAGAGGTGGAGGAAAGAATACCTGCCCCCTTTTTCCTGCTCCACGCTCGGCATTCCATGTCTTCCATCCTTGGACTGGGATTTACCCCCCCCCCCCCCCCCCCCCCCCCCCGCTCACCACCACCACCACCCCCTGCACGTCCAGCCTGCAGACAGCAGACGGGACTTCCCAGCCACCATAATCACGTGAGTCCACGTGTCTCCTATTGGTCTGTGTTTCTGGGGAACACTGATTAATACGCTCCTGAACTTATACACTTACGAATGGTTAAATGGCAAATGGTATGTAATCTTGCCACGACAAAATAAAACAGTTTTTCAATATCAATTCCTTAAAGATTTATTTGTATTGTTTTTTGACAGAGAGAGAGACAGAGAAGGGGGAGGGCCCAGAGCCGTCTCCATAGTTGACAGCATTCATTTTCCATATACCATATTTTTTGGTCCATAAGATGCACTTTTTCCCCCCACAAAAAAGTGGAGGGAAAAGTGTGAACATCTTATGGAGCGAATACTGCAAAGAAGAGTGCACGTTGGGGACCTTAATGATGCCATGGGGAAGCCTGCAGCCAGATCAGAAAGCAGGGACTGCATGGAAGGAGAGCGGGTCCAGGCCGGTCGGGTGCGTCTTATGGAGCAAAAAATACGGTAGTTTCACTCCACAGGTGGGCACGGGGCTGCGCAGGGCAGGAACTGGGCCGGGAGCCTCCTGCATAGGCCCCAGCAAGAATTGAACTGGGGGCACAGCTCAGCTCAGCATATGGGTCCGCATGGGCCGGGGCCAGGATTTGATCCTCGGGCTCCGGGGCTGCAAAGTGAGCACTTAACCCGTTAAACCATCCCAGCTTCCCAAATAAAACTTTTTGTAAGAAACACAATGCTGGTAGTGATGGTGAGGGCTGCTGAAAGCGTTTTAGTCTTTGCTCGAACCAGCGAGGACCGGAGAGGGGCAACCCCGCAGCCTCGGTGGGTGGGGTGTGCAAGGGGAACAAGGGTAATTCAGGGGCAGGGGCCGCGAATTCAGCTTTTTGTGTTTAAGGCCCCCTGGAAGAGGATCTGAAAGCCGACCTTCTGTGATTTGAAAGTTTATTCTCTACTCCGTGGGAGTAGCCAAGAAGGTAGGTGAGATCAGCCCTTTTGTGTTTGCGAGTTCATAAAGGAGGAGTTCTGGGGTCCCCAAGCTGAACTGGGAGAAAGAAGGGGGTCAGGGCTCTGGATCTCTCGGATAACGGACCAGAGGACCCACGTTCCTGGCCCACCCCACCCAAGCGGAGAGCCAAACAAGGACGGGCGGCAACTGCTCCCAAAATGACAACATTATCATTTCAGTATTAGTCCTATCTTTATGGATCTTTTATCAAGCATTTTATTTTTTTATTTTTTATAAAATTTATTCTTTTTGAGAGAAGGTAAGAGAGGGAGAAGGGGGGAAGGCCCAGAGCAGTCTCCATAGTTGTACATCCTTAGTTGTGACATGGTTTCATGCCACACAGGTGGATTTGGGGCCACGAAGGGCAGGAACCAAACTGGGGGCCTCCTGCATGGAAGGTGAGAATCTTCACCATCACAGTTCAGCACGTAGGTTTGCACAGGCCGGGCCCGGGATTCGATCCCTGGACCTCACATTTGCAAGGCAAGTGCTCAACCTGTTGAGCTCTCCCGGTCTCCCCTCAAGCATTTTACAAGCATCATCTAATCCTTACAGCATCCCTCTGAGGTTTGAGCACATTACACCCATTGCACAGAGCGGGCAGCGTGAGGCTCCAACAAGTTAAGAGAAGCAGTCAGTCTCTAAGCTAGGAAGCCAGGACCCGAATCTCTCAGATCCAAAGCCTGTTTTCTTACCCACCATTGGACAACATCGTACAGCAACTCAATGAAGTCCCACTGCTGGGAGGGAAGACAGCCACAGAGACCAGTTTTTATCCGAACAACACATGGAGGGTCTTCAATGCCAGGTGATACACTAAGTCCTGATCAACACTCACCAAACACAAACAAAAAGCCTGTTCTTTGACTTTTCTTTTTTTTTTTTAATGATAAAAACATATTTATTGACATGGAGAAATATTTACAATAAACAGAGTTTAATATAAATGGAATAGGGGAAGCTGGGATGGCTCAGTGGGTTAAGCGCTTGCTTTGCAGCCCCGGGGACCGAGGATCGAATCCCAGCCCCGGCCCGTGTGGACCCATATGCTGAACTGGGGAGTGTTCCCAGTTCAGTTCTCACTGGGGTGAGACCCCGGCCCAGTTCCTGCCCTGTGCAGCCCCGCGCCCACCTGTGGAATGAAACTATGTGGAAAAACCAATGATGTGCAACTATGGAGACTGTTCTGGGCCCTCCCCCTTCTCTCTGGCTCTGTATCTCTCTCTCTCTCTCTCTGTCAAAAACAATTTTAAAAAATCATATATATATATATATAGAATATATCATATGATCCTATTTTTGCAAAAGAAAGAAGTATGTGTGTGGTCATGTACAGACACAGAAATACGAGGGTCTCAACACCCCAATGTGAACGCAGCTCTTATTTTGTCCCCTTCTCTGCTTTTATTACATGGAGTGTGTCTTCTCTGTTCTCCTAACTTTTTACATTTGCATTATGGTTGAAATTCGGTATTCTCTTAGAGGCAGGTGTACCGCAAATGGCCAGACATTTATGGAACTCACGAACGGATCCCCCGATAACTCTAGTCCGCACCTGGCACCGTACACAGCAGTCACAACGTTATTGGCTGTGTTCTCGACGCTGCACGTCTCTCCCCACGACTTCTTCATAACCGCCCGTTTGTGCTTCTGAATCTCTTCACCTCAAAAAGCCCATTGTGGGGTTAGGCTCACAAGTATTCTCTGGGCTCACGTGGGGGTCGATCTCAAATGTACCATCCGCCACAAAATCTGGTTAAAACATCCAGGTTCATTCCTCTGGCAGAACCAGGCAGCACCGGGATTCCTAACGGGCCAACGAGGGATCGTATTAAATTGGGTTTTCAGAGGCCAGGCCAGGCAGGAGCAGAAAATGCTTCTGTCTGACAAAGACCATCTGAACTACAAAGAGAAAATAGAAATCAGCTGGGGCCGCAGGAATGGGAGAGGCTTCAAGTGGAGTTTTCCTTTATAGCGAGAGAGAAGGGCTCTGGCCTCCGTGCTCAGGAAATCTTGCCAATAAAAACAGACGCCTTTTCAAAAACCACTCCTCAGTTACAGCGTTACAGCCAATTAAGGGAGAGAACTGGAAGGGGGAGAGGACGACAGGGAAGGGAAGGAAGAGGGGACTCCGAGGCAGAGAAGTGGCCTCCCTGGTTCACACCGCACTCCCTGCCGAGGGCCACGGGCCGCGGGCCATGCTCTACGGACAAGGGCCGTGCAGTTGAGGCGGGTGACAGTGGCCGTCCCGGGAGATGCCCAAGACACTGCCGGTGCCACCGTCATCGTCCACTAAAGAAACTTCAGGGAAACCACAGGAGGAGACGTGAGAAAAGCACAGACAGAAGTCATTAAGAGCCACGGCCTTCGTTAGCATTCGGGGTGTAATTCCTGCCGTCATGCTCACGCACATGTTTACAAACACGCACTTTTGTATCTTCCCACGTTTGCTCGACAATTTCCATCAGCATGATCTTGAGCCGCTACCTGGAATTTCTGGAGACACGGGAATTTCTAAAGGCTGTGCCGTCCGACAACTCTCATCAAAATTTATGTAGCAGATCTATTGTCGGGCCTTTGGTATGTTTCCGGTTTTTAACTGTCATAAATAACGCGATAATGCAGATATGCTCCAGACACACGTACATACGAGGGCTGTCCAAGAAAAGAAAAAAATCCAGCCACTGTCAATACGGCGAGCACAGTTCCGTGGCTGGAGACTACAGACAGCCCTCGTATGTGTCTAACTAGAAAATTATTTCCTTCGCATCCATCCCAGGCACAGAATTACTGAGAGAAACGAATACTTCTCAAGCTCTTGATATAAATGCCCCAATAACTGCACTAAAAATAACTAAGCAATGTGGCTTTTTCTTTTCTTTTTTTTTTGCGACGTCAAGACGAAAGTGGCACGAGCACCCTGTATTTTATACGTGCCAGCTCCCATCACGCTGACAGGTGACCCAGCCCCTTGGCTGGGAGCGTCTCGCTGCTCAAGCAGCAGGTGGAGACGGGTCCGGTTCACGGGCCCCACCACAAGCACCGATCTTAGCGCATCTGGCATCGGAATGAGCTGGCCCCGGCCTGTTTCCTCTTCCCTCCAGGCGGGCATGTGAGAACTCACCGCCACTCACCTCTGCACGCCTGCAGAGCTCCCTCAGAGCCTCGCCTCCCATCCCTGCTTCTCAAATGGGTGATGAAGCTCCTCCACACGCCTCATGCCCCTGCCTAGGAAGTCAGGCGCCACGGGACTCCGGAGAGTCCTGTGAAATCCTGCCTCATCCGTAAAATGGGGGGAATGCTACCTCCCTGAGAGAGTTACTGGCAGGACTAAGCTAGATACCTCAAGTCATACTCCATAACAACAAACCCACCAAAAAATTGCTTAAGCCGCTGCCCAGTGGAGGAGATTACAGAGAACCACACAGCTGTCATCTCACGCTCATCCAGGCCCTGAAAGCCCCGGGGGAGAGACGCAAGACCTGCAGGGACCGCGCCAACCCCCCAGGACCTCACGCCAAGGGCCAGGGCGGTCCCGGCTCAGCTCGACTTGGGTGGCATGGAGCCCCAGGAGTTCAGCTGTGCACAGAGGAGGGGCGAGGACCAGCTTCGGGAAACCAGCAGGCAACAGCCTGAAATCAGCCCAATGGGGGCGGGGCCTCGGGGTCCCCCATGTGCAAGCAGGAGGGTCGCGGTTCAAGGGGCCACGCTGCCTGGAAGCAGGTGCCTGGCCCAGCGGCCGCCCCCTAGCTGACCTTGGACAGATCGGCTATTGTTCATCCACGTTGCTGGGAGCTGAGTCACCGCGGCATTGTCCGCGCGCTCTATCAGGGGAAGCAGCTGCAGAGGCCAGCACCACGTGCAGGAAACCTCAGTCTCCGCGGGGCTCCCACGGGGCCCCTCGCCCTGCTTGGGAGGCCCAGCATCCTGCCACGCGGCCTCCAGGGACCCTGACCGACCCTGAGGCATCCGCAGAGTGAGCAGACGGCCCTGTTCCCTGCCACCGGTGGCCTGGGCTGCGTGGGGCTTGGCCGTTCTCCTAGGGGCAAAGAAGTGGGACCTGCTGGGCCAAGGTGTGAGACAGGCCGTGGACACAAAGTAATGACACGGAATTCACCCTAACAGGGCACAGCATGAGGCAGGGACGTGGCTTTTCCCTGGATCAGAACTGGAGCCAGCAGATACCACCTCATTGCAAGGACGTGTTTGGATCCTTCTCTGAAACGGGGACCCTTGCCCACTTCCTCACCCACAGGCATGCCAGGGGTCTCCTGTGCTCCAGCGGGGGCCTCGAGAATCCCCACTGGGACCTACCCATCACCAGAAAAGCAGCAGGGTGGCCCCGGTTTCACGTCACAGAGCACCCTGTCTGAGCCCTGCCTCCAATAGGGCCGCTGTGGGGGCCCCCGGGTGAGCCCCAGCCCACTCTCCCCTGGCGGTCTGCAGACCCGAGCACTGTGGGGGGCTGGGGCCCCCAGGGGTGAGGGAACGAGAGGGAGGGGCACCAGGTGGCTTTGCTGACAGGTCCCACTCACTGAGCCAATGCTGAGGGGTCAGGGCCGCACAGGCCGCACCCCCCACCCCCGAAGCTGGGGGCTGAGACACCCACTCCGCCTCACTGCTCTGGCTGACGCAGAGCCCGGGCCACACGGGTGGGAGAATTCCTGAGCGAGCAACTAACTGCAGAGGAGCCGCGTCCATCGGCCCGGAACGCAGTCGGAAACGGCACAGGCTCCCAGCGCATCGGGCTGGGCCGGCAGGAAGAGCCCAGAACGCGGGCGCCAGCACAGTCCCGCCTCGGCGCAGAGCTGGGCCCGCGGCAAGCTTCTAGACTGTTCCGGACTACAGCGGGCTCACACCCCACGGGCAGCAGCTGGCGACCGCTAGACACACCCAGAGTTCTCCCACCAACAGACGAGCAACCGCCTCCAAGTGCCCCCCCACGGGCCCGGGTCAGCGGTTCCGTCCACAGCTCATGGAACAGAGCCCAGGAAATGGATTGAGGGGTCGGCCCCATTGGGGGGGCCAGGCAACCAAGGCTGCCTGGGCCTTCGGACACTGAGCCCAGAACACAAGAGGGGGAGACCGGAGGGGCTGTCCCCGGGATTTTACTTTTTCCGGGACTTAGAACGGAGTGGCGCTTCCTGTGTGAGCACCATCCTCCATGAAACTGTCCTGTCTGTCACCCCCAAAGGCTCACAGCTCTGTCTGTGGAGGTCTCCAGCGGCCAAGGCTCAGGCCAGCCCCGGACACGGCCACCAAGCGGCAGTGGGTCCAGAGGCGGCCGCAGGGCGGTGGGGTCTGGGAACGAAGCGATCAGAGGGACAGCTGGTGGCGGTGCAGACAAGACAGAGGGGTGGCTGTTGTAAACACTCCCCGGTTGTCATGTGGACGGGGCAGCCTCGTGGACGGGGCAGCCTCGCTCTCCTGGGCTCCGCCTTTTCCCCAGTGGAGAACCGGGGCTTGGAGAGTGCTGGAGGCGGCCACCAGGCAGGGCAGCGGGGGGCCGGTCTGTGAAGCCAGCTCCGTCCCGGGGCGGGCACACTGGCCTGGGCACCGCTCGCTGCGGCAATGAGACCTGTTAGAGGTAAGGTGGCCGTGACCAGATGCGACAAGCAACTCGCTAACCGGTACCTGGGCTTGTCCCCCAAAGACGCTCTCCTAAGCGTGCCCGGCTCCAAGAGCAAAGTCACAGAACGCCTCCAGACGTTCGCGGTCAGCCCACCGTCTTGCAGCCAAAGGTGCGGCCATTTCAGAACGAGCTGCCAATCAAAAGGCGGGCAGAGTGGTTCAAAGAACACAGAGTTGTCTGCGAGACAGGAACCCTCAGACGGGGCCGGTGGGGTGCAAGGCGGTGCCGCTGCTCTGGAGAACAGTCTGGCAGGTCCCCAAGAGGTCCCATACCCTGTGCCCCACAAGTTCCTCCCCTAGATACCGGTTCAAGAAGCATGAAGACACGTTCACGCCAAAACCACCACGTGCATGTTCTCAGCAGCGTTGTTCATCCCACCCCGAGGCGGAGACACACCAAAGGGCTGCCGACTGGGGAGTGCGTAACGCTAGGGGGCAAGTCCACACAGTGCACTATTACTCAGCCTTAACAAGGAGTGACAGGCGAGCCCAGAACAGGCCTGGGCAGCCTCTCTCAGGGCAAGGGTCCACTTGCCATGGGCTTTTCCAGGTGGTCACATGGGCTGGTGGCCCACGCCGCGACCCTCAGCTTCCCCAGCCCTGCCCTGTTCCCGTTACCTTGCTTAGTCTTCTAAGCAAGCGTCCATCACACTTGACTCTTCCTGTTGCACATGCGTTTGCTTGCTCGCGGACGGCTCTCACACATCCCAGCCCTGCGGCGGCAAGAACTTGCTTTTTTCCTCACTGCTCGGTCCTCAGCACCAAGACCTGACATCACGCCCACTCCCAAATCGACAGATACTAGTGGAATAAATGCAAAGGCGAAACACTTCAAAGGAATCTGAGAGCCAGAATTCCTTCTTGGGCTCAGTCTCCTCGTGTTTAAAACAAAAATACGAAAAGTGCCTACGCCGCGGGTAATGAGGTGATGAGCTTCAATGTTCACTGTTATAACCGTCCTCTTGGTTACTGGTCCACTTCGTTCCACGGTTTCAAGGAGGCGTTCGAAACACACATTTCATTTTCACACAGACCCCACAAGATAACTTTTATGACATACTCCCTCCGGACAGATGAGAAAACGGAAGCTCCGAGAGGCGAGGCGAGCTGCCCAAGGTCACACAGTGAAGCAGCAGCAGAACTAAAAGTCCAGCGAGCTCGCTGAGGCTCGCAGGTCAAACGCTTTCCGCTCTGCCCACTGCAAACTGGACATGCCACAGGAGGCTGGAGAGGGGCCGGCGCGTCCCGGAGGAACAGGGGTTCCCACTCCACACGGAAGGGCTACTGGGACTCGAGTGGACGACAGTCTTTCTAGGTCAGAAAAAGGAGGCGAGGCTGTTCTTTTCCACAAGGGACTTACACTCTCGTGACACAAACAAGACAGGACAACAGAGGCCCCACAGGACTGAAACCTGAAATGCATCCGGCCCAACCCCTTGTTTTACTGAGCGAGAATCTAAGCCGGCAGCAAGGCCTGCAACCACCTGCAGGAGCAGCAGACTGCGCCTATGTCCACGCTCCCACTCTAAGCTAGATGGGTTCCTATTCCTGTCAACTCCTCTTCATACATCCTAGGGGTAACACAAACTCGTGACACCCAGAGAAAATAAGCCAAAGGAGGAACAAGTCACGTGCCTCCCCGCCCACAGCCGTTACCTGTGTCAACCAATTTTGTATTTAACAGAGTCAAGGTGACATTCCGTGGCTCCCACCCCACAGCAGAGCTGAAGCTGCATGAACGGTGCTTCTGTAGCCATTTTCGTTCCCAAGTCTGTTTGCGGTTTAGCTGCTCACCCATTCGTTCACCCAGCGACTACGAGGATCTGGGACGTGGCCGGCTCAGTGCTAGTCCCGGGCGTTCTGCCCTGAAGGAACAAACTAGGGAATCGTAACAGATCAAGAGAAAGCACCTAAGATACCAACTTATCAGCTGCCTAAAGAAAACAGGCCACCAGGCCACCGTACTGAGGTTCAGAGACCACAAGCGCTCGATACAGAGAGACAGAGACAGAGACAGAGAGAATGCGTGTGCTTAATACCCTACCGATCAGCAAGGACCACCAGATTTCTGGAGAAAGCCTGTCACCAGAAAGGCAGAGAGAGGACGGGTGAGCACACACTGTAGGAGGGGCTGAGGAATCCCTTCCCTCCCCACAGAAAGCTCTCCTCTTGTTAACAGCCTCAGAGAAGCCATGGGTGGGCGTGCAACCAGGAAACAAAAGCAGGATGGTATTCCTAAAAGCCAGGTTTTTAGAAAAGGTTAAGAACATTTAGAAATTAAAATTTAAAAAAAAGCTCACTAAAATGAAAATCTCAACAGAAGGCTGAAAGAGAAAGCTGGAGAAATTACCAGAAAGCGGGTAGGGAGTAGGGGGGAAAAGATAATAAAATTAAAGGACCGACCCAGGAGATCCCATATTCACATTCTAGATGTTCCAGAGGCAAGAAGACAGAAAACGTCGGGAGCAAAAAGGCAGTGACATAATTCAAGAACTTCCCGGAACCAAGTCATTTCAACACCGACAGGTTCCACGGCGCACGGGAGGAAGGCACGTTCACATGGGAGTGTGTCACCGGTGACATCCCAGGACAGTCACACGGGACGCGACAGACTCCAGAGGGAAAACTCACGGTTCCTACAAAGGATTAAAACCCAAATGGTAGTAGGATGCTCGATAATAGCTCTGGAATTTCAAAGACAACTACGCAATGCCTTGCACCCCCCAAAAAATAAAGAAGACCCCTCCCCTAGAACCCATACTCCTCCCGAAATGGCAACACGTGAGCAAAGGATGAAGCCTTTTCCGGCCGGCAGGCGTCCTGGGCAGTCACCCCTGCTGCGCCGTCAAGCCCGGTCCTCGCTCTTCCCCACTGGAGCCCGGGGTGGAAGCCCTGTGCTCCTCTCACAGTTTCCGCACCAGGCACACAGGTGACATGAGAAAGGCCCCCAGCCCAGGGTGGGGGAGGGAGGGAGGGAGCAGAGGACGCTTAGTGGACCAGGAGTGACATCCGCACTGAACCCTCAAGGATGAGGAAGAGACGTGCAGTCCCAGCTCTCAGGAGTGTGTGCAAAGGCCTGGGGACCTGTCACCCTCCACCCATCTGCTGACCAAGGACAAGAGTCCGAGCTGACAGGGGACACTGAGGTCGGGTCTCCAGGCTGTGCCCCACCCCCGACAGTCCTGGCCGGTGGACCTCAGGTGTCCACACTCACGTGCCCCGGCTGGATCTCAAGGTCAGATCTGACAGGCTACCAAGGACACGCACTCAACAGCCAGGCTCCTCCACACACTCCCTTTCCGGCAGTGCCTCCGCCCCTCTGGGGCTTGGGGCTCCCACCGCCCCAATGATCCCGCTGTGATCTGAGCAGCCAGGGGGCCTTCCGGTCCCTTGCTGCCAGGGTTGGCCCTGCTGACTGGTGTTCAAGGTCAGGGCGCCCCCAGCTCCAGATCCGGGGCCCCGGCCGGTGGGAGGCGGCTCCCAGCTCCCAGCTCCCAGACACAAGCCCTCCGTCTGCAGCTCTCGGACCCTGAACCACCTGCGTGCTGACAGGTTCTCCAAGTCCTCACGCGTGTCCATCACGCCAGAGGGGAGCGAGCCGTGTGGGATGTCGTCGGCTCCAGGCTGGTGTGTGGGGACTGCCTACCTCTAAAACGCGCACCCACAAACCACCCTGCGGCTGTAGACGGGCGTGTGCCTGGATGAACTGGGTGAGCGTGGGAGCACACACGCATGTGCATGAGGACAGGAGTATGAGCAGCACGTGAGTCAGTCCTTGTGCGAGCATCAGTGTGCACACGATGAGTGAATGTGCATGTGTGAGAGGGAGGAGAGAGGTGTGTATGTGAGCAAGCATGTGAGTGTATGTGCAAGCAGGGGATGCAGGTGAGTGTGCATGAGCAAGCTTGTATGAGAACACGAGAGTACGTGAACATGAAACATGAGTGCGTGTGTGCAAGTACACACCAGGGCCCCATTAGCAACGTGACGCAGCTCCTGGTAAAGGCAGGGAGGCCCACCCCAGCCCCTCCCACAGATCCAGACACAGAATCCCCAGGGTCACACCAGCCACCTCTCCCCTCCCCGCCCCACACAAAGCGAGCTGGGTGCCCTCCCTCCCTCCAGCCAGCCCAGCCTCACTCTCTGACCCTAATTTTGCAGGGTTTTTCTAAAGGCAATTTCTACATCTTCCTCACTTCATTAGGGAGCCATAAATAAGATGATTACGGAAGTAATGTTCTGAGAGTGATCTGAGCTGCTTGGAAGAGAAGGGGGTAGATACAACCCAGGACACTTGGGCTCAGACGTCACTGTGAGCGGGAGGTTCTGTCCGGGGAGGGGACCGCCATCTGCAGCAGTCTCCTGCTGCCTGCCTCGAGGCGCTGGGCACCAGTCCAGGTCCCTCAGTAACAGGGCTCGTCTGGTGTGCCAAACACCATGACACAGACAGGGCCTCACAGGTCCCAGGGGGGTAAGTCACAGCTGGGCGGGAGAAAGGGAGCAAATTCCACTCCGCAAGGCAGCCTTCCCTCATCTGGAAGCAATTCATCTTGCCCTCCACCAAACCGGTGAGTTAAAGGGGAGAGCCTGCCACTCAGCCCCCTTATGGGGGGCTCCCTCATAGCCAGAGAACTGGCCCAGGGTCAGCCTGGCCGTCTCAGCAGATGTGGGCTCAGTGTCGTCCTAAACAGTGTCTCCTTTGGCCCCTGAAAACGGGACAAGAGTCGGGAGCACAGACTTTGGAACTGGACTGGGCTGAGCCAACAGCCGGCCACACCGGCGGGGTCTTTTGGTTTAAGTGAGGTGGAGATAGAGCTGTGGGAGAACTGAACCGAACGCGCACGGGAATGGTCTCTACGGGGCCTGGCCTACAAGAAGCCCCTGACAGCAGCATCAATGTTGCTGTTGCTGCTGCCTCTTCCATTGATTCTGTACGTGGGGGCCACAGTGATCCTTCTAAAACGGGACGGAAGGCTCTTTCTCCTTGGTCGAATTCCTCCAAGGGCTCCCACCTCCCCACATCGGAAAAGGCAAAGCCTTCAAAGCAGCCTTGGAGGCCCTACGCACTGGGAATCCCATCCTCTCCCCCTGGCTCACGACCCGCCCCTTGTCCTGCACACTGTCCCCTCTGCCCTGGGAGGCGCCTCCTGCAGAATCCACAGGCCCGCAACAGACAGCGCTGCCCGGGGCATAACCCCCTTCTAGGTGGGCCCCCTCCACTCTCCTCCAGCCACTGACCCGTACACACACCGGCCCTGACTGGGCGCAGTCTTATGGGGAGCGCTCGGGAGGCCATCTCCAAAATAAGGGAAGACAGGTGCTTGAAGACTCTCCCAAGGAATCTGCCAGGACCACTAACTACTAAAGAGGCCTCCAGAGTGTACAACGTATTGTCGGCTGACGTGTTCTTAGGAGACTGCCGTCCAGAAACCAGAGACGCCAAACGGAAGAAAAGGCAGGAGATTCAGAGAAACAAGCCAGTGAACAAGTCAAGAGTGGCCATGTCTGCTGAGACCTAGGCGCGTGCGCGCCAAGACTTAGGCGCATGCGTGAGACCTAGGCACATGCGCTCCAACAACTAGGCGCATGCGTGAGAACTAGGCGCATGCGTGCCGACGACTAGGCACATGCGCATTAAGATCTAAGCAATGCTACCAAGACCTAAGCGCATGCGCACAGAGACAAACCTAGGTGCATGGCGCAGAGACCTAGGTGCATGCGCGCTGAGACCTCGGCGCATGCGCATCGATGCAAGCGCATGCGCGTAGAGACCTAGGTGCGAGCGCTCAGCGGAAGGAGGCCTATACGCTAACTACGGGTATCCACTCTTAGGAAGATGCTGTGTATCCTGACACAGGAGACAATGGGACAAGGTGCTGACACCAGGGACCAGCGCAGATCCATGGGGTGCCAGTTGGGCTGAAGTCAGAATGATGGAGACAAGCACAGCGAAGAAACCCACTTCAGGTAGGCAAGGATGCAGGCGTGGAAGAAACTGCACAAAGCACTCGCCAGGAGCACATCCCAGGTG
The DNA here is from genome assembly GCA_004027555.1 of Craseonycteris thonglongyai. Lineage (NCBI taxonomy): Eukaryota > Metazoa > Chordata > Mammalia > Chiroptera > Craseonycteridae > Craseonycteris > Craseonycteris thonglongyai. The sequence goes on along the minus strand of PVKE010000149.1, from coordinate 39,399 downwards.
TGTCTTGTGAATGTGCGTGCAGGTTGGGGATGGGGAATTGTAAGTGGGGGAGGGGGAATCATGGGGTCACAGGGAGGAGAGATTTAGAATTCCTGAGGAAAGGGTATCTTCGACATTATCTCAAGAAAGGATCTGTGAGGTGTGATGAGACTACACGGTCGGTGATGGTGAGCGCTGCTGCTGAGGGACATCCAACAGACAGGGAGGGGTCTTCCACAGAGGAAGCAGCACATCAGCCGTAGTAACCGCGCATGACAAGCCTCAGCTTATTTGGGGCAGTCACTCAGTTGTGAGCTATGGTTGAGAAGGTGTGTTTTAAAGCGTGCTATGAATCCTGGATCGTGAACAAGGCACTAACAGAAATTTCTGTCCAGTAAAATCATGACGATGTGTTCTCATCCACCTCGCTCACCAGTATCTGCCACCAGGTGACTCTGACTCGTCCCCAAAGTCAACATGTCCACAAAAGGTGAGCGTGTTGAGTCGATTCAGGACATCGAGGCGGCCACCACAGCAAACTGAAGACACTCATGAAAGAGGACTCCCAGCACGGCTTCAGAAAGTGGCCAGAACCATGGGACACGTGTGTTTGCAGTGAGGGGGGTTGTTTTCAGGGAGATTAATGGCCATGTGTCTTTTATTTTAGTATCGTTTTTATTTAAACATTCACCGCGTTTTTTGATAACACCTCATAACCTTAACAATCCCAAACACAAAATCCCCGATACTGGTTTTTGCTTAAACCGTGGTGGTGAGGTCACCCTTTCCTCTACCAGGGCCCTCCAGCATAGAAAGTGCTTCCCAGATGGGACCCAGATCTCATCTCCTAGAACCCCCACCCACAGGTCCTTGGTTTGGCCTTTTGAAGCCAGAGGATACGTTTAATCCCTCCTCTCCCACCTCAATCCTGCGGGTGTTAGAAAACCATTCTAATGCCCCTGCTGCCCATAACACTCCATAAAAATAATTTCCAGACCACAGGACTATTCCCAAACCCTTCATCCAATTCCCATGTATGTAGTTTCTACCATCTTAGTCACCCGCCCCTGGAGGAATTCAAATCGACCAGTGTCCCAACCAGAATTAGCAAACCCCAACGCTGCAAGTGTGGTGTGAGCGCCACCGGGCATAGTCTATGCTGCACTCGGGCTGAGCCCCACGCCCAGCATGCCTGGCTCTTCTCAGCACCTGCCTGGCACTGATTCCCCCAGTCACTAAGCAAGAGCTGCCAGGTTAGAAGGGTGCCCATCTTCATGCTCAGGGAGACAACCTACTCGGAGAGATTCAAACACGAAGACCAGAAAACTATGGGGAAAGGAACATGTTGCTCTATGGGGTCTTGCAGGAGGCTGACTAGAGGTATGTCCCTGGTGGGAAGGGTGAAGTCTGAGGTTAGCCTGGCAAGATGGTAGGCCTGCTGTCTGCCACCATGGGGACTGGATTTACCCTCACCCCTCAAAGGCCTAAAGCACTGGACAGAACCCACAAGACGACACCTTCGGGGGCTAGGCAGTCGCACAGAGCTGTACTCCCTGAGAGAAAAGAAACAAGAGTGAGTCCTAGGACTGCCCGGCGGACGGCCTGGCGGTGACATCCACACAGCAGCACAGGAGGACTCTGAGGGCACCCAGTGGTCCCACCAAGTGGCGAAAACGGAAATTCAAACTCAGAGCTAGAATGTCCAGGGTAGAACACTGGACAGGATGGGAATGAGCAGAGCGGGTGCTCTGGAGAGCTTCCGCTTTGAGTCCCCTTGAACCCTTAGCTAATGTGCACACACGTGGGGTGCAGCTCCCCAAACCCGAGGAAATAATCGACGGAACAGAACCAACCGGACAGAGTTCCCACTCCCACTCGTGAGAGCGCAGAGACCTCATGGGATGGGGCACGAGACGGAATCCTTGGAAGGTTAATGCCTTAGCAGTGAAACCAAATTAGCCCAGACCACAGGCTGGGTCCACCCTAACAAAGCTTAAAAGTGAGCCTCAAAAGTTTTGAACTGATCCCAAGCAACTACATGCATGCCAGAATCCAATCCAATGCTATTTAAAGACATCAAACAAAATCCTGCAACGCTAAACCCACAATGTCTGACATGCAATCAAAAATTAGCGGGCATTCAAAGAAGCAGGAAAATATAACCCATAAACAGGAGAAACATCAGTCAATAAAACAGACCCCCAAATGACAGAGATGAAACTTGTAGACAAGAACAAAGAACAGCTGTTATAAGCATGTTCCATACACACAAGAATGTAGAGGGAAACAAACATGAGAAATGAATGATATAAAAAACTCAAGTGGAACTTCTAGAGATGAAAAAGTACAAGATCTGCAGTGAAAAATGTACTGGGTGGGACTAATTACCATCAAATTAGACACCGCCAAAGAAAAGATCATTGTACTTGCAGACACAACCATAGACACTCCAAATTGGGGAAGCCGGATGGCTCAGCGGGTTAAGTGCTTGCTTTGCAGCCCCAAGGCCCAGGGATCGAATCCCAGTCCCGGCCTGTGTGGACCCATATGCTGAACTGGGGTGCGTCCCATGAGGGAGGCCCCCAGCCCAGTTCCCACCTGTGCAGCCCCTGCCCACCTGTGTGAAACAAAACCATGTGGAAAACTGATGACGTATAACTATAGAGACGGCTCTGGGCCCTCCCCCTTCTCTCTCTCATCTTCTCTCAAACAATAAATCAATGAAATAATTTTTTTTTAATTATTTTCACTTTGAATTCTGCTACGACTCAATTTTTCCAAACACAACCCTATTCATCCTGCCGGCCTCCTCCACCTGAATCTCGCCTGGTGGCATTCAAGGAGCCCCTCCCCCGGGTCACCACCAGTCCAGCTACCTGGGACTCGCCCATCCGCACCCAGACCTCCACGCTCAGCGAGCCCCCGCCTTTGCTGCTAAATGCACCTGTCCCAGCCTGTCTCCTGGGGGGTCCTCCACAGGGTCTCTGTCCCACCCAGCCCAGCCCCTGACTGCATGTGACCTGAGTTATTCTCCCTGCACTGCAGGTACCAACTGGACTGAGCTCCAAGGACACCCTCATGGCCACCAGCCACCTGGCTCCACACCCTGCAGCTTCCCTGCTGGCGGGAGGAAGGCAGAGCCCAGACGGGTGGTTGCAGTGTCCTCTGCCCCCCACAGCCTGCAGGGGGGAGGTGACCGCGGACACGTGTGCATCCTCAGCGGCAAGCACGGGGAGCCGCTCTGCTCACTTGGAGGGGCTCACGCCTTCCGGGCTGCTCCCCGAGGCTCGCCTGCCCACCCTGCACCCTCGGGTGCCCCACGCTGCCCGCGGACCCGAATGCTGGCTTCCAACCCCGCCGCCCTCCCCGGGTGTGATCTGCAAGCGCCATGTTGACACAGAGCTGTTTCCAGTCTCTGGGTGACGACAAGCGGAAAGTCGCAAGCCCAGACCTCCACGTCCCTTTCTCTGAAACCAAGCACGGCATCCTGCGTGTCTGTACAAAACACACACACACACACACCCCTTATTCAAACCCCGCCCGTCAGCCTGGCCCCGGAGCCCTTCATCAGCCCCAGTCGGGGCGGGGCCTGACAGGCAGGAGGTGCTCCCGGCCCCGCCCCACCCAGGTCTTCTAAGCCTCATCTCCACACTGTGGTGGGCGCGGCATGGGTGTCCCGGCTACAGGAGTGTCTGAGCCCGTCCTAAGAACGTGGGAGCGGGGAGCTCTCAGCTGAGCCCCAGAACAAGCAGGGCTCCCTCCCGCACAAGCCCCGTTGGGCACACCCAGGCCTGCACACGCTCTGTCTCTCCCCCTCCCCCGTGTCCTCGCTGGGCGTGGGAGGAGCACAGATCCGGGCTGCCCGCAACATGTGCCCCTGACGGTGGGGAGAGGGCTGTGGGCACAGGTAGGCACCGCCAGGGCCCTGCCCCCAGGATTCCAGAAGGCTGTGCCAGGCAGAGCCGCACAATGCCCAGGTTTTACAGCAACGTGCTGGGGTTAACTTTCCTCTTTAACCTGAGGAAGGGCAAGTTTCCCAATTTGGTCAAAGAGGCTGTGAAGGTCAGCAGCGGCCCAAAGCGGTCAAGGCGAAGCCCAGAGCTCAGCAAGACCCTGCACCACAGGCCGTGGGTCCAGCAGTGGCAGGTGGGGGCCTCAGCCTTCCTGCCCGAAGGGTCACACCTCCCCAAATAGCGGGGGGATCCCAGGGCACCCTGGAACTGCCTGACTCTTCACGTTCTGCACCCTCACCCTTTCCTGTTCCCTGTCACAGGGTCACATTCACGAGACCCTCAGAAAGTAAACGAGTATTCAGAGTACAGTTCACTTCCAACCACTGCGAGAGACAGGGCGGAAGGGGTGTGCTGAGCGCCAAAGCACAGATCATCACGTTAGTAAACAAGGGATCGCCAGAGAGTGACCTCCTGGCCTCTGAAGGTAGACCGGGGCGCACACAACGTGACCCCGAAGTAGCCAGCAGCTCCTTCCAGCTCCCCCTACACCCCGCGTTGCAGGAGCCCCAAGTGCAGCTCCGGCTAAGCGTCCGGTTGTGTTCTGGGTGAGAGGAAGGCGAGGGAAGCCGGACTTGCCCCCCCAGGCCGCCGCTCTTGTTCCTTCCGCTGTGGCTGTAACTGAAGCTGAAATGATTAACTTGCTGGGCTGGAATGATTAACTTTCCTAACACCCTACAGGCATGGGGGTGCTGGAGGTGCCTACAACACAAGCCCCTGTCCCAACCAGACAGGCACACACCCTCTGCCCCCCCGCCAGCCCCTACCAGACCTCAGAGCCTGGTGTGGGCTCATTAACCCCGTTCTGCCAGGGGCAGAGAGGGCACCGCGGGAAGCCCCAGGGCTAGAAGCCAAGACTCAGGCCTGCATCCCACCTCAGAAACCACCTGTATCGCAGCGGGAGGGAGCCCGAACCGCCCCTTCTGCAGGTCACTGCCAAGGGTCACCGAGCCAGGCAGAGGCAGGAGCCAGGACGAGAGCCTCCCCCCCCCGGGGGCTGGTCCTCATCCCAGAGGCTCCAGAGCATGACAAGTGGCCAGACCCAAACCCTACGAGGCCACGGCCCTGGGAGAGGATGCGCTCCTGTCGGAGGCCCTGCACGTGGGCGCCCCGCACTGTGGCTCCAAGGCAGACGCACGGAAGGACGATGGGCTGGCGACAATGACGGGCCCTCGAACCAGGCAGGTGCCCTGGGAGGCTCCTCCCCCAGGAGCAGGCCCCGCGAGTCTCCAGGTGGGGCAGGGTGAGCAGCGAGACCTGAGCCCCACCACCACCACCCGAGCATCCCAGTGTCCCTGAGCCCGGGGCAGTGCCCGGCGAGGCCTTCCGTCCACAAGCAGTGCCCCAAACCCAAGAGCAGCAGGAATGAGAGGCGACAACCACCAGGCGCCAGGGCAGGGGGCACTGCAAGTGGGGGCTCCCATAGGCCTGTGACTGCACAGCCTGGCTTTGAATCCTGCGAGACCCTGCCCGGCTCTCCGCCTCAGCTGCTGCTTCTACCAGACGCGGGGCCCAGACAGCGACCATGCAGGAAGCCCGCACCAAGGAAGTGAGTTAGATTAAGACGTAACACACGGCCAGCAAACCAGTGGGGACGAGTGTAGAGCCGGACACTGTGGCAGAGGGGGACAATCACCGACACCAGCATCCTGGGTACCGTGGACACAGCCTGGCAGGCCCGTGGCCACTCCTGAGATGCGCAGTGAGGTCTGCTGGGAGTCACAGAGATCCTACCAGCCAGCACACGTCCCACGCCCACCGCCACCCCACTGGGTTCTTGGAAGGTAAAACATTTACAGATCAGCCAGCAGGAGGACGCGCCAGGATAAAACACACGTCCATTAAAACAGAAGAAAAGGCTGTAAGCAGCACCCACAGGGGCCTGGACCAGCAAGGACTGGCGACAAAGAGGCTCTCAGCAAGACCCCGAGGGGCCTGGGGAGGGTTCCCGCTGAAGGTGCCACCCCAGGGGCGGGGCCGGCCTGCAGCAGCTCGAGCCGCAGGTAGCCCGGGCCAGATTCCAGCACATTCTTTTCTGACCAGCTGGAGGGCGGGCCTCTACCCCGGGCCCCAGCCTCTGTGAGGGGACAGGAAGCAGGAAGTTACAAGCCGCTCCTGCTTCCCTAGGCTTCCTCCCTAAAATGAGGGGGGCTCACCAAGAAAGAAACTAAGAATGCTGCCAGCCGCCAATCAGAAATGGGGGGGGGCTCTCACCTGGCCCCCAAAGCCCAGTTTAAGGAGCTTGTCCACACCAAGGCAAGACCTAGGGGAGAGAGACATCTAGAACAAATATACCAGCACCCCATGCTATGCTCCTGCCTTAACCCACAGCTAAGGGGCAAGCGAGGCCAGCCTCAGCCCCGCCATGACACACACCCTTTCTAAGGCCCGGCCCCATGGGCCCAGACTGACCCGCTCCTGTTGTCTTTGAATGTCCTGCACATACTTTGGCTGCTGGCAGATAAGAGCAGATCCCAGAATATTCCCGCCGGAAAATAAAAACGTAGGTCATCACTTGTCTAAGAAGCCACTCTGGGGCGAACGCCAGCCTTCAGCGGCCACTCTTTGGGACAGTGGTGTGCCCTTCAGAACCCATCCCCTGAACAGGTGGAGAAGACCAGAAATGCACACTGTGTCCATTCCACTCGGCTGGCAGTGGGGGCCTAAGGCACGAAGAGCAGCACCCAAGCCCGGCCTCAGCTGGAAAGACAGCTGTGATCGACTAGTGAGGTCTGCGAGGGGCAGCGAGGAACACATCTGTGTTCCGTATTTGTCATCCCTGGAGTCCCGGCATCCAAGGACTCACCGTTTGTAATTCTGACCACTCACGAGTGACCCGAAGTTTCAAGACACGTACAAGCGTGTAACTTTCCTGAAACAGGAGTATGATTCACAGACCTGGGGGACTGATAGAAAGGAACAGGACACTTTCATTGTTTTCTTCTCTACCAACCCAAAGCTACTCTTGTGACACCACAGAAACTTGGTGGGAAATGGCCATCAAGCGAAAGATACAATTGTAGCAGAAGTTAGAAGGGTAGTTAACTTGGGGCGTAAAGATATACACAGGAAACATTTGGCTCTGCAGAAACATGACCGTGGAAAAAGCCAGACCCATGTACAAATATCGCTGCAGATGCAAATTTAGGATTCTAGAAGGTGCAAGGTTACTTTTTTTCTTTGGATGGCAAAATGGATCCATATTTTTTGAGATATAATTGACATTCTATTAGTTTCAGGTGTACAAATAGTGATTTGTTATTGGTATATATTACAAAATGACTACCATACAAGTCTGGTTAACGTACATCAACATATATCTATATGTAATTACAAAACTGTTTTTCTTGTGATAAGAACTTTTAAGACCTACTCTCTCAGCAACTTTCAAATATAAGACAGTGTTATTAACTGCAGTCGCCATACTGCATACATCCCCCTGATGACATGCATTTCTTGTCCTGGGTCCACACGGTGGCTACTCTGTGCCTCTCAGCACAGGGGATGGATGGATGGTTAGATAAATGGATGGATTATGAATGGATGGATGGATGGATGATGGATGGATGGATGGATGGATAGGGGATGAATGGATGGATGGATGGATGAATAAGATGGATGGATAGATGGATAAATAAGATGGATGGATGATGGATGGACAGATGGATGGATGATGTATGAATGGATGGGCAATGGATGGATGGAGGATGGATGGATGGATGGAGGATGGATGGATGGATGGATAATTGATAAGATGGATGGATGGATGGATGGATGGAGGATGGATAAGATGGATGGATGGATGGATGGATAATGGATAGATGGATGATAGATGAATAAGATGGAGGATGGATGGATGGATGGATGGATGGAGGATGGATAGATGGATAGATGATGGATGGATGGGTGGATGATGGATGGATGATGGATGGATGGGTAATGGATGATGGACGGATGGATGGATGGAATTCCTTATCCTTAGCTAGACATATAAAGCAACCCACAATACAACAATTGCCTCCCTGTCCGGCCTTTTCTCTCTCTACTTGCCTACACACAACCCACTCGCTGACCCACCTAAGCTGTTCCCGCACCCCAACCCGTTCACAGTGCCTTTCCACAGGCTGAGGAAGTCCTTCCTGTCTTCTATTGAAATGGAAGCCACTCTTCAGGGTCCGAGTCCACCTGCTGCATGAAATGCTGCTCCAGAATTGGGGTGTTTTATCCTCCTGTTTGAACCCACATAACGTTCTCCCCTCATAGGCCGCTCACCTTACACCTTGACTTGTCATTTCTTTGGAAGTCTTTTCTTAACCCTTTCCGTCATTATAAACCCCATGAAAATAAGAGCCTTTACCTTTTCCATTTTTGCATCACCAGAACTTAGCACAGACTCTTGTGTGGTGACACACACACTAAGTGTGCATCAGATTCACTAAAGAACCATTCTGGCAGTAGACAAGAGCCAGGCGAGACGAAGACAGAAAACACCACAGGGGTTCTAAGGAAAGGGGGGGTTCTTTCAGGGTAAGTGGCCAGGGAAGGCTCATGAAAGAGCTCAGACATCAGGAGGGTCTTGAAGGAGGGGAAGAGCATTCCAGGAAGGTGGAATTGTATGAGCTAGGGACAAAGGTGTGAGTAAAGCAGGCTAACGCAGGTGTGGGAGGTCAGCCTGGCTAGAACCGCGGGCTCCTCCAGGGGAGGAGAGCGGGAGATAAGGCAGGACAGGCAGGCTGGGGACAGACAGGAAGGCGGTCGCGTGCCAGGCTGAGGCACTCGGAGTAGATCCATTCCCTCAGTCAGTGGGGACAACAGCCTGAGCCTTAATGGTAGAAGAAACATTGTCTTCTCTTGTTCTGAGCATGTTAGTCTAGTCTCAGCGAGCACATCAATAGCCGCCATTGACTGCACACCTGCTGAGCTCCGGGCTCCACACACATGATCTCGTTGCTCTCAGCAGGCCTGAGAGCCAGGTAGTGTTATCCGCATTTTGCAAGCAGGAAGCTAAAAGGGGTGAAGGCACTTGGTCCAATTCACTTAGCAGCTGGGCTGGAGTTAGAGACACCGGGATAAGGACCAGCACTCCGGCCAGCAACCTCTGACCCAAAGCCTTCCCGCTTCGCCTGAGCTGCTTCTTATGGACTCCCTCAAGTGCACCGTTTATGAAGCACATAGTAGGAGCTTGAGAAGACACACTAAGTAAAACGGAAGTTGCCAAGGGAGGAGGAGTTATCACTAAACGGGTGTACAGTTTCAGTGGCACAGATGAAAAAGTTCTAGGGTGCTGTTGCACAACCATGTGAATATACTGAAAGCAATGGAACCAAAATATATTTTTAAGTAGTTGAAATGGTAAGTTATATGTTTTTCCCCCACAATTGCAATTTTTTTTTAATAAAGCATACTTATTAATCGACTGATGTGGATATGACCTTATGGCGCTAATTAAATGATATTGGAAGAGGCTCTAGAAACGTTTTGATCCAATGAGCCCCCAAAACAGAGTCAGAAGGGGAGGTCATTTGCTCAGGGCTACACACTCTGGCGATGTGAAGGCTAAGACCCCAGGCTCAGTGGAGAAAAGTGGCTGACTAGGGAAAGCACATGGTATGGGGGGCTAGAAGCGCAGGTCCAAGTTCTGCCTCTTCCACATGAGTTCTGTAACCTCAGAAAAGTAAGTTATTCTCTCTGAGCCCATTTCCCCAACCTGTAAGAAGACAATAAAAAAATTAACCTATAGTTTACCAGCTTGCTTGTGAACCACATAAAATTACATAAAGCTAAGGGGCAGAGAAAGCATTTGGCCAACTATAAATTATTTTTATAAGCACAAGTTATTGTTATTAATGTGAAATATCAGTTCATACCATTTAAAGAAGATTAAAATCTAATTAACGCCGACCAAAAACCCCACCCCATTCTGGTGCACTCAGCTCTTCAGAACCTTGCACACAGCAGGTCCTCAATGAGTGACTGAGCAGAATGGAATTACCCTTCAAGTGTGACCCACCCCTCTCCTCCGCCCTCTGTCACCCCCAAGCCCACAGCCCAGCTGCATGGGCCATGCCAGAACCAGGGGCCGGGTAGGAAGCCCGTGTGAATGTCTGCCTCCCGGGCTGCATTCCTCAGCTAAATATAAATGATTTGTCCAGTGCATTGTTTGACATGAGCCATCATACCTCTCCCGCCCCTCCCCACGACTTAAGATGACAAGCTAACTGCACCTCTTTACAGCAGAACAGACCCACACAACCTCTCTGTGAGGCTGTTTTTAGTGGAGAGAGGAAGGCTGGCTGGTACACAGGGATCAGAGCATGAGTTTTCCCCCCTAGTCCAGGAAAGCTTCCTGGAGGAGGAAATGCCTGAGTCAGAGAAGAGGACAGCTGTCGGTCAGAAGGGCCTCAGACTGAGTTTGGTCCTCTGAACCAAACAGAGGTGAGCAGCTGCCTTCTTATCCCCGTTTTTTTTGGGGGGGGGATGGGGGAGTAAAGGACACTGCAGCCGGGGGGATCCCACACTACCCTAAGGCCCCAAACTTCCCACAGACACTACAGGCACCAGAAGAGGCAGATGAGAGGTCAGTATCTTTCCAAAGAGAGGCGATCCGGCTCCGAAACACACAGGGACAAATACTATACTCCAGTGACAAGCCAGTTTCTTGTTTGAACTTTCCTTTCGTTTCTTTTTTATTTTTTAACCACAGGAAGTTTTTGAAAGTCCCAAGCTTGGATGCACACAGATGGACTGCCTCTCGCAGCTCGCGGTGTGCCAAAGCTTTGTCATTCTGAGTGCCGATGGGCCAGCGGGGGGAGGGGGGGGCCCGGAGCGGCCAGGGGTGCGGAGGGGCGCGGGGAGGCCTGCGCGAGCCCCCCGGCCCTCCCTGGACCACCCCACAGCCACTGGGGTCCATCGGGCCAACACAGACACCCATGACAGCTCCGGGGCTCTCCCTCCCGGCTGCACCCTCCAGACCTCGCGTCCCTCCGCTGGGGACCCCGCGGCTCGCCCTCCAGCAGCGCCACCCCCAAAAGCTCTTGCTCCGAGCCTCTGCCGTGCAGGGCGCCCCGCCCCGGGCCCGGGCCCCGCGCACACGCGGGCCTCACCCCATCCCTCCTGACACCCCCTCTCTGCGGCGCTCCCGCCCTTAGGGGACCTGGGGAGGGGCTCCCCGAGCCCCCCCGGGGGGCCGCACGCTGGCCCGCCCGGGTGCCCGCCCCAGGCCGCACTCACCGAGCTCCTAGGAATGCGGGGTCCCGGCTCCCTCGCGCTCCCTCCCGGCTGCTGCCAAGGCCGCCGCCAGCGGAAACGGGGGGCGGGGCCGGGACTCTCGGTGGGGGGCGGGGCCTTCCCGGGAATCTTGAGGCCGCGGGGCGGGGCCGGCCGCGGAGCGGGGACTCGGGGACTCGGGGGCGGGGCGCGCGGGGTGATGCGGGGCGGGGCAAAGCCGTGGGGCGGGGCCTCGGGGTGATGCGGGGCGGGGCGAAGCTGAGGGGGCGGGGCCTTCCCGGGAACCTTGAGGCCGCGGGGTGATGCGGGGCGGGGCGAAGCCGAGGGGGCGGGGCCTTCCTGGGAATCTGAAGGCCTCGGGGCGGGGCGAAGCCGCGGGGGCGGGGCCGGGGCCTGGCCGCGGCCGCCCTTGTGACAGGGCTGCAGGCGGGAGCTGGAGCCGGCGCTGGAGGCGGGCTCCAGGGAGGGGGAGGCAGGGGCCGTGGCCCCCCCAGCCGCCCCCTGGCTGGATCCCCCGCGTCGAGCCAGCGGCGCCCCCCGGCCCGGCGTGACCGCCCCCCAGAAGCCCTCCTGCAGTCCTTGTCGCCGGGATCTTCGGGTTGGCAGCTCGGCCCGGGCGTTCGTGCGACACGCCTGCCCTCCGCCCGCACCGGCCGAGTCGGCCGGGGGCGTCAGGGCCCGCGAGCTCGCGCCCCTGGGCTGGGCCCCACGCACCACCCCAAGGGCCAAGCTGGCCGGGACCTCGGCCTTCCTGCTCTGACCAGGCCGTCTGCCCTCCCCAGCCCCGCACCCACACCTGCGAACTCCCCCAGCGTCTAAGGCGGATGATTTGAGAGGCTGATGACGCGGGTGTGCATTAGGTACTGTCCAGAAGAGCAGCCATTCTGTCTCCAAGACCTAAAAGGCCTCCAAGTGTCCAGGTCAAGGGCACCGTGAGCCCAGAAGAACTGAACTGACGCAGGCAAACTTCAAGTTAGGCAACTCCGCCAAGCGCCTCCTGTAGGCCTTTCCAGGACCTGGGTTCTTGAAGCCGTGCTTGTCACATGCACGATCGTGGGCTCCGTAAGACTCGAGGCAAAGCTTTAAGCCTGGCTATAATCACCAGGCCCCCCTCACTTCTCATTAAACTGGCCGTTTCCACTCATCTCCTCAGCCCTCTCAGACATACCCCAATGATCCACCTCCTGACTCCCCATTCCCTCCCTTCAAAACCTTGTTCAATGCCCCGCACAGAGGCTTCCAAGGCTGGCCCCCACCAGTCCCATCACGGTGACAGCCCTTGAGCACATAGTGCTGCTTCTGCTCAGCTTCCAGAAGAAGGAACTGAGATCCCGAGAGGGAAAGGGACTTGCTAGTGGTGATTGCTGATGGTCTGACTGTAAAACACTCAGGGTAAAAACAGCAGAAGTCAGCCTGGTGCGGGAGCAACCACGGGGCTTTGGAACCAGAGCGAGCTGGAATCGAATCCCGACTCTGCCTTTTATGGGCTCTGGACTCTCTAGGTTTCAGTTTCCTCACCCTAACAATACCAGTGCCACAGGGTTGACCTAATGACCAAGATGACAGGGGCAAAAGGACAACATTCGATGGCAAGACGGTGCTCAAGAAATGTTAGCTTCCTCCTGCCCTTAAGAGAAGATAAGCAAGTTTAAAATAGTAGAACTGGGGAAGCCGGGGTGGCTGAGTGGGTTAAGCGCTCGCTTTGCAGCACCGGGGACTGAGGATCGAATCCCAGCCCCGGTCCGTGCAGAACCATATGCTGAACTGGGGTGCTCTTCCCATGTAGGAGGTCCCCAGTTCAGTTCTCACCCCCTGGTTTGGCTCCTGGCTTGAGGGGGCATGCCTTCCATGTGGGAGGCCCCCAGCCCAGTGCCTGCCCTGTGCAGCCCCCGCCCACCTGTGTGGAAGAAAACCGTGTTGAAAACTGATGACGTACAACTATGGAGACGGCTCTGGGCCCTCCCCCTTCTCTCTGTCTGTCTTTGTCTCCCTCTGTCTCTGTCAAAAGAAAACAATAACATAAATAAAATAGTAGAACTATGACCCAGAATGTGGCCACACTGTTCACCCTCCTCCCGGAGATGGAGGACTCAGGGCATCCAACGGGGGTTAGTGCTGCAGGGAAGCCCCCTGGAGAAAAACCATAGCAGGTATGGAATCATTTAGCATAAAGGAGGCCTAGGTAACGTGCCATCTGTGAGGCGAACATATACCCACCGTGTCCAGTGAGGATGAAAGTCAAATACGTGACCTGACCAGGAGGCAAGCTATGCCGAGGACAGGAACCCCCCGAAGCAAAAGGGCCTGGTTAAGGGAACCAGACTTCCCATGAGGGCCGTGAATCTGCGTGCTAGAGATTCTGAAAACACGGCAGGAAAACAACCCTATCCAAGGGGAGCACATCCGGGTCGTGGGGGGCATGCCACTCACTCCTCTTGTCCTGGCCTCGTTAGCAATAGTCCTTGTTTCGCTCTCAGAACATCCTGGTTTGGACAACTATGAGGTCACATCAACTGGGAGCAAAGGCGGGGACTTGGGCAGCTCCTTCCAGCCACCATGTCAGCCGTTCTGCTGCCATTTCCGGGTCCCCAGGGGACCTCAAAAGATAGAGTGTCCGTTTATCCCCTTTGAAATCCCCAAATCAAATCAAAAACAATAATAAGCAAAAATTAAGTTCCCAGCCAGCCGGCCGGCCCAAGTCTAGCCAAGGGACAGACCATGGCTGCTGCATTGTGACACCTACTGAGGACAGTTTGCACTGCAGGGCGGAGGTGGGGTTTCCAGGGCCCCACACTTTTGGCCCAGGGTTCTCCTCAGCGAATAAAGCAGAGAACAGCAGTTAGCGTTTCCCAGAAGTGCGCGTGCCCGGCACGGTTCTAAGCTCTTCCCGTGTTCTAGTGCGTTTAATGCTCACACCACCGCCGTGAGTAGCTGTGATCATCAGCCGTCCCTTCTACAGGTGAGGAAACTGAGGCTTGGGGGAGTCAGGTGATCACCCTCCCACACACACATTTCATCATTTATTGATAGCAAGTAAATGACAGTGCAGGATCTAACCCCCGGCTGTCCGGCTGCAGGGCCTGGGCTCTAAACTGCTATCCATCCAGCCTCTATCAATCAGCCACGTGTGCGAACTCCCTTCGAGGTGTCTTCCATGTAAAGTGACTTCCACCAACCCTGACATGAGATGAGATGGGCGGAAGGAAGCGTGAGAGGCAGAGGATCCCTGCACAGTGGTCCCCAACCTTTTTGGCACCAGGAACCGGTTTTGTGGACAATTGTTTCACAGATGGGGGAGTGGAGTGGAGTGGGGGATGGTTTGGGGATGATTCAAGTGCACTACATTTATTGTGCACTGTATTCCTATTATTATTACGTTGTGATATACAGTGAGGTAATTATACAACTAATCTAATGCCGCCACTGATCTGACAGGAGGCGGAGCTCAGGCAGTCACGTGAGCAATGGAAGCGGCTGTAAATACAGACGAAGATTTGCTCCCTTGCCTGCCTCTCTCCTCCTGCTTTGTGGCCCAATTCCTAACAGGCCACGGATCGGTTCCAGTCCCTGGCCTGGGGGTTGAGGACCTCTATACTAAGAGGTCATTTTCCACTAAATAAAGGGTGGTAGTTTTTACCCCAGATTAAAATCAGAGCATTAAACCAGACGAGAAGACATAGACCATCGTTTCATGCACAGCATGAAAAGGGGAGAGAATGATCAAAATCATCACACATAATGCACACAAGTAGCTCCGCAAGGGTCACACTTCCGAATCGGGGCCTGTTTGGAGCCGCCTGGGTTTTACAAAGTCTTGGTCAGACCCCATCTGAAGAGACACAGATTCCACGTCTGGAATGACTGGCGGCCACACCAACTCTAGAAAAGACAGAAAAGTCCAGGTAACACTGTGGAATCAGACAGGCCTTCAGGGGAAGCTCAAGTTGTTGGCATTTGTCCACCCAATGCAAGGGCTCAGAAGCGCACAGTGACCCTCTGTCAGTGTCTGTGCGTGTATGTGTGTGCGTGTGCGCATGTGCCAAACGTATGAGTGGAATGGAGGAGTTGGCATGGTCTGGGAGCCACCGTGTGGGAGGGCCTAGCAGAAGCCGGGGCTGCAGATGTACTACGTCTCTATAGCTGCACCACCAATCACCACGGGCTTAGCACAGCACCCACTGACGGTCGCAGTTTCCAGGGGTCAGTCCTGGCACAGCTTAGCTGGGTCCTGCGTTCTGGGTCTCATGCGGCTACCAACAGGGTGCCTGCCAGGTGGCCACCTGGAGGCTCGACCAGGGAAGGATCCCTGTCCGCGCTCACTCGGGTTGGGGTCACCCTCGTTTCCTTGCAGCTGCGTGGCTGAGGACACTGGCTTCCTGCCGCCGGTCCGACGGAGGCTGACCTCAACCATTAGAGGCCTCCCTCGAGCTTAGCCAAGCGTGCAAAGCGTGTCCCTAGAGCAAGTGCGTGAGCCAGACGGGTCTTAGACAGCATATCAATCACAGATGGGCCATCCCATCTGCTTTGCCGCAGCTCCTTCGTTAGGAGTACGTCACAGGTGCACATGCATCCCACAAAGGCGGGAATGCCCAGGGTTAGGGGCCCTGGGCGCACCTTAGGGTCTGTCCTCCACAGAAGGGTTGGGGATATGGGGGTGCTTGCTGGCCACTAGGGGGCAGCATGGTGGGCAGAGGTGGGAGTTGGGAGAAGGGAGCTGGGTCAGACAAGGAAATGCTGAGCACTGGAGGGTGAGGGTTTGGCAGAGGACAGATGGGGTAACCGAGGAAGGACACAGACTTCGGGTACAAGCTGATGGAAGTGGGGTTCTCTGCTCTTCTCCATCCTACATGCTACGGAAACAAAATCTGCTTACTTAATGAAACATGTGGCGTTCAATAGGTTAATGCTGCCAAATATATTTTGACGCTGTTTCTTCTGAACGGCTGTCCTCTTTAAAGAGCAGATGGTTGAGGTACATACACAGAGGGAGAAACCAAGTGACAGCGAGAAACCAAGTGACAGCCCATCCCCAGTGTCAGAGGCAGAAGGCCTCAGTCACTGCAGGAGAAAGGAGAGAGCCAAGCTGATACTTTGAAATTGGAATCGAGCCGAGTGAACGCAATCAAGTTGGGTGAAATAAAATTGTGACAGTCGATAAGGTGACCAGAGGCAGATGATGGGTGATAAGACACACAGGATCATAAAAGTGACAAGGGACACATTGCAGCCCTGGCCATCTGGGATCTAAGTCCATGATATACAAGGTCTGTCCAGAAAGGGTCCAGCCATGTTGTATGGAACATAGAGGCATTTACGGGAGAAGACACAAGATACAAGAAATGCTGTACATAGGACAACGGCCCTTCAGTCCCCTTCAAAGTAGGCACTGTGAGACCTCACACAGCTCTCTCAGCATCGCTGCCACAAGTCTGCCACGGCAGCAGAAGCCACGGAACAGATTCTGCCACAACACATTTCATGCCAAGATCCTGCGTCAGAATCTCAGACACAGTAGTGTTTGGAATCCCCAGACCGGCTTCTGGGTCTTGAATTATCAATCGCCGATCTTTGTTGATGGCAGCCCAGACACGGTCTACGTTCTCAGGTGTTCTGCTTGCTTCAGGTCTTCCAGAACATGGGTCACTTTCAATAGGTTCTCGACCATCTTTGAAGCATTGGTGCCACACTTTTATTTGCACAGCAGTCACTGCATTATCCCCGAAAGCCTTAGGAATCATCTAAACAGTTTCCGTGGAGGGATGTTCAAGCTTAACGCAAAATCTGACGCAGATTCCTTGCTCTGACTAGCTCCGTCATTTTAAATGCAAGGTCTCCCCAGTATATGTTATCACTCAGTGGCGTCTAGCGCCCCCGGTGACCAGACAGTGCAGGAGGCCTCATCACTGTTCACACTCCTGCATCCCAGTCCTCTCCTCAGCGGCCAAGTTGCATCAGTGTCTCGCAAACCGTTCTTGTTATGTTGACAATGGCTGGGTTTTTTCCAGACAGACCTTGTCCATCCATTATGAAGGTTATAGAAAGGTTCATTCATACATATTATAATAGAAAGTTTCATTAGTATGTATTATATAGAAAGGTTCAGAATACATATTATAATTAAAATAGAGAGAGCATGATATTCAAGTTGTTTTTATTTATTTATTTATTTTATTGTTTTTGAAAGAGAGCGAGAGAGATACAGAGACAGAGAGAAGGGGGAGGGCCCAGAACAGTCTCCATAGTTGCACATCATTGGTTTTTTCCACATAGTTTCATTCCACAGGTGGGCAAGACTGCACAGGGCAGTAACTGGGCCGGGGTCTCACCCCGGTGAGAACTGAACTGGGGGAACTCCCCCGTTCAGCATATGGGTTCACATGGGCCGGGGCCGGGATTCGATCCTCGGTCCCGGGGCTGCAAAGTGATCGCTTAACCCACTGAGCCATCCTGGCTTCCCCTCAAGTTGTTTTTAAAAAAAGAAATAGGGGAAGCCGGGATGGCTCAGCGGGTTAAGTGCTCACTTTGCAGACCTGGGGACCGAGGATCGAATCCCGGCCCCGGCCCGTGCGGACCCATATGCTGAACTGGGGTGAGCTTCCCATGCAGGAGGCCCCCAGCCCAGTTCCCACCCTGTGTGGACTCAGCCCACCTGTGTGAAACAAAACCATGTTGAAAACTGATGACCTACAACTATGGAGACTGCTCTGGGCCCTCCCCCTTCTCTCTGTCTGTCTCTGTCTCTACCAAAAACAATAAAATAAATCATTTTTAAAAATAAATTGCTGGTTGTTGAAAGCTGGTGGTGAACAAGGAGAGAATAAAATGAAAAGTGATTGCAGTAGAACATCTATTTCTGAAGGACTTAGGGTTGGAGTGATATTGGACACAGCACACTGAGTTCATTTCCAGGGTCTCTCATTGGCGTGGACAAGAAGTGGGGGGCCTCCTCACCCTCTATTCTCATGTAATTCCACTCATACCCCGAGCACCCAGATCTTGGTCCCTAGTCACACTCACCACTTAAAGGAACCAGGGCACCTTGGAAACTGGTGCTCAGGGCAAGAAGAGGGAAAGCAGACCGAGGTCTGCCAAAGGATGTCAGGGGCCTGCTGGTCTGAGAAACGTTTGAATCACTGTGCAGAGGAAAAGGCGCACAGAGAAGTGCCAGGCGGGGTGCAGTTATTTTAGAGGGCACCCCCATACGCTGAGCTGCGGCACAACTGGTAACCGATGGGATGACCCCCAAATTTCTCGCCTCCCATGCAGGAGGCTCCTGGGTTCTGTTCCTGCCCTGCAAGTCCCCACATCCACCTGCGTGAAAGGAAACCATGTCACATCTAATGATGCACAACTATGGAGATGGCTCTGGGCCCTCCCGCTTCTCTCTCTCTCTCTCTCTCTCTCTCTCTCTCTCTCTCTCTCTCTCTCTCTCTCTCTCTCACTCTCTCTTTCTCTCTCAGATGGAGCAAACGGTTTTGCTGTCGCATGGTAGCAGGGCCTGGGGTGGGCATGCGGGGAGGGTCGAGGGGTGCACTGCCCTTGTCTACGGAGGCATTGAGGCAACTGAACCCCTCTCCGGCTCTCGGGCCATCCTCTGCCTATGCTGATCTCACAGAAATCAGATCCCAGACGGTTAGGGTCTGGCCGCCGGGGAATAACTAGACCAGGAGGCCGGTCGTAATTCTGCTTATCCTTGGTGTGACCTCCCCCCCATGAGAAGTAAAAGCTCTCGGAGAGGCGGAGGCTTGGATTTTTCATTCCCCTCTGCTCGCTCCACCAGACACTAGTGAGAATAGTACTTGTTTAAGGGACAAACGAGGCCAGTGTTGATGCTACGTACTCAAGCCGGCCCTTCTGGAATGCAACTTCGGGGTCCACGTCTTCCCTGATGGAGACAGTGGTAAGCGCCTTCGTAACCCCTCTTGTGCACATGCCTCCTTCCAGGGAGGGAAACCGTGGCCGAGGCCAGCACTTTGGTCTTCTGATGGCCCCTGCAGCCACGCCACCTCAATGCCACTGCCATCTGTGGCTGGGTGGCAGGGCCCAGGCCGGAGGGGGCATGCTCCTCACCTCTAGACTCACGGAAGGACACGAAATCAGAAGCAGGAACAGGGCAGAAGGTAGAAGACCCGAGGCCCCAAACGGGGGAATGTGATGAGTTGCCAAACTTGAGGGAGTAGAAGCCAATATCAAAGCCAGGGACGGAGGCCAGGAATCCACAGCCCGGGGAGACGAGGAGAAAGAGCAAGTGGGCCCAGGGCTCTGGGGAGGGCCCGGCATGTGAGGCGGACTTTCATGAGCCGCCAAGAGCTGGCTTGGGTGGGTCAGGCCAGATCAAAGGGGCCCTGAGGGGGACAGACAGAACCACATTTCCCTGGGCAGCTTGTCATTTCTAAGGTGAAAGCCAGGAGGTGGCCTCCGGGACCTGAGTGAACCTCGAGCAGGTCACTTAAAAGCCACCTCCCAGCTGGGATGGCTCAGTGGGTTAAGCGCTCAGTTTGCAGCCCTGAGGACCAAGGATCGAATCCCGGCCCCGGCCCATGTGGACCCATATGCTGAACTGGGGTGTGCCCCCAGTTCAGTTCTCACCGGGGTGAGACCCCGGCCCAGTTCCTGCCCTGTGCAGCCCCACTCCCACCTGTGGAATGCAACTATGTGGAAAAACTGATGATGTGCAACTATGGAGACTGTTCTGGGCCCTCCCCCTTCTCTCTGTCTCTGACTCTGTATCTCTCTCTCTCTGTCAAAAACATACATAAATCTTTAAAAAAAAAAACAAAAAACCACCTCCCCTCCCTCGCTTGCTGTGAGGAGTGTGCAAAGCCTTACTCAGCGTAAAGTCCGTACACCCCCAACCATAAGGCAGCAGCACCCACCACGGTATCGCTACATCAGCCTCTGTGGGGATTTAGGGGGAGAATGGAGTCCGCAAAGTAGTTACTGAGGAGGAAAAGCAAAAGCGAGAATCGGGCCAAACCTCCAAAGTCTCCCGTGCAGCCTCTGGGGAGGAGGGGACGTGGCCTCTGGAAGCGAGGACACGTTTATGAGGTCACAGAGCGCCCCACAGCCTCTGGACTCGACCCCTGCGCGCTGCTACCCGGTGACTTGCTGGTGGGGCTGCTAGCTCACCTGCTGACCACATTTTCCCTTCCTTCTCCACAATCGCCTGGACCCCACACCACCCCTGTGAATGCAGGTATGTCCCTGAAAAGTCAGAAAGCTTTGATTGCTACACCAAAGCAAAACGTTCTCCTTAAAGCCAGTACCCTCTGGGACCCTTTGGGGACTGACTCCCAAGTACTACGCCCAGCACCGGGCACGCTCTGGGGTCCAACCTCCAGGGTATTCATCCCACTCTGTTCATGAGCATGGAGTGAGGAGCCAGGTTAGAGTAGAAGGCCTGCAACGTAGGAACCAGGTGACACGAGTGAGTGATTTCTCTGAGCCTCAGTTACTTCGTCTGTGAAGAGAACGTCTACCTCATCACCGTGCGGTGCAAACATCCAAGACGGCGTTCTTGAAAGTGCTTTGTAAACAGAAGTGTCACCGTCAGCAGTGGTATTAGTGTCGTCGGTGTTGTTTACAGCTGTTCATGCTTCAACCACTGTGACGCTCATGTTTCTTGCCAGATCCAATCACGTAGCAGTTAGAATTCAGTTTGGCCGCTAAGGATAGAAACCATGAACTAAAAGCGACTTCAACAAGATAGTTTATCTCTCTCTCTGTCATAGAAAAGTCTGTCCAGAGCTGTTAAGAAGCCGCTCCCTGTTATCAAAGACCCCAGAGCCTTTTTTTTCCTCTGTCACTTTGCCACAGGTAACTTCCATTTTAAAGGTTACCTCATAGTGCAAAAAGGCTGCAGGAAACTCAGCCATTACATCACGATCCAGTCAACTGAAAAGAAGAGGTGAAGAAGAACAGGGCCCCTCCCTGACACTTCTGGAAATTGTGTTTCTGCTTATCACCATTGTCCAAGTACTGTCAGACCTAGCTACAAGGGCGAGTAGGAAATATGGTTTTTATCTGAGTGACATGTGCCCAGCTAAAATGGAGGGTTCCCATCACTCAGGAAGGTGAGAACAGGAAGTCTACCACAAATGGTCATTTCTCCATCCTTTTCTTAACCTACCCACCAATAATAGCCTCTCACCGCTTGCTGTGGAGACGCTTTCTTCCCTTTACTACTGAGAAGAAAACACGCTTTCCTGGATTTCCCCCTTCCTCTCTTCTACCCGTCAAGGTTGTAAGGGCTCAGGGCAGCCCTGGGGACACCTCTTTCTTCCCCAGGCATACTCTCCCCCTAAGTCATCTCAGCTGGTCCCAAGGACTTAAATACCAACCCAGATGCCAATGAATTCTAAATCCAGCCCTGACCTCTCCCCGGATTCCAGAATCATATATGCAGCTGCCGTTCGACATCTCTGCTTGGGTGTCTAATGGTAACTCTTCATCTCCACCCATGAACTAGCTCCTCCCGAAGACCTTCCCATCATGGCACAGGGCACTGCAGGCTTAAGCCAGGAAATGTGAAGTTAATCTGACTTGTTCCCTGTCCGCCCTCCCTACGCCCAAGCCCCCAGGAAGCCCTCAGACAGTGCTTAGCACCCAGACATAGCTCAAGGTCATCCCTTTCTTCCATTTCCACCACGGCCCGCTCACCCCAAGCACCCTCCTCTCTCACCTGGACCTCGGCACAACCCCCTCGCTGGATCTCCTGCTTCCATTCCTGCCCTCCTATTACAGGAGACTCCCCGTTAACCGGAACTCACGCTACCGGCAGAATGTTTTTTCCAGTTGCTAGAGATTTTGCCGGTTGCGTGAGTTCCGGTTAGCAGACAGTCTGCTCACATTTATCTGACATCTACCAATCCCCATGGGTGCCAGGTAACGGAGACACGACCATGTCTATCTTCACACAGTGACCAGAGTGACGTTTAAAATGAGTCAGTTGGGGAAGCCGGGATGGCTCAGTGGGTTAGGCGCTCACTTTGCAGCACCAGGGACCGGGGATCGAATCCCGGCCCCGGCCCGTGCGGACCCATATGCTGAACTGGGAGCTTCCCTGATTCAGTTCTCTCTCTCTCTCTGTCTCTCTCTCCTCTGTCAAAAATAAATAAATAAATAAAATATATATTAAAAAAAAATAAAATAAAATAAAATGAGTCAGTTGCCCGAGGATCGAATCCCAGCCCCCCGCCTGTGTGGACCCACATGCTGAACTGGGGTGAGCTTCCCATGCAGGAGCCCCCAGTTCAGTTCCCGCCCTGCACGGCCCAGCCCACCTGTGGAATGAAACCACGTGGTAAACTGCTGACGTGCAACTATGGAGACGGCTCTGGGCCCTCCCCCTTCTCTCTGTCTCTCTCTGTCTCCGTCAAAAACAATAAAAATAAAACTTAAGAAAAAAGCCCTGACCTGCTCTAAGCCCATCTGTGACAAACCCTAGAGCCAAGACAGACTCAGCCTGAGGCCACCTGATCCCTGTGCTCCCAGACCTAAGGCCAGGGGAACAGTGTCCGGCCGCAGGTCCAGCCCACAGACCCAGCCTGTGGCCGGAGTCCCTGTCACCGAGACAAGGTCTCCTGCCCACCACACTAAGAGGGAAAGGGTGGGGGGCGGGCATTTGCTGCAGACAAATGGGGCTTTAGCGTCACCCCCCTCGGTACCCCAAACTAGTAAGCGGGAACGTAGCATAGCAGCTAATCCGTGTCCGGGGCTCCACAGTGTCTGAGCAACGCCAACCGCCCAAATACTGGCGAGCTTCGGAACTTTTCAGCATGACCTAACGGGACCCGTGGTTTCGAACAACGAGCCATCTCTAAGCCATGTCCAGAGACAAGGGGGGTTCCTTGGTCTTCGGAGGGGGAGAACTCAGGTCCCCAAAGTGGAGGCAGGGACACCAGATGCTCCGCCTTGCAGTTGCGGGGACCCCGTCCTCCCAGGCTGCCCAGCTCCCCGCACGATCAGGCGCACCAGCCACCAGAGGCAGGTGACCTGACTTTCCAGGGAGGAAGGGTTCCAAGTGGAGGAAGGACGGTGCTGAGTGGACACAGGCGTCCCCGTGAGCCTTGGGGCTTGTCACCCTCACTGCACTGACTCTGGGGAGCAAGCCAGCCCCTGGGGGCTGCTCAAGCCGGGGGTCACGGGCTAAGATCAAGTTCCTAAGATGCACAGCACGAACCACACCGGGCCCCTGGCTTCCACCACTTCCAGATGCAGTGGATTTACTCCACGCCCCTCTGCTGCTGAGGTACCGAATGCCTCGCAAACCGCCGCGCTCACGGACCCGGCTCCGGAACGCGCTCTGTCAGTGCGGTTAAGAACGGAGCCCGGTGTTGGCCGAGCCCCTGGCTTCGAACGCCCCCTTCCCCGACAATGTTTGCAGATACCGCCCAGCGCGTTCCGTTCTCTCGGGAGGAACCGGGCTGCCTGGGCGCGCGGGGCCCGAGGCTGAGGCCCGGCTCCCACTGACCTAGTCCAGCTCAGCGATGTCTCTGCAGCTCCACGCAGCTGCCCCAGCCGCTTCCGATGCTTGTGTCCATGAGAAAGAAATCACTCGCACAAAGGCTTTTGTGGACAGAGCTGACTTTACTGAAGGTTTGGGGAGATCAAGGAGGTTTTCATAGCAAAATACAAAAAAAAAATATATATATATAATTGAATACTAGACATCCATGAGCTTAATTAAAAAGACCCTTAAGCCACTTCTGAAAGCCGGACGGCCCCCGACAGACATACTTGGCCCCGGCCCTTTCTTAGGACATACATAGAACCCGAATTCCGGACAGTGTGTTCTGCCCCTTGCGCCCCATGAGACCCTGCCCTGGGGCCTGTCTCTCAGCCTTGGGGCTTCCTCCTCGCCTGCTTTGGGATGAGCTTTTATGTCCCCCCAAAATGTGTGCGTGCGTGTGCGGGGTGGGGAGGGCAGCTTCTGTACCCCATGTGTACCCCTTCCCTGAGCACTCACCATGAGTTAGGAGTCGTGCGCTCTCTCATACATGCCATCCGACACCTCCCTACCAACAGCAACCTACGGTCCCAGCCACCATGTCCCCAGCCCACACGTGGGGGTTGGGGAGGTAAAGCCATTTGCCCAAAATCACACAACTGGTAAGAAGCCGAGGCGCTAGGCCCTCCACCAACCTGGCTCCGGGGTCTACGTGCCCAACAACAACAGTGTAGGTGGAATTCTTTGAGGAAGGCCTGCCTGTTTCCATCCTGGGAGGTGACAAGACAGGTCACACAAGAAGGGTTCAGACACGGTGACCCCTGGGCACAGTACACATCGCTGCTCGGCCTCACATCCATCCCCTGGGCAGGCCTGGCCCTGGGGTTCCAAAAGAGCCCCTGCACCCTGTGCCCACCCTATGCCCACCCTCCTCCCTGCAGCCTCACACTAGCCCGCCCACTGTCCCCCGGGTTCCTGCGGTCGGGGACAAGGAGCCGGCCATGCGCCGAGCACACAGTCTGCAGCCGCCCCTGGTGCCTCACTGTCCCGGCTTCAGTCCTGACAGGGCAGAGCCTGTGTCTACACACGTGCACACGCCACACACGCACACATATACACACCCATGCACATGCCCCTCAAACTCCTTCTGCACGGGCCTCCCTCGTGAGAAGGTCACCTCACTCTATACAAGGTCATGGGTGGCCACTGGGACATGGCTGCTCGGTCACCATCTGACCCCGTGAGTAGGTGGTCTGTCTCCGTGACCCCACCCCCTAACTCCAGACCAGGGGTGTCCAGCCGTGCGGCTTCCCTGAGTCCCGCTGGCAGAAGAACCGTCTTGGGCCACCCATAAAACACACTCACACTGACGATGGCAGATGAGCTAAAACAAAACCGCAAAAGACTCTTACGATGTTTTAAGAAAGTTCACCCGTTTGTGTTGGACCCAGTCAAAGCTGTCCCGGGCCCCACGTGGCTCAGACATGCTTACAGTGTCAGGAGGGCCGGGGTGGGTCCACCCCCGAGCGCTCAGGGGCACGGGCTCACCACCCAAACCCATGGGCCCTCATCCGTCCCAGGCGCTCCGAGCACCTTCTCAGCTCCAGACATCTGCTCCACGCAAGTCACAGAGCAGGAAAGCTCTGGTCGCTGCCCACAGGCCCCGGGTCTGGGCGCACAGACACCAAAGCAGTTACACGCGCTTCTCTGTAGCCCACAGCAGCCCCAGGGCACTGTTCTAAAAGCAGGCCAGAGATTCAGTGCTCCTGACCTTCCTGCACACACAGCAGAGTCCAAAGTCCTTCCCGGGGGCAGAGGTGCTGGCCGGTGGAAGCGGGAGCCATCCCGACCCCCGGAGGGCTGACCGGAAGGACGCAGCCCTTGCCAGCCCCAGCTTGGTGCTGACATCTCTCCCTCTGTACTCCCAGCATGCCCTCCCCACACCTGGGACACACCAGTCACCTCCTCAGACCCCTGAGAGGCTTCCAGGGACCTCACCCCCAGCGCCCTCTCATCAGCAACCATCTGCACGTCCTGTTTCCTTGCTCCCGTGGTCCCTCCCCCTCAGTAAATTGTCAGCCCTCAGGGATCTGTCTGCCACATCGGGTCCCAATGCCTGGAACAAAGCAGAAGTGAAATAAATACTTGCAAGTGAGGGGAGGCCAGGACAGCTCCACACGCTGAGCACTTGCCTTGCATCCACAAGGACCAGGGATCGAGTCCCGGCCCTGGCCCATGCAAACCCATATGCTGAACTGCGGTGGTGAAGGTTCTCGTCTCCCATGCGGGAGGCCCCCCAGTTCCGTTCCCACCCCTCACAGCCCCACGTCCACCTGTGTGGAATGAAACCATGTCACAACTAATCATGTGCAACTATGGAGACGGCTCTGGGCCCTTCCCCTGCTCACTCTCTCTCACCTTCTCTCAAACAATAAAAAATAAATCTCAGAAATTATTCATGTCCTGAGTAAATGCATCAGTGCATGGACACCCCAAGAAAGTCAGTGCACCTCTCTGCTCCCCACTCTCATCTGTACAATGAGGACAGCACTGTACCTGTCGGGGGAGGTGACACGTGTGCTAACAGGCAGGACGGCGAGGGGACTTCCTGAGCAGAGGTGTGTCCACGCTGGCTCTTGCAAAGTGAGGAACGCTCCCCCAATGCAAGCAGAGGGCCAGGGGATATGTGGTGTCAAGGTCAAAGGGCAGGGAAGGTGAGTGGTTCAGGGGGCCCGGGCCAGGGTCACACGGGGCTGCTGAGGGACGGGGCCGGGGCAGGTCTCCCGTTTGCCCCAAGTGTCGCTGTCTGCGCTACCCAGTGGGAAAGCACCGACCTCTGTGTCCCTCATAGAGGAATTTACGGCCATGAGGTGACGCCCCATTAGGCTACTGAGGTCCGTTCCCAAAGAGCAGGGGAAACGCACAGCTCACACCCGGCCCCACGCCACCTGCAGACTCCTGCCCACCACCCACATCCCATCTTTTGATGAGAACCAGGCCCACGTCCAGGAGGGCTAAGCACCTGGGCACAAGGCCCTACAGGGTCCACAGGGGCCTGTTCAAGGTGCTTTTGGATGAAGACGGGGGTGCCGGCCTCTGGCAGACATGGGAGAACCCCGAGAGCTGGCCTCTCTCCTGCCCCCACCCCGAGGCCTGGCCAGCCTTCTTCCTGGCTGCTTATCCGAACCGTGACCCCCTGTAAGGGGGAGCCCCCTTCCCCAACTCTCCCGCACCTCGCTGTCCACCATCGTCACACTCAGCGGCCCCGGGACAGGCGCGGTTCCCAGCCTGACGCCCCGCTATTCACAATCCTATGCACCGAACACATTTGTGTGCTCGGCACCATGCTAGGCACTCTACGTATACAAAGTAGGCACTTATTACACCCATTCTGCAGATGGGGAAACCGAGGCAAGGTGAAGTTCAGCGACTTGCCCCAAGGCCACACAGCTAGTCGGGAGCTGAGCTCCAGGAGTCTGACACCCCAGCCCTCGCTCCTAACCACCACTCCATACCCCCTGCCCCCACACCCCACCAGGGGCTGTCTTCCTGGTCCGTGTGGCAAAAACATTAGTGGAATGAATCCCAGGCTCCAGGGACCAAGGTTCCCATGAGAAATTCCAGCAAACAGCCACCAGATGGAAGCAGAGCCAGGCCCGGGCCTCCCTGTGGGAGGTGCTGATAGAGACTAACTTTCCTGACGATTCCTGCACCCTGCACTTGGAAACAGGCACTTTGGACCTATCCTCCCCCGTCACTAAGGCCGGCTAAGGTGCGTGCTGTTGCCTGCCCCCGTTCCGGGCAGGTGGAGACCCGTGCCCAAAACCCGGCAGCTGTGTACGAATCCTAGGACTGCTGGAACCCAAAGCCCCCGGGGGTTCGTGGGAGAAATAAACAGGGAACCCCTCTAGGACTGGAGTGGGGTCCACGCAGCCTCCTCCTCCATCCCCAGGGAGCACAAAAATCACAGAGGCTCCCCCCACCTCCCCCACCCAACACAGGCATCCTAGCTGGGAAGAAGTTCAAGGTGAAGACCCACCGAATGTCAGAGCTGGACAGTCTGAGACCACTGGCCCACTGCAGACCTCGGACAGACTCCCTGGACCGTCACCACCAACAAGGATGCTCGCTGCCCGCCGCCAGCCACGGCGTGGGTCCTGTCCCTCCCCGCTCCCCGACTCGGTCCCCTCTAACCTAGAACCAGTCCCACCAGCAAGCCGGCTGGGCCACAGAACCCACAAGCACCGGAGACGGATGACAACGATCCAAACAGCTCCAGCCGTGTCCAAACATGGTCACCTCCACACCAAAGTAACCCAACCCTGGGCGGATCAGCCTCCCTGGTTGCTGTCCTGGGCCAGGGGCAGCAGAGGTGGCCGGGAAGCGAAGGTGGCCGGGAAGTGCAGGTCCTGCTCACACAGGTGCACACACAGCACAGAGAACCCCCCGCAGCCGTCCTCGGGCTGCAAGGGGTGTCCCGCAGCAGCACGCAGGGGCTCACAGGAACCGTTCCTTTGTGAGCTTGGGCATCTGGCGACATTCCTTGTGGAATCCACTGGGGTAACGACTTCAGGACGGCTGGAGACGCATCTCTGGGGGCTGCTTCCTTCCAGCGTGCTTCCCAGGCCACCCCTCCCCCCTTCTCCCACAGTCCCTTCCAAGGATCATAAGGTCAGGTCGGGTCCTCTGAAAATACACAATATCTTGGGTTTATTGGGGACATGGCAGGTTCAGGCACAGCTTGTTGGTTCCTGAGTAGCAAGAGTCACCACCGCTCAGCTCTCCCGGCACTTCAGGGGGCTGCCCCCGGCCGTCCCCGCCTCGTGTCCCCGCACACACGACAGCTCTGCCCACCCTCCCTGCTCCCCGAGTCTCTCATTCTTTCACCAGCCGGTAGATGTGATGCTGAGCTCCGTGCTCGCTGGTGGACACCTCAAAGACGTAGGCGATGCACAGCAAGGTCTCCTGCGTGTCTCTGTTGGTGACCACCTGCGGGTGAGAGGAAAGGTGTGGGCTCAAGGCCCCAGAGGAGGAGGGCACGCGGGTGGCTCTGCCGCCCGCCCCGCCCCCGCCACACCATGCCCCCGCCACGCCACGCCCCCGCGGCCGGCCCACCTGCAGGATGGTGAAGTTCTCCAGCACACTGTTCATCATGTACTTCTCAGGCAGGTGCTTCAGCTTGTGGATGAAGTTGATCATGTACTCACAGAGTGGGGACCGGTGGATGCGGTAGGAGTAGTGGCCGTTCTCATAGCGCGCGTACTCCGTCTGCAGGGCCCCGGGGACAGCAGGGCGCTTAGGGTCTCTACGGACCTCACGCAACCCAGGCCCGACCCCATGGGGAAGCCCCCCGACCCCTGGGATCTTAAGTGGGAAGAAGCGGCAGGAAGCCCGGGGACCCATGAGGACGGAGCCCCTTCCCTCAGGGACAGGCAGAAGCTGGGTATCCGAGGGGGAGACGGAAGGGTGGCAGCCACAGGCAAGACAGGATATGACTCAACCCCGCTGCCCCCTAAAATGCCACGGGGGAGGGGTGCGCAGGAATCCTTGTGGTCGCGGGGTGCGCGCAAACCCAGGAAATCTGACTCAGGTGGGTGGATGGCACCGATGTCAACTTCCTGGTTGCCAGTATTATGCTCTTGGTTACGCAAAGTGTTTTACTGGGGGGGACTGGGCACAGGGCACATGGGATTTCAATGGCATGTGGACCCACAATGATCTCCAAATAAAAATTTAACTTAGACGTGGGGTTCAAAGCTGCAGGGATCTGAGGTGCAGCCAGGGTTGAGAATACAGGGGTGGGGGTGTCTCTTCCCTGGTCGCAGACCAGCGTCTGGCCCATGTTCGACACCATCACTGAGACCGTGAGAGTTAGGACGTCACTCCCTCCGACTGTGTCGGGGGGACAGGAGGGCGGACAGGAGGGCGGACGGGAAGGCTGCGCGGAAAGGCCCGCGTGGCCACAGGGCGCTCCTACCTCCACCTTCTCCACCACCTGCTTGCCGAACGAGCACACCTTGGTGGAGCAGGTGATGATCATGTTCTCGGGGCTCTCGTACTGGCTGGAAACCCCGTAGAAGGAGCTGCCTTCGTCCTCCAGGCTAGTGTTGAGGTCTGCCTGCAGAGAGACGTGGGGACACGAACCAGCAGGCAGGTCAGTGGACGGGCGGCCTGTCGGGGGCAGAGTCTAGGAGACCTCCGGGGCCGGGAAGCAGCCAAGCGGGCTTGGAAAGACCCTGGACAGGAGGCCCTTGAAAAGCTCCCGCCTTTCTCCACAGCCAGGCCAGGTTTAAGATCAGGGGGCGCGACCTGAATGCCGAACACTGGGGCTTGCATCGGTTACAGGGCAGGCACCTGGGCCTGGCCCAAGACAAGGCCGGCAGGAAGCTCGGCCGCCTGGAAGGGGCAGGCACCTGAATGTGGGGGAACACAGAGGGGTTAGGGGGGAGTCAGGACCCCAAAGGGGCCAGGCCGGGTCATCAAATGATGTCTCTCAGACGTCGGCCACGGCTGGGCTCCCCTTGTCCAATGCTGCATTCACGGGCCACCTGCCCTGTCAACCCTTTCAATGGTTTCAAGTCAACTCACGCTTAAGTCCTCAACTCCACTCTAAGCCATGCGGCCATGAAATCAGGGACTCTGCCCTTCTTTTTTTTTTTAAGATTTACTATTTTTTGTTTTTTTACTCTAAGCATTTATTTTTATTGTTTTTTTACAGAGAGAGAGAGAGAGAGAAGGGGGAGGGCCCAGAGCAGTCTCCATAGTTGGCAGCATCAGTTTTCCATATAATTTCACTCCACAGGTGGGCACGGGGCTGCGCAGGGCAGGAACTGGCCGGGGGCTCCCACATAGGCCCCAGCAAGAACTGAACTGGGGGCACTCCCCAGTTCAGCATAAGGGTTCATATGGGCTGGGGCCGGGATTCGATCCTCAGGCTCTGGGGCTGCAAAGCGAGCACTCCACCCACTCAGCCATCCTGGCTTCCCCTCTTTTCTAATATAAGTGGCAACAACTACGTAACTATTAAAGGAGAAATGTTTATTTGCGCTCCACCTGTAGGAAGACTGCACACCTGGCTTGGGTGGGGCAGGACCCACCCCCACTCCCTCCCTTCCCCACCCCCAGCCTCTTATCAGCACACAAAGGTGGCAGCTGCCCCAGTGCCCCTGCCGTGACCTGGACATGCCTGTCATCGCTACAGAATCTGTTCAGAGCCACTTCCCGATGGTAAGGACCTGGAGACTAAAACTGAAACTGAGCTGTCCCCAGGCGGGGACATGCCTCACAAGAGGGGTCTTCAGGGAAGGTTCCCAAGAGGCTGTTCCACCTCTCGCCTCTGCGTGGCGCCAAGTGAAGGTCCCAAGGAAGGACCCTGTTCTGCTTACGGGGAGCCCTCTGAGCCCCAGCTCTGCCCCCCAACCTCCAACACACTCCCAGGTCATCCCCTGGCCCTTCCCATCAGTCAACCTACCCATCAACCCCGCCCCAGCCAGCAGCACTGGGGACCGCCCAGACATTGTCTCTGCCCTCAAGGAAATCACAGCTTGTGGGGAAGCAAGGAGAATACACAAGGTGGTTGTGTTTGGGGGAGCGGGAAGAGAAGGGGGCTGGGGATGCTGCACAGACCCGTGAGGCACACGATGCACCCCGGGGCACCTCACCTGGTCCTCTGTGCCCCGTCCCTTCTAACGACAACCCCACCCCCACCCTTACCCGCCTGCCCTAAGGATGGCCCCTTGTCCCCCACCCTCCGCTCTATTCCTAGCTGCGGGTGGGCAGCTCCCAGGCTGCGCCCGGAACAGGTGTGAGGGATCGAGTGACGGACAGATGAGCCGGGACAGCCGCACAGCTTGGGTGTGGGGGCCGAGAGGGGCTGGGATTCATTGTCATGTGCTGGTATGTGCCTCGGAGAAATGTCGGAGCCCAGAAGGGAGCGGCAGGCTGGGATGGGGAAAGGAGGACCGTCTGGGGCACACTCATCCCTCCATGGCGTCCACCCAGCCCAGCCTGTTAACTTCACACACGGGTGTCAATGGCCACCCAGGTCCAAGAGTCCTCTGTCCCCCACCCTGCCCCACAAGGGCCGAGGTGGCCCGTGCTGGTCTCACATGTCCTGGGGAACAGGGGAAGGTGGGTCTCAGCTTCTCAGTCCCCACCGTGCGATCAGACAGAGTGCAGCCCCCCAACTCAACCCGGACCTGCCCCCAGCCACCCTTCCGGCTGAGGACCATGTGTCCTGGCAGCTGTGAACCTGTGAGCTACCACGGCAACCCAATCAGTCAGAACAGCGACTTCTGTGATGGGGTGCAGCTGCGAGGCTAGGGACATCCAAGTCCTCCTCCCACTGCAAGGGGGCTCTGACCAATACCCCAGCATGCCCGGCCAAGGTCCGGGGCCAGAACCAGAAAACCCCAGCAGCAGGTGACAGGAAGGCTTCGGGAGAGGCGGCGGTTTCTCAGCCTTCCTCGCCACGTGCGGTCAGTCTCAACCTCGCCGATGGCCGGGTAGGGCGTAGCCAGGTGGGGGTACAGGTGTAGAACACCCCGATGTCTGGGGGTCCCAAGCAGCCTGTGAGGACCCCGTGGTCAGCAGACAGGGGCACTTCTTCTCCCCACATCACAGATTTGAACTGCCCTGAACCCTCTGCCCACTCTAGACAGGAGGCGGTGAAGGTGATATAACCACCAGGGTGCCCTGGCCGTGTGCCCATCTCTGATCGCACCTGCCCTCCCGCCCACGCCTCGGGCCTCCCAAGGGCCCAGCTGAGGCACATGGGGCCCCTCCTCTGCCAGCCAACTCCACACACATCAGGTCTGCAGGGACGGCGTCCATCACAGGCCTTCTAGAACAACGGCTCAGCTTCCAGATGGAGACGCAGGTCTGCTCAGGACCTGCAGCCGTGACGTCCCAGCCGGGGCCCACGCTGCCCGCCCTGCGCTCCCGGGACTTGGAGCCCACTACGCTCCCCTGCATGGATGGTGGTTACCGCCCCAGGACCCCGAGGTCCATCCTGGATTCTCCCACTTGGAAACTACACAACTCTGTGACTAAGAAACACTGAACTGTACAATACAGCTTAAGTGAGTGACTTATACGGTAAGTAAACTATAGAACAATAAAGCTGTATTTTTTTTTAAATTGAGACTACAAAATATGGCCAAAGGTTATAGACATTTGAGAAAACCCTTCAACTTGAAAGACAGAGACCAAAACAAATAGGGAGGGAAAAAAAAAAAAAGATTAAAGGGAAACAGACAAAGAAAGGAGCAGGAAAAAAACTTAAAAAATAACTCTGACTTCATATTCTCAGAAGGCAAAGAGAAAAATTGCATCCATCAAATGAGATTGGGATGTAGTCAAGGAACAAAAGGAGCTCTTAAAAATTTAAAAATTTTTTAAAAAGACAAGGAAAATAAATAAATAACAATGAGAAAATAAATAAATAAATAATACTTAACATACATTTAGAAATTAAAAAACAAAACAAAACTTAAGTGTCATGGTCAAAATTCAGTATTGTGGCAGGGAATGTCACCGTACTCCATTAATCTAATTTATCATTAACTGCATCATGCACCATGATTTTTATGAACCACTAAGAAAAATGACATCAACTGATTACGACACACCAGCAACAGAAAGGCTCATTTATCTCCTTTTCTAGAACCCTGATATTATTCAGAATGGCCATTTATGCAACTAGAAGAGTACATTTCCCCGGCTCCTTTGCAGCTAGGTTCAATGTACAGCTAAGTATTGTGTGGGGTTTCCAGAAAGGCTCCTTAAAAGGAACCAAGTAGGCTCCCTCCTTCCTGATGCCTGGAAGATGGATGTGATGGCTGGAACTCCAGCAGCCATGACCTTGAGGATAGAAGCCATATACTCAGAGAGGACTTGGGTCACTAGGGATGTCACAGAGCTGCTAGGACCAGCTCTGGACAGTCTACATCCAGACTTACTTTCCATGAAAGAAAAACAAACTATTTATTTAGGTCACTATTAATTTGGACTTTATGTCATATGCCTTCAGGTATACTCTTAACTCATTCAGAAAAATTAAGATAAGAAATTCTCCAAAAAAACAAGTTATGAAAATGAGTTGGAAAATACATAAAGATATGGTAAAAAATCATAGAGTACAAGTCAAGGAGATCCAACAACAGATTGATAGGGGTTCCTATAAAAGAACACAGATCAAAAATAAGGCAGGGGGTGGGGGCGGTAAAATTATCAAAGAAATAATACAGTTAAATTTCCCAAAATCAACAGACACTAATCTCATGATTAAAAGTGCCTACAAGTGACAAACTGACTCAAAAATGGAAGTCAAATAACACACATCCTGAAGCTCATCAATATGAAGTTTAAGAACATCAGGGACAGAAAGGAAATGCAAAAATCTGAGAGATCAAAAGCAAAACCAAACCCACCAAACCAAGTCACATAACAAAGGACAAAGCATAGAGAAATCAGAAAGCTATCAGACTACTCCTGTTAGAAGACAATGGAGCAAAGCTTTAGAAGTGATTCTTGACAATCATTTCTAGTGAAAGTGACTTATGAGCTCATTTCTATACTTAGATCATTTGTATACCATGGTATCTTTTCTTAGGAAGGTACTAGAGAATGTGGTATCTTCTTAAGAAAATCTGGTAGCAAAAGGATGAGGGAAGGGTACCAGGATAGCTCAGCAGGTTGAGAGCTTGTCTTGCAATCGCGAGGCCCAGGGTTCGATTCCCAGCCCAGGCCCGTGCAAACCCATATGTGGTGCAACTGGTAACCACCAGCGTGGCTGGGCAGCGAAGGTTCTCACCTCCCATGCGGGAGGCCCTCAGTTCAGTTCCCGCCCTGCGCGGCCCCACACCCACCTGTGTGGAATGAAACCAGGTAACAACGAATGATGTGCAACTATGGAGACGGCTCGGGGCCCACCCCCTTCTCTCTCTCTCCTTCACCTTCTCTCAAACAATAAAATAAATCTATAAAAAAAAATAAGGTACTGGCCCAGTTCTCCAGTCCCCCTGGCCCGACTCGACTCTGGGTCTCAGCTCCAACACCGAATGGCCATTGACGCTGGCCCTTGTCACCGGCTCCGCCCTCCCTGGGTCTCCCCGCAGGCACCTTGTGCCCATGCGGTGCCCCATTCCTCCCCTCTGTCACCAACATCCTCGGGGTGGGCATGGGGGGTCTCCTGAAGGCTTACCCAGAACTTCACGAGGAAAAAGGCGTTGGAAGGTCCCCTCTCAAAGAGCTCCTTGAGGCCACCCTTCTTCTCCGGGAACTTGTCGTAGATCTGCCGGATGTCCACGGCTTCGAGGTAGGGGTCGTTGTAGCTCGGGCTTGACTGGCCAATGTGCACGAACAGGTGCTTGTTGTACTGTGGGGAGAACAGCGGGTCTAAGGGACGGGCCAGAGCTCAGATCTGCGGTACAGGAACCTGGCCGCGCTGGGCCTGGGTGTCCCTGGATGTCCCCACGGGTAAAACAGAAGGCACAGCGAGAGGATTGCACGCAAAGCCACTGTAACAGCGCAAGGCACGGGCGGGAGGTCCCAGTGCCCAGGACGCGCTCAGCGGGCAGGAGGGGTTTGTCATCTTCTGGGTCCTGCCTCAGCCCCGACTTCTGTCGTTTGGTCCGGGAGACCAGGTGTTTTCAAGCCGGGCTCCTCCCCTGAAGCCCCTGTTTCGACCGCCCACCCGCCGGACAGCATCAAATTCTTTGGCGGCTGCACACGCCGGGCTGCCAGGTGAGCGCAGATCTGACTCGTGGGCTGCTGAGCTGAACACATGACGTTTGAAAACGTCAAGGTGAGATGGTCCCTGACGTCGTCCCTCATTGGCCAGCTTCCACCAAGCATGCTTCCTGGACCTTTGCAAGTGACACCGTGGGTCACCTGGGACAGGGGAGGCTGGAGGGCGGGGGGGGGTACAGAGCCACAGGGAGGCTGGCACTGGGTGACTGTGGACTGAGAGCCGGCTGGGTTGGGAGGGAAGCGGTGGAGGGAAGAACAGAGGTCAGGGAGGGAGCCGGCAAAGGAGAGCCCCCCACGCCCACCCCAGAGAGAGCTCTGGGAGGGGAGGGGAGGGGGGAGGACAGGAGGGGGCAACAGGAGGAAGGGAAGGGAAGGCTGGACCGTAACCGAGGGACCTAAACAAAAGCCCAATGTGGAGATAGGAGGCAGGCCGGGTGGGAGAGCCACAGGCCAGTGGGGAAGGAGCCGAACAAGGCCAGGGAGCTGGAGCAGGCAGGGGGCCCGGCCGGCCGGACCCCAGGACCTACCGTGTCGGGGTCCTGCCGCTGCTCCATGAAGGCAGAGAACTCCAGCATCCAGAGCTTGGAGCTGGCCACACTGCGGCCCTGCCAAGGTGGGGCCGGGGGTGCTGAGGGCGAGGAGGTGGCACCGGCGGGAGACTCGAACCCTGCACACAGCGGGAGAGGCACGGGGGAGCCTGTTCACACACCACCACCCTCTACGGGGACCCCCAGGCTCAGGAGTGAGGCCCCGTGCTGGTGAGGGGACCTCCTATCTTCCCTAAAGGGGCCCCCACAGGGGCTAGTGAACCCCAGAGCAGCCCCTGCGGGCAGAGAGGGCTCAGCCTGATACAACCCAGTCCCCGGATGCCAGTCTGCTGGGCTGAGAGGCTTCTGGGATAGGCACTGCTAGGTCCTCCCCCTCAATCAAGGAGCTTCTGATCCGCTGGGGGAGATGACCAGCCTAATCCTTAATGACAATGACCTGAGCCCTGTTGGGTCCCCGGCTGCCTCTCCAGCACCTAGAACAGCGCCTGGCCCAGCGGGGCACATGATGCAAGTTTGCTACTAAGGACAGAACGTTCAGGCGGAAACAGGGCAACGTAGGCATGCAGCACGGAAGGGGAGCTTCTAGCCCAACCCAGAAGAGGCAGGGGAGGCTTGGAAGAAGCGAGGGAGCAGGACAGGAAGCCAGGGAGAGGAAGAACGCGTGTTCCGAGCAGAGGACATGGCAGAGGTGACGGTCAGAGGGGGTGAGGTGCTCCGTGGGTCTGAGAGCCCGAGCCTCGGAGAGGGAAGGGCCGGTGCGTGCGGGCAGCAGGAAACCAGCATGGAGACATGGGTCGCAGGCGTGAGGCTGAGAAGGGTGAGTTTCCACCGGAGAGTTCGGGAGTGAGCCGGGGTTTTATGCAGGGCCACTGAGTGCTCAGATCGGCGTTTCTGAAAGGCCCTGTTGCGGTTTGGAGGAAGGACCAGGCAGGAAGGCAGGCCAGACACCTGGCACCTGCCACACCCTAACAACAGTGCAGGGGAATGAGGAACTGGGGACAGAAGAACAGGAAGGCAGCCCAACTCCAGGCTGCCGAGACAGGGGCCCTGAGAGAGCAGGGAGGCCGAACTCCAGGCGACGCGGTTTTCCAGGCCGGGGGGTGTGGGGAACGGGGGCCCCTGTGTGCTGAGGCAGGTAACTCGGGGGCACTCCGAGGAAGGAGCCGGAGGCGTGACAGCAGTGGAGGGGTGGGCGGAGCCCGTGCTGGATCCGGGCCTGTGTGGAGTGTCTGAGCTGAGTGACCCACTCGTGTGTTCAGACAGTGCTCAGATGCACGGAAGACAGAGGCATGGGTCACGCACACACTGCGCCATCCACACAGGTGACAACACAAAACATGAGGAGGGGCCGGTGGAGGGAAGCCAGAGCCACCGGGCCCAGAGGCGGGAAGTGGGGGGAAGCGGAGGGAGGAGAAAGGTGAGGTTCCCGGGAGAACCTCGCAAGTCCTACCCCCGAGCTTCCATCGTCTCCCGGAGCCACCGGGGAGGCTTAATGAAAGGGTTTTAAGCCTGGGAGCCACAGGCAAGAGATGGAGGCTTTAAAAAAGATGCCACCCAGGCGAACGGCAGGGCGAAGAGAAGAGGCCAGAGAGCAGGAGTGGGCGAAGCGGCCACCGTGGCAACGCGGGCGAAACGGGGGACTGTGCGAGGCTGGCCCTGCACAGGCCGACAGGACAGGACAGGCAGTCAGGACCTGGGCCGGGGACAGGGCTTTGCTCTCCGGGTGGGAAGAGCCAGGCCCCCCACGCCAGCAACGGTGGGGGAAGGGTGAGGCTCCGGTGTGGCCCTCACGGAACAGAAGGGAGTGGGGGACTTTCCTGAGAAAGAGGCAAGACCGGAGCGGTTCACCGGCGCTGGCCCAGTGGGCGGGACCCCCCACACCTGCCTGCCGGGAGCTACAGGCTGCCTTCCGGAGGCTTCCCTCTGCTAAGGAGGGTTCCTGCTCCCGACTGGGAATTTTAAAGGACAGGCTATCACAGGGTCACCAAAGCAGAGGCCACCTCAGGAGCCAAGACGTAGGGGGTGCGCATGCACCCGCAGGGTGGCCGGGGGACCTGGAACAAGAAGGGTGGAAGGGTGGGGTGGGGAGCAGGGGTTCAGGGGCAGGGCGCACAGGAGCGCCATGCAAGGCTGACCCACCTGACAGAGGCAGCGAAGGCTGGACAGTGTAGGTTTGTTGAGTGAAAGGTTTCACACTGCGGGAGACCAGAGAGAGGACGGGTAAGCCTTGGGCCGGGTGTGGCGTGGCCCTGGTAGCCTTCCACTGCCTCCCCCACCACTTCCCTGAGGGTTCCAGTCTGACCCACAGAAGCACCCCAGTCCCCCTGGCGGCCCGGGGGGTTCCTACCCTGCTTCCCCGTGGGTTCCCAAGCCCTGGCCCTGCTGCACCCTGGTACAGGTGGGCCTTTCGGCAAACGCTGCCCAGGGTGTCACGCTGCAGACGCAGCTGCTGCCCAAGGACAGGAGAACCCGATCCCCAAGCCCAAGGTCGGCCTGGGAGGAGGACCCTAAATCTGCAGCCCTGGGCCCCCAGCCCCCGCCCCCCACCCGGGGCCCAGGCTCGAGTGCAGAAGCCCAGGGGCTGACGTTCGCCACAGGCCATACTCACTCGTGGGAGGTCCCAGCGTGGCCCGGCAGAGCTCCTTGCCAGAACTGAGGAGGCAAAATGTGCAGGTCAGCGTGGGCCACGTGCCCGCGGTGAAAGGGGCAGTGCGTGAGGCTGGAACCGGGGCCAGGGGGTGGCAGGGCCAGTAAACACTGCTGCCCAGCGCTCGGCTACAGCAGCGTCCCAAAGTGTGTCGCTGGGAACGCTGGTCCCTGAGCCCGCTCTGTGGATAAAGCGCTCGGGGGACACATGCCCTGGTGCGGTCCACACGGAAGCACGCAAGCAAGGCTCTGCCCGGTCCCGGAGTTAGGACACGCCGCGGAGCTCGAAGCACCCCACCTTGCGTCCTAGCTCCGGAGCATCCCGGGCAGTGGGCTCAACGGGCCACCCACGGGGGGAAATGCGAGTCAAGAGGCCCTATGCTGCCCAAGGGCGGCCCTGTGGATACACCTTCAAGACCCATGTTGTCCCTTCAGCCAAGAAAACTGTGAGGAGGACACAGCCCCAGGGAGGAGGAGCCTTTCGGACCCTTCAGGAAAGTGTGACTAAGCGGATGTTCTGTGGCCGAGACATTTAAAGTTGGGACAGGACTTTGCTGACGGACAGAATGCCCGAGGGAGGGGTGGGGGCCAGGCTGTGTCTGCAGCCCCCGGCCCCCCGGGCTTCAGCCTCCCCATCTGTAAAGTGGGCCGCGGGTGGTCAGCGAACGGGGGCACCTCCGTCCCTGGTGAAGCCCCCCAGGAAGCTGGGCCGCGACCCCGCACGGCCCCTGGCTCCGTGTGGCTCCTTCCACGGGAGACGCCGGGCGCGGCCACCGCCCCCTGCTCTGGG